>CAJHNH020005201.1:62500-175000 GCA_905116865.2 Candidula unifasciata
ACCATAGACAGAACGTGGTTCTGTAGAGTTTCTGTGACGTTGCCTTTCCATCTTGTTTTTGGTCTACCTCTTGCTCTATGTCCCTTCTCTTTTGGTATTTGCCTTGTAGAAGGCATTCTTTCCAAGTGAGCAAATTATTTGATTCGCTGTCTTTGTATGTAATTTAGAACTGACTCTGTGCCGACTTTATCTCGTATGACCTCATTCCTGATTTGATCTCTTGTGGTCACTCCTACAGTCTTTCTGGGACACCTCATTTCCTTGGCTACTAATATTCTTTCATGTTTTGTTGTCAGTGACCACGTCTGGCACTCATAGCATAGGGTGGGAATGAATATGCTTTGTATTAGATGTTTCTTTATGTTGATTGGGATTGCTTTATGTTGTAAGAAACACCCCCCAAAAAAAAGGGGGGGGGGGGGTGCTAGCTGTCCCAATACTTGGCCAGCTTTACTGCATCAGATGTTAATTTCTTCGTCCAATTTACCATCTTCAATAAATGTTGTTCCAAGATATTTAAACTCAGTTGCCTGTTTAATATGTATGCTCTAGTGCTATTTTTAAACCCTGTTTCTTTCTTCGTATTGACATTTCTTCTGTCTTTTCGATGTTGATTCTCATATTATTTGATTTACATTCTTCATTCATGGATATGAGATGTTGTTGTAAATTCATGGCTGTATCTGCAATCAAGGCCTGTTCATCAACACAAAGTGATTTGTTGATGTTACTGTTATTTTCGTTCCTGGGCCGGGCATCCTTGCTTATACTGTCAATGTAGGCGATTAACAGGAGTGGTGAAAAGACACATCCCTGTCTTAATCCAGATGTTACTTTGAATGGTTTAGATGTTCCCTGATTTATTCTAACTACGTTCCTTCGAAGTCGGCGTACAGCTGCCCATGAGGCAGGGAAATGAAAAACGGTTGTACACGCAAAAATCAGGTCCAGGTGAAAGCCAAAAGTCCAAGCGGACGATTACCTGACCTTCCACTGGAATTCACAGCCGGTGTTCGATGAAAAAAAAAAAAAAATTCTAACTACGCTCTAGAATCACTGTATAAGCTTTTGCAAACTTCAATGCACTCCACATCGAGCCATTACTTTCTATAATTTTTGCCTAAGATTGTAATTGTTTTCAAGTATTTAAATTTATTGAATTGGTTACGTACCTGTCTTTCAATTGGATTGTTTCATTTTCTCTCAAAATGCTCAGCATAAAATGGAATGAATTCAAGAGAGGTGAAGAGGTAAGAGTGAAATGTCTGGGCAACCTTGTCAACGGTTATAAGATAGCGCTGTATTGGACACATTCTGAAACGAAATAAGCATAGTCACCGAGCAGGCAATAAAAAAGGGAAATAGATAAACTTAGGAAACGAAAGATGTCCTAGGCAAACCCCAAGAGGAATGTTTATGAGAGAGAGCAAAGCTGCTGGACTAAATCCCACTTATAATTTCGAAATGATTTCATAGGGTGTAACGTAATGAGAAAGAGATCATTTCCATTTTTCTCACCATTTCTAAATAAATGACAGCAAGATGACCACACATTTATTTTAAATTATACTATACAACACATGCGCGCACACACACGCATGCATGCATACACACCGCAACTAAATGACACTGGTCGTGATTCTACTTTACAATACATTAATTCTCATACGCGCGCACACACACACACACACACACACACACAACACACACACACCGAATAAATAACAAATGTGTGGTTGCGAATCTACTTTCTGAAGCATTATTTCACACCCACGTAGAGCCTTCTCTATTGCCAGTCCGAAGTCTGGATACAAAAGGAGGAAGGCCTAAGCCTACTTGGCAAAAAATGTACAGCAACCGGATGTTGATTACAATGATAATGGTGACAATTTTGAGAGTATTGGCGGGAAACTGAAGCTTGTTGTGACCATTGCAAAGATGTGTGGAAAGCGAGACAGAGGAAGACAACATGAACAGATTTTTGACATTTTTTTTTTTATCATGGCATGGGTGGCTGTCAGTGAGCAACTGATACACGCAGTTACAGATCGCAGATTGTGGAGAGGCATGATCGCCCACACCAGTCGACAAGGCGCTTGATGATGATGTTGAGGATTATGATGTAATAAAAATAGTAATAAATGCTTTCTATGATTATTTTCTTTTTCCTTTAAATATATTATTATGTAACACTGGTATGAATTACTTGCAATAAACATATGTATAAACTGTATTTATAAAAGTTATTTGTTACCACGTAGAAAATATGTACATGAATGTGTTACGGTGAAAGTTGTGTTAAGTAAAGGATGCAAAAAAAAATGTATTGGCAGGGCTCACGCATTTACAGGCGTGTCAGCAGAAAACTCAAGAAAACACGTTTTAAATTGAACAATCAAAATCAAGTCTAAATTATCACGGAATTCCAGAGAAATTTGACTAAAAAGCTCAACAAAATGGGCAAGCAGATAAACGTAAACAAAACAACACAACGTAACGCTTCGGCCAGGCAGCCTTTTTCAAACATAAGTGAACTATACAAAGGAGGAATGGAGAGTATGTAGATCTCTAAGGGTTGACGTGAGCAACATTTTAAAGAATGCGATGTGGAATAAATGAGAAAAAAAAAAAGAGAATAAACGATGGTAATAAAATATAGTCACACAAAAATAATAAACAGTAGTATTGTTAATACCCTAGAAGGCTTTTCACATGGACATTCCCTGACGGTGTTACCAAAAATCAGATAGATTACATTTTAATACAAAGAAGATGGAGATCGAGCATAACATCTGCAAAAACCCTGCGAAGTGCAGATTGCGATACAGATCATCAGTTACTAGAAGCAGATCTGAAATTAAAACTCAAAAAGCTCACCCGAGGACCAAGGCCATTTCGATTTGATCTCACAAAAATACCAGATGCATACAACGTAGAAGTGAAGAACCGTTTTTTGAGGTCTTGATGTCTGTACAAGAGGAAATGACACCTGATGAACTGGCGGTACAAGCTAGGGATATCTTGATAACAGCAGCTAAAGACTTAATACCCATCAGGACTAAGCAACATAAACCATGGATCACACCATACACGTTAGAACTAATAAAACAACGAAGGGAACTGAAAAAGAAAGGAGAAACCAATGACAGTAGGATGAAGTATAAATTTTTAACACGAGAAATAAGAAAGTACACAAGAAAGGATAAAAATCAGTATGTACAAGATTGCTGTATTAAAATAGAGCAGCATCACAAAAATGGAAGAGATTACGAAATGTTCAAGGAAATGAAGTTATTGACAAGAAATTTTCAACCTCAGTTAAATGTTATTTGTGACAAGTTGGGAAATACTTTAACAGAATCTAGACAAATTCTAGGAAGATGGCAGGAATACTGCAGCGGAATGTATGATATGAATGACAGTGAGGATATGAATGATATACATGAACCAGTAACAGTAGAGGCAGAACCTGAACCTTCATTAGATGAAATTTCATGGGCAATAAGGAGCCTGAAAAATGGTAAATCACCTGGATGTGATGAGATACCAGCTGAATTGATTAAAGCGAGAGGAGAAGAAAGCATAAAAATCTATCATGCATTATGTGAAAAGATATGGAAATATGGTATTTGGCCAAAAGACTGGAAGAGAACTATCTTCATTCCAATACCAAAAAAGGGTGACCTGAAATTATGTACAAACTATCGAACTATTGCCCTGATCAGTCATGCAAGTAAAATTCTACTAAAAATTATAATGAGAAGACTGCAAAAGAAAATGGAAGAAGAAATTAATGTAGCTCAGGCTGGATTTAGACAGGGAAGAGGAACAAGAGATCATATATTCAACATGCGTTTAATAATAGAGAAGTGTAGAGAATTTAATGTAAATCTGTTCTTATGTTTTGTGGATTATTCAAAAGCATTTGACTGTGTACAACATCAGAAGCTTTGGGAAATCATGAGGAATATGGGCTTTCCATCACATATAGTGCAGCTCATTAAAATGCTCTATCAAGACCAACAAGCAGCAGTCAGAATAGATGGAGAGACATCAGACTGGTTTGGCATCAAGCAAGGAGTCCGTCAGGGATGTGTGCTGTCACCGTATTTGTTCAACCTGTACGCCGAAAATATAATGAGAAATGTAAGAGATGATATAAACAAGGAACAATATGATGCCCTAAACATCGGTGGTCATGAAATACCAGAAATTCGTTATGCTGATGATACAGTATTACTATCAACATCACAAAATGGTTTAGAAAACTTATTAACCTCACTCCAAAGAAATAGTGAAAATCATAACTTATTTCTTAACACAGCAAAAACAAAGATAATGCATACAAACAAAACTGCCATGGAGAAGGATATATATGTTAATGAGGAAAGATTGGAAGTGGTGGAAAATTTCGAATATCTTGGGTCACTGGTTACCAACAATGGTGACACAATGAAAGAAATCAAACGGCGACTATCAATTGCTCTTCAAAGACTAAAACAACTGAATAAATTATGGAATTGTACAGATAGAATTACAAAGGTCAGATTTTTTAAGAGCATGCATCTTTCCCATTGCAACATACGCATGTGAGACCTGGACACTTACTAAACAAGCGGAACAGCGCATAAATGCATTTGAATATAAATGTTACAGACAGGTTCTAAGAATATCTTGGGTAAAGAAAAGAACAAATGCATCCATACTTCAAGAGCTGAATATTGAAGAGGGTTGGCTAGTAAAGACAATAAAACAAAGAAAATTGAAATATTTTGGTCACTTGAAACGTCATGGAGGTCTAGAGAGAACAATAATGGAGGGGTATATGCCTGGGAAGAGAGGAAGAGGAAGGCCAAGGAGAAGATGGGTGCAGGATGTGGCAGATGATCTCCAGATGGGTGTATCAGACGCAGGACATCTTGCTCATGATAGGAAGGTTTTCCGGAGGGTTGTTATGGCAGCGAGGTTCCGCGAGGGACATGCTACTGAATGAATGAATGAGTATTGTTAATATATAATATGATACTGGGAATAAAAGAAATACAAATGTTTATGATACATAAATGATATTGATAAGAAAAAGAATAAAGTAATAATATGAAATAAAAGAAAAGAAAAGAAAAGAAAATAATTAACATTTGAAATGTGATAAGAGTATAACTATTTAGATGAAGGTATGTTGGATATTGATACCACATGGTCTAAGAGCTCCTAAGCTATGGATGAGGCGATTTTCCAAAGCGAGGCGCTTAGTATGATCGCCAGAACAAGATTTTAATGCTTTATGGGTCTCCCTGGGGTGAAGAGGATATTCCACAGCTGTGGCTTCTCCACCTTCCCCCTCCATAGCTACAGAAAGTGTCAAGAGGATCGGTGTGTCACTTACCTCTCTCTCGTTGTACTTCCGGAGGAGAATAATGTGATAGACCTTTGACTTACCTTTGATGTTGATCTTATAATGGATCCTGGATATCTTTTCTACTACCGTATAAGGGCCTCCCCAAGCTAATTCTAACTTAGACTTCCCTGAGGGTAGAAGCAAAAGAATCCTATCTCCAACCTCAAGGCATCGTTCCTTCGTCTTCCGGTTGAAGTGTGCAGCGTACCTCTTACGTGCACGAATCAAATTCTCCTTAGCCGAACCCACCCTAGCTTTAACCTTTCCTTGAGTTCCTGTACATACTGTGATATGGTTTTCAAGGAATCATCTGCCCTTTCATCTGTCCATGTCTTCCTGAGAATGGCCAAGGGTCCGGAAATATGTCTTCCAAACACCAATGTCGAGGGCGGAAATCCAGTACAGGCATTGGGTTCTTCCCGGTAGACGAATAGTGCTGCAGACAGATACTCGCCCCACCTCTCTGGCTTTTTCTGGGTTAATCTTCTCAGAAGCGATACCAACGTTCTATTGAACCGCTCATTCTAGCCGTTCGCTTGGGGTCGGTGTGGACTAGTGCAAATGTGTTGAGATTTGATTATCTGAAAAACTTTCTCCAATAATTTCCCTCGGAACTGAGATCCATTGTCTGTCAGTATCTGAGAAGGGAATCCCACTCTTGTGAAGATGCTCATCAATGCCTCTGCCACAGTCTTACTATCGATTTTCCGAAGAGCGATAGCCTCCGGCCAAACCGAACAACAGTCTACCAAAGTCAAGATGTAAGCATTCTTCTTCTTTGTGAGAGGAAGTGGTCCCACCAGATCGACCGCCACCCTCTCAAAAGGTGTGGAGGTGACAGGAGTTTCCCCCAATCCGACTGGTGCATTCCTGCCTTTAGGAGCCACCTTCTGACACTCCAGACAGGATTTGACATAACGCATGATATCTGCTGACGTACCTGGCCAAAAGTAATGACAAGCAATGCGTTGTGTCGTTGCATGAACTCCCATATGGGCACTGTAGTCTATAGTGTGTCCCATCTGGAGAATCTGCTGTCTATATGTTTTAGGTACCACAAGCCGACTGTGTTCTGTATACTTTTCACTTGCCCATCTATAAAGTATCTTACCTTTAATGAAGAATTCTTTCTTCTGAGGAGGATTGCGACTTGCAGTTAATTTTTTAAAACATGCCTTAAGAGTTGGATCACTACTTTGGGCCACCTTGATTTCCTCATGTAGAGGATTTACATGAGTAGTATCTTCTGAGGCACTTTTATGCTGTGCTCGGGTGGTCACCGCAGCAAAATGCTCTTAGGGTTTCTTCGGCTCTGCTAAAAATACATAAGTAGCGCCTAGAATTAAATCAAAGGTACAGTGTTCAAGCACTGCTGCCTCAATTACCCCAGAGACATACTTTGATCGGACTTTAATCTTAGCAATCGGCAAGTTTAAAGGTTTAGCATCCAATGTAGCACATTGGAGCTCTATAAATCTGCCTGTATACCTGTCAGGTTTTACAAACTCTAGCCTCACCACAGCCCCGTACGATAATCCGCTATCATATAGACAATTTGAAAAATATCCGTTAGCCCAGACCCTCTCTACCACAGGTGGCCTATTGGAACCATTGTACAACTTTTCCTGGGTAGAAGGTAGTACAGTAGACAACAATGCTGATACTTGCAAATCCCCTGACTGTTGGGATTTACACTCCCTAGTTCAGTGGTTATTGTTTTTAAAAACTTTGCAGTATGGCTTTTTAGGTCCATTAAAGGGTTGTCTCTGTTGTGTTCCCTGAAATTTTGAGGGGTTCTGGGGTTGTGCTTGGGATGAATTCTTTTTAGGGGATTCATTTAGATGGGTTTTATGACCATTTCCACCATTCTTCCCTTGGCCCTGGGCCTTGGGTTTCCCACCTATACACACCTCTTTATGTGCCATTTCATACCTCTCAGCATACATCAACATCTCACTCAGTCGGTCAGCACCATTCTCCGTCAAAAACGTTTGCATAAGGCGAGGTAATGTCTCTCGGAGTTGTTCCGTTAGGACCATCTCCTGTAAATCCTCAAAAGAAGAGGAGTATCCAGACATTTCCCTCCACCTAGTCAAATATCCCTGAAGGCGACTGGCGAACTGGGGATAGTTCTTCCCTGTCAACGTACTCTCATTTCGGAACTTCTGTCTGTGTGTCGCAGCATTTAGTTCGAAACGTTTCAGCAAAGCCGGACATAGTGCATCATAATCAGTCTCTGTACCGGTGGGCATTTGCTGATAAATTTCGTCTGCCTCACCCCACAAACCTTGAGCCAACTTCAACGTGTACATATTCCTTTCTAAATTGTACAAAGACGCCAATTTGCCAAATATTTCTAGGTACTGTTCAATGTTCTCAGCCTTCGGGTCGAAGACTGGCATATGAAAGTTCATCGCTTGAGCTGAGCTACTGTGCGTTGATGCACTATCAATCTCAGTGTTGGAGATCTGGGTCTATTACCCTCTCTCTGCGCCTGAAGTTTAAATTCTCTTAACCTCACCTCCTGTTCCAATCTCATTTTTTCTGACTACCTCTCAGATTCAATCCGGAGTCGTTCGGTTTCTTGAATCCTCTCAGATTCAATTCTGAGTCGTTCGGTTTCCTTTTTTGTCTCAATTCTGAGTCTCTCTGCCTCACGGGCTTCCATCCTCATTTCACGTTCCGTGGTTTTGATCCACTCGGTCATTTTCTTACCCTCCAATGCCATCTGGACAGATGTGTCTTCAATTCCTGTATAGAAATTTTTGACTGCGACATGCTGTCTTGTCAATCTAACAGTCCACAAACAAAATATATTGTCACCAACAATTTTAAAATAATCAAAATAGATTAATTTATCACCACCCACTAAGGTTGTACCTAACCCAATATACTGGAAACACCACAAAACACCACAACTTGATCACAAATCACTCCTAAGAGCACATTCTAAGAACTGACCCAGAGTGGTCACAACTGTGTTAACAACAAAATGCTGAAACACTGAACAACCTCCTGGGCAAGATCACCAGCAACTTTCAAGATTAAACAGAGTATACAAACAATCCCACGACGAGACCACAGATTTTTGAGTATATGTGTTCTGTCACATATCACTCCTGTCACGTGCCTGATTTAAAGATTTCTCCTTAAGAACCAACAGCACTCTGAAATAATTATGTTGAGTCGTTAGCTCGTATTGGTCTAAGGGATGTCCCGTGGCCAATATACGCTCAACTTATTTCAGGAGTAGGGAAACTCAAATTTTGACACTACAAAATATATAATATTCCTAGGCACACTTGGCTGGACACCCCCACTACTATAAAAAAAAAGTTGCCCTCAGGTTATTATAGTCTACTATCATAGCCTTGATAACACAGATAACACTTATTACTCACACAAACATCAAAGCTGGACAGTTAGAATGGTGAAACAGAGACACCCATGCCAGCCATGAAAATGTTTACATGTAATAAGTTCAATTTCATTACACAAATAAATGAATAAATAATCTGAAGTGATCAGTTAATGGAGTTCAGGAATTAATGACACAGCCCAGATATTGAAGCACCCAGATACAGTTTTTTGAGAGTACATGAGTTCATCATCGGACGTATAAGGTGCTGTGGGAGAAGAGCATGTAATGTGAATAAAAGATCACTTAGCCCAGTTCGTAGGTCAATGCTCCCCTCAGTCAATGGTGATTCGACTGTAGTTGACTCAATCAGTAGTTGGGCCTCGACTGGATCTGGTACAAGCTGTCTGTCACAAACGAGGTCGCAAGAACTGCATAGGAGCCCACCAAAGCTCTTAGAGACTGTGATGCCCACTGCCGGTCTCACAGGTAATGACACAATAAATGCATAATAGCCCAACAAAGCTCTTGAAGACTGATTCTCTAGATTGATGACATAGGTGTCTGCAACTGTCCACTGGTCCTGGAACTCACAAACAAGCTCTTGCCATGTTGAGGTAGTGGCACAGTATACAGGACTTTTGGATCTGCTTGGTGCACAGAAAGGTATGGGTTGGTGGTTGTTGGCTGGACTGTGATTCGTCTGCCTGATCTCTAAGGAGGTATCATCCTGTCAGGAAAGAACTCAGAATTAGTAATCAGCCTTATTCACACAGCAGCTCATCTCACCTCTGCCACCTTTCTCCATTCCTCTCATAACTCTCAAGAACAGGAGACAATGTCTCCTTTCATTTATCTGTGTGTAAAATAGTGCAACAGATAGAAAACAAGGTATATAGTGGAGATAGATAGACACTACTACACATAGATCATCCTCTCTCCACCCTCACATCTGCACTCGCAGACATACAATGTTTACAGTTAGCACCTATATATATTCCGTCTCCACAGGCCGTTCACACCCACTGAATAAGTGTCAAACACACCTTTGACTCAGAGCGCCTAGCCCTGACGGCCCAGTATTTCGCCGGTTAAAGATGACCTAGATTCCTTATTTCAGTTATGTGGCACAAAACTTCTTTTGACTGGTCAGAGAATAATTACTTGTAGGGTTTAATATCTTTACAAATGGCGTGGGTTATGTAGAGCACCAACTAATTAGTCTGTACAGGGGAAGGTCTGATGTTCGGAGCTTGATCTCTGGACATCAAGAACGGTCGAACTCTGTGCGATCACACAGCTGAAACTTCCCTCTAGGCAGTAGTGGCCAACTTTGAAAAGACATATTTTATGGTACTCGTAAACTATAATCAACTTACCCAAGCTTAGGAAATCTTCCAAGATATAAATGGAACTTGAAATGCGCCAATTTTTACGTAGACTGTATACACGTCTTGACACTTTGGGATCAGGCAAAAGAATGTTTTTTCAAAATCAAACTTAGCGTCTCTAGGAAAGAAGTCCCCTGTATTCCTGCCCAAGAAGTAAACCGGTTTACAGGAATTTCTAAATAAATTAAGAGAATTCGTCAGCCTACAGCTGCAAGCTTGAAATTGAAGATTTATCAAAGCAACTAGAGGGTCTAGAAATGAATATATCACCAGATAAAGGTATATATCAATATAAGGGACTATATACCCTTCCGGACGGGTTTAAGTTTGAAATTTGACTGAGCGCGAGGGAGATCAAAGTCACGACTCGTCCATTGTGAAGGGTTGGCTGCTCACCTCACGACAGTAGTAGTGGGGATGTCCGGCCAAGTTGCGCCTAGGAATATGTATATTCTGTAGTGCCATAACTTATGTTGCCGAACCCCTGAAATAGGTTGGATGTGTATACTGGCCACGGCATACCGCCTAGAACAATGTGAGCCGACATCCCAACATTTATACTATTTCAGAGTGCTGTTGATTCATTATGAGAAATCATTAATCAGGCACGTGACACGAGCGGTATGTGACAGTCCTCATCTCCAGCAGCAAGCGAAGAGTTAAAATTCTGATGGTACCAGTCTCTGCCTGATTGTCTATATCCGTCTCGCCTTTCCCCTGAGTGCCGATCGTCGGCCAGATCCCCTTGTAATTCCTCGCAGTGCCATTCTCCTTAGGCCGTAATGATCTATCTGTTCCTCGGCACCGTTTACTCGCTCCCAAAGGGCCCCTAACAAAATCCAGCTTGTCATGCATCAGTTCATTACTAAGTGGTGCAGAATGGACCAGTCTATCTGTCTGCTCATACTGAACACACCGGCGGAAGCATGCCTGTGTGAGTCAGTTACAATGACTACATTTGTGTAAGCTGATTCTCAAGACAACGGAAGGCAGCAGTGACTGCATCCACCTCCATTCTCAAACTAGACGTTGTAATATCATATGCCAGGCTTTGCTGCACCAAACGAAGTCCATTCGCCGTAGCTATGAGCCCCAATGCACTTCGTCTGCCCCTCAACATAGAGCCAGTCACATCACTTGGGCGGAAATTTCCGTTGACCTGACAGTAAAGAAAAACCGTTTGGATTTCCCGTTACTATATTTAGCAAAAAATGGCGGGCCATTTATTGTTGGTTTTTGGGGAGAAGATGCTTCGTTAAAGGCGCTAGCTACAGGAGAAGAAGGCGGTGGTTAAAGGTAAGCAAATTGTACTGTAGTCTTTTATGTTTATTGTAAAAAGCGTTGCTATACTAAAGACTTACATTCACTAATAATAATTATAAATACTTCTTCCTGCAGTTGTTCGGAAAGCGAGAGATATGAACAGGATCTTTTGTTACTTTTGTGGCAAAATTAGTTCTGTAGTGTTTAACTGTTTAGATTTGCCTTGACAGGCAAGTCTTAACTCTTCATCTCAAAACTGGTGCTAGTTTCCAACGACCTGGTTTGCTTTAGCACGTTGTGTGTTTTTCTTTATCCATACTTTCTTCCGATGTCACATCAAAATGTGAATATTGATCCTAGATTGTTAAATTTACTTGTTCGTTTTAATTTTTATCTGTGTCGTTTACTTTTCTTGACGTGGTTTCTGGTTGCCTACCTATCATCATAGGGGTTACCGTGGTGTAGCGGCTAGACGCTCGCGTGCGGATCAAAAGGTCGTGCGTTCGCTCCCTGGCGGAGCCAAACTTTTTTTATGACCTGGGTCGACCCAGGCTTAAGTGGGTACCAGGTGCAGCCCCTGGAAGTAAAGGCGGCCGGCGTGATGCTAACCACATCACCTATCTTGTGCTGATTGGTCTTTAAAAAATGCATGATTCATAACAACTACAAAAATCTTAGAGATTTAGATGAAAACTATAGTGCAAACACAGATGGATCAACAACCAGCGTGCTTAACTATGGTGGGGTGCACTGGTATCTTTATCTCATATCTAGAGAATCATCATGTCACACAGTACAAACTAGAGCAGCCTCCAAGATTGCTGTCCATATCTATAGCATTAACATCCCAAGGATAAGAATCATACATTACAAATTATTAACTAGTTGATCCTGTTCCTCTTTGGGTGTACCGATTTACCCGAGAAATCGCCAGATCTCTCATAACTGTTTTTTTTTTTTTTTCAATGCTATGTTCCATACCAAGCCTCTGTCAGTCAGAGACTGTCGAATGCTGTCTTTCCAGCAAACATTGGGTAAAATGAGAATCATATGAAAGCAAAATTTCAGAAACCCTGTTTATCCATTTAACACTGTTATTTTGGGGCACTCCTACAGTTGTCAGCTAAGATGCACTGATACCTGTATTTACAATCAAAGTTGCTATTTCAATCATTTATATTTCCATGGCCTACTAAAATCTTAGCAATGTGGAGTAATTATTTTGAAGCATTACTTAGCTGCAATAAAACAGATAACAGCAGGGAAGAACATAAAAACAACTCGGAACTAACAGCAGAGGAACTAGAACCAGGTATATTATTGGATGAGGTAAAATATGTCATTCGAACCGCGCCTAGACTAAAGGCGACAGGTATTGATGATCTACCAGCTGAGGCCATCAAGGCAGCAGGAGAAACGGGAGCAATATGGTTAAAGAGAATATTTCAGGTGGCATGGGAAAATCAAGAAACACCATCAGATTGGCAAACTGCTGTCATTGTCCCGCTGTGGAAAAATAAAGGAAGTAAGAGGGAATGTACTAATTACAGAGGAATATCACTTCTCAGTCACACTGGGAAAATGTATGCTAAGATCATCGAAAAAAAAAAAAAAGGCTGAGACCATTGATAGAGTATCAACTTTCAGAAGCACAGATGGGCTTTCGACGAAACAGAAGTTGCACAGATGCCATTTATACATTGAGACAACTATCAGAGAGGGCAATAGAACATGATAAGACATGTTTGTTGATATTCATAGACCAAGAAAAAGCCTTCGATAGAGTCGACAGGAATATGTTGTGGGAATGTATGGGGAAAAAAGGAATCAGCAATCATCTCATTAATATTTGCAAAAGCCTGTACACACGTAGTGAATGCTGCATAATATCAAAGGCAGGGTTGTCTAGAACTTTTATAGTGAACTCTGGTGTGCGTCAGGGCTGTGTACTATCGCCGCTTCTTTTCATAACATACATGGACGCCATATGTAGCGAAACAGACTTTAATCAGGGAGAAGATATAACAGAATTACTTTTCGCCGACGACCAGGTACTCATAGCAGAAAATATGGAATGCCTACAGAACCACCTAGATCAAATTAGTAACAAAGGGGAGGAATATAATATGAAAATAAACACTACGAAGACAGAGACAATGATGATAGGAAGACATAAAGACAATTTAGAAATTAAATTAAAAAACAACACCCTGAGACAAACAGAGGAATTTAAGTATTTGGGAGCAATTTTTACTTCAGACGGAAAAACTGGACAGAGAAATTAGCTCCAGATGTGCCAAAGCTAATCAAGTAATGGGTCAACTATCTCCCCTGTTGACACACAAGCAGATACCTCAGAGTACTAAAGTGAATCTTATCAGAACTATTTTTTGGCCAATATTATGCTATCAGTGCCAAACGTGGACACTTACATCCTCCAATGAACATAAAATTGTGACAACAGAGATGAAATGCCTTAGAAGAGCTGCAGGAGTTTCAAGGAAAATTGTGACAACAGAGATGAAATGCCTTAGAAGAGCTGCAGGAGTTTCAAGGAAAGACAGAATACAAAATCATGAAATCAGACGAATGCTAGGAATAATGCCAGTCTTACAGGTCATCAAAGAACAACAAATGAAATGGTTTGGACACCTAACAAGAATGCCCTGGTACTATCTGCCACAGCGAGCCACACTAAAACGTTACAACGGGTATAAAGCGAGTGGAAGACCTCGGAAAAGATGGAGTGATGGCATTAAGAACAGCCTTACAGAAATGAACATCAGTCTTAATAGTGCTCTTGACAGAGCTCATCAACGAACATTACATCTCCCCCCGACACTTCGATGAGGTACAAGGTGGAAGAGAAGAAGAAGAAGAAGATATTTCCATGGAAAGCAATGTACTGGTTTAGGTTCATCGTTATCAATGTAGGTTTCCTCTCACAATCAAAGATGACTGGTTTTATGTACATCTCAGAAAACATTTTGTCACATGTTCATCAGATGAAGTCAGCAGTCGACATGAATTCCTGAGCTGATGATAATTATACTCTGAGAAATATATTCTCTCCTCCACAAGAACATCTGAAATGAAGATGGTGGTACTTTGATGAGTGTATTCTCTCTTCCACTAGAACATCTGAGCTGAAGATGGTGGTACTTTGATTAATGTATTCTCTCCTCCAATAGAACATCTGTGCTGAAGATGGTGGTACTTTGATGAAAGTATTCTCCCCTCCAATAGAACATCTGAGCTGAAGATGGTGGTACTTTGATGAATGTAATCTCTCTTTACCTAGAACATCTGAGCTGAAGATGATGGTACTTGGATGAATGTGTTCTCTCTTTCACTAGAACATCTGTGCTGAAGATGGTGGTACTTTGATAAACGCATTCTCTCTTTCACTAGAACATCTGTGCTGAAGATGGTGGTACTTTGAAGAATATACTCTCCTTCACTAGAACATCTGAGCTGAAGATGGTGGTACTTGGATGAATGTGTTCTCTCTTTCACTAGAACATCTCTGCTGAAGATGGTGGTACTTTGATGAATGTGTTTTCTCTTTCACTAGAACATCTGAGCTGAAGATGGTGATACTTTGATGAATGTATTCTCTCCTCCTCTACAACATCTGGCCTCACCTATTTAAGTCAGCATCATTGTCTCTTTTTATCACATTTTCAGCAGATAAAGAACATCTTGTAGGACTATTCCATAGGAAGATGCCTAAAAGGAAACATTATGAGAAAAGGTTTCTAGATGGAGAGAGCGAAAGGACTCTGTACAGGTACAGCAAATGAGAATTCATCGACGGACAAAGATGGTGAGTACTTTATTCATAGAGCTGTGACCCTAGTCAGTTAATTACTTGTTATCATTAATGTTTAAAATGTAATTACAAAAATGTGAATGAGAAAATACCACTGCTATTTCAGAATAGCAAGACTAAACCAAGCAGGCCAAGTAGGTAAGGGAGAAAAGTGTGATAGAGAATTGTAGAGAATATGATAGGACGATATACTGAGATAGAAAATGGAGGATTTATAATTTTAGAGATGCATGGAAAAGAAAGAAAATTTTAGAGAGAAAAAATAGGCTATTCCCAAATTTAATTACACACATGGCACAATCACATATTCTGTTGAATATTGCTTATGTGAGAGTACAGGTACAACATTCGAGTGTACATGTACAACATGTGAAGATACACATGCAACATGTGAGGGTACCTGTACAGCATGTGAGGGCCACATACAATATGTGAGAGTACAGATGCAACATGTGAGGGTACTGGTACAACTTGTGAGGGTACAGATACATGTACTGAAAGAGCAGCTGATACCAGGTCTATTGGGGGTATATGTTTATTTTTCGTGACAGAGGTAGTGTGGGAGTATTGAGATGTGATTTGAACGATGGATAAGGCATACATGAAGATTTATTGACAGATAGATAGAAAATGAAAGAAACTCAAATAGGCAGAGATAGAGAGAGTGAGTAAGAGATATGAGGAAATGCAATGAAGGGGAAAAAAAAAAGAAACTTTTCAAAATTATAAAAGACACTGGAATAGTTTGAAATTTGCAGACTGGCTTTGAGAGGTAAGGGTGAAACTGAAATAGGAAAACTGGAAAATGTTGAAATAGAGAGAATGGTTTAGTGAAAAGTATAAGGTGTTCATGTAGACTGAATGTAACAAAACCAGAAGAACATGAGACACTAATCTTGTAATATTTAAGATTGCTACGCAGATGACACAGTCCTCCTTTCGAACAGCGTAAAGGGAATAGAAAATTTAATATTGTCTGTCCAAAAGCACAGTGAAGATCAAAATCTGTTCTTGAATTTAAAGAAAACGAAAATAATGTCCACAGACAAAATTAGCTGCCACCCAAAAATAACAATAAATGATGAAGAAATTGAAAATGTCACAAACTTTGAATATCTAGGCTCTATAATAAACAACAATGGAGACTGTTCGACAGAAATTAAAAGGAGGATGGCCATAGCAATGCAAAGATTGAACAGCCTTAAAAGTCTATGGTTAAGCACCAGCAAGGAGATAAAAATTAGAATTTTGAGAGCATGCATCTTCCCTGTGGCTACATACGGATGTGAGTCGTGGACTATCTCTCAGTCCTTAAGAAAGAGAACTGGGGCTTTTGAGCTAAAATGCTATAGAAAGATTCTCAGAATATCTTGGACAAAGAAGATAAGAAATATTGACATCTGAAAAGATTTGAACATCAAGGAAGATTGGCTAATAAACACCATTTTTTCCCAAAAGCTGAAATATTTTGGTCATATCAAGCGCCACGATGGATTGGAAAAAATTATAGCAGAAGGCATGGTACCAGGGAGGAGGGGCAGGGGTCGACCGACACGAAGATAGGCACAGGATATAAGTGACTTCTTGAGTGTGAAAGTTCATGATGCGGGAGAACTGGCGAGAGGACGAGTTTCTTTCAGGCGGACTGTGATGAGAGCGACGTTCTGCAAAGGACCTACTACATGATGATGATGATGGATATAGACACCTGACAGGCCAAGAGTTAACCATTCCAACTTATCATCACACCGTTATCTAATATATATGAGGATGTGGCACTTTATTACACTATGGGGTTATTTGCCATAGGCTTGCCCTTTCCTTACAAGTGTTTCAACTGTTTCCAGATAGTAAATGACTTTTAATAATAATAATTCTCTGTGTGTGGATTTTTATGGGGAAAGAATAAATCCACTGCTAACAAGCATGACATAAAAGTTAATTAATTTTCCTTTGAAGCCAGAGTGTTCCTTCCTATATTTGAGAGAAACCCATTCTTTATGTTTCAACATTTTACAGTTTCTCTCACAGTCGGTATCACTATTTCAGCTTTACCATTTGTGTAATTCCATCTGGGGGTTTCATGGCCCAGTTTTGGTAGAAAAATATAGACACCCCACTTTCCCACCAACAAGCAAGTTGTAATAGTTAACTAATTAATTATACAACCTTCAAAGTTAAGAGTGCCTCTGTCTGAGAGGCGAATAACAACCAGTCTGCATGCAAATAAGCCATTCAAGTTCTGGAACGTGAGTCCAGAAGTGAACTAATGACTATAACTTTTTGCCAGAGTTTATAGCTGGTGAACATGAATAATATTAAAACTTAAAACAAAGTTGTTTATATTTTCCCAAGACGTGAATATTGCAAATGGAAAACTGACCATCAACAGCACAGATAGCACAACTGATACTCTCACCCTAGCCAGACTAGACAGACAAAATCAAGGTCAGTAGTTTCGCTTTATTATGAGCTTATTTATCTGCCTGTCTTTCAGCCCATAAATCAGTCAAGATAATGATATAACAAGACCAAATTAGACTTGACTCAGAAAGGAATTGGGGTTATCCTCTGAATAACGGCCCCAAATTATCGAGGTTGAGATTATTTCCCGTACCGCTACGTGCAGCGTTGATTGGGGATAAACTAGATGGCTTGGACTTGCGAGCAAATAAAATGAAGGAAGCTGCAGGAGATGCATGAGTTCCAGCCATCTAGTTTAGCTCTGAGCTGCGCGTAGCGGCACGAGAGATACTCTCTGCGGTGACTTTAACTCATTGGAAGTTTTTCCGTGGTATGCTGTGTAGTCGCCGGAAAGAGATAACCAGATTACATGTGACTGAGGCTCTGTTAGGGTATATTTTCGGCCTTAATAATTTGGAACCATTATTCGGAGGATAGCCAGGAATTCGAAGTAATGCGACAAGAATGATAATTTGGAGATGAACCATTGAAGTTGTTACATCATCCTAAAAAAAAGAAGAAAATGTACAAGAGTAACTGTTGGAGAATATGACAAGTGGAAATAGCTCCAGTAACTGAATATTTAAGATAATTTTGTGAGCCACAGTACATTTGCCTGCTATCCTGATTGTCTTATGTTGAAATTCCCTTCCCTCAGTTAGGCTTTTCAGTAGGACAATCTGTACAGCAGTGGATTCCGGGTCACTGTGGTTGGAAGGCAATGAAATAGTGGACAGATTGGCCAGAAGTGGCAGTGACATGGTACAATCATATAGTGACTTTACTCACCAAGAAACTAAGACATTAAACAGTCTAGTATCCAAGAAAGGTGGCTGGATACATACACCAAATTTTCTCCCCAGGGCTCGCTTCATCGCCTCTCTAGAGAGGGACAGTGTATTATATTTAGACTTAGGACAGGGCACAACAGACTTTGTCAACATATGTTCACACTTTTTGGCGTAGGAAACTGAAGACATGCCCTTGTAGAGTGGCGCCAGAAAATGCTGAGCATGTGCTTCAACACTGAAAACTGTGTGCTGCCAACAGAGACGTGATCTGGCCTGTTCCAATCACAATTAAGTCAAAACTGTATGGAACATAAAGAGATGTGCACTGCACAATAGTTTTCATAAAAGCTACTGGCCAAGTTTTCTGACAGAAGGATCGAAGAAGAAGATTCATTTGTTGTTAATAATTTATTTGTTGTTGTGTGTGGGGGGGGGGGGGCTTTTAAAACTGTATTGGATAATGAATAAACAGTTAATCCATAGTTCTGGTGTGAGAGCTTCACATATCATTACTCAGTTTTTTATGTTTGTATAAAATGGTTGATTTTCTAACATTAGGCCTATGATTTCTTTGTGTGGATGAGAGAACATGTACTGTTGTTTTAGTTTTAGACTGACATGACTGAGCTTCAGTGTAACAGAAGTGTGTAGCATTGTCTCTGTCAATTATATTAAAATATCTTTTTACCTCACCTTTAAATTTGATGCAGCCTAGAAAGAGAATAAGACATCTTCTAGGAAGTAAAAGCAGTCACTGACATATTGAACATAACATTAATCAATGTTGATTAATGTTAACAGAATGGCCCTAGCAAAATATACACAGTACCTATAACATTGATGATGTTATATTGTCATTGACAAGATGTCTTGTATCTGTCTACAAGTTTCATACATTAATGATGTAGTATTGTCTATGACAAGATGTCCTGTATTTGTTTACCAGGTCCATGGGAGTTTGAGTACAGTTATGGAGGAGAGGTGGACCTTCACCAACATTGTGACGATTGTGAGAAGGATCCAGGTCATAAGAACTTTATACCTGTAGACAAGTTCAGTATTGAAGATCTTTCCGAAGATTACCGTGACAATAATCTATTTGACTATATCCGAGCAGTGTCAGATATGACAGTTCGTGTGACAGTCAAGTACGTCAGTGACAAGAGACCAGCAAATTTTCCGGGTTATCATGTCAGGGGTCAGCGAAGGATGACAGTAGGCACGGGATGGGTGGGCAATGTGAATTTCAATCTGGGAAAACATTGTAGATGTAAGGATTGTCGAAACTCTTCTACACCGGAAACAAACTTTGCCACCATTCACATAAGCACAGCAACACATATGGTCTTTGACGACCTTGAGGGAGAACACACTACGTGCCATCTGTTCTTTGATAGAGGAGGTACTCCAGACACTTGTAGCAGTGTTATCACACTGACTGGCATGTCTGGTGTGTTTAGTGATGTCGTTGAAGACATTTGTCATGTGATGTATTATACCCACGACCTGAAACTGGCACGTAGACTTAAAAAGACAATCAAGGAAATGATGGAACTGCATGAATACATATACTTTAAAATACCTCGACTGAGGAAAAGCAAACAAAGTCCAGATATACCAGAACGACAGCCATTGTTGTTTATAGTGTCCCACCCTCATGGATGTAGCAAACATATCAGTCTGGGTCGCTGGACAAGTGCAGAAACGTTCAACAATATTATCATTTCCTTGCTTTACAATACGCCCACCTGTCCAGGATCTAGTGGAGCCCGAGTGTGTGTATCACCTGAGTTTGCATACATAGATTTTCAAATAATACCTATCTCATGTCTAGAATTAGTGCCTACGCATAGAGCTTACTCTGGGACTACTGAGCTTGGAGTCAACTTTTGCCACATAACTGAGGGTCAGTACACATTTTTGTATTTGTATTTGTGTCTTTTACAACCTTGGGTACCAGGTCGACCAACTCTAAAATGAGAACAAGGGAATTCTTGTGAAGTAAAGACCACTGGTGTGATTTTGACTTTAGCAGTCACCAATAATTAACAGTTAATCCATAGTTCTGGTCCCAGAGCTACACTAATGCCTAGAAATTATTCACTGGAGATGATGAATTTTATCCCGGTCCTAAATTGGCTGTGATTTTTATGCCTCATAATTCATTCACTTTGGTGTGTGTTCAACTTGGTTTACGCCCTATTTAGACACGAAAATTTTTATTTTGTATAAAGCTATGTTTGGAATACAGAATCATTTATATGAGTCAAAATTAGTCACAACACGTCCGAGGGTATTAAAAATTAAGTTTGTTTAGCGTTGTAGTCGATAGGAGACGTTCTTTCAAATCCAGCTGTGACTCGCTGCAGCCCACGGCCGGTGTTGAAAGCGGACCGTTTCCAGGGTTCACCCAGCCTCTAGGTACCAGAGTTAACAGTCTGAGGTAAATGGAGGAATGTCGCTGTAGCTATGAAGTTTCGTGCGGACAGTGACACAGGTTGACAGTTTCTATCAGCTGTCCATACTGGTGGTAGAGCACTTATGGTTTATAACCGTGTGTAATGATGCTGGTTCACATCTCCTGACTTTACCTTTACTTTTTACCACTGCTACACTATTAAGCTACACTGTAACACTATCCAGGTACAATCAGATATTCAAGTCAATTTTTGCTTTAAACAGAATAGCATTATCTATGAAATAAATATTTTAAAAAAAAAACTATAGGAATGCTATCCTAATTCAAAGAACTAATCCTGTAAATGACAAGGTAATCAACTGAAAAAGGCACACAGAATCTCTTACAGCCCGATTCGTCTGAGATTTTAAAGCATCAACGATACTGTTAAAACAATCTCAAACTGAATTGGAGAGAAGACAAACAAATATTACTTACCAGTTTACAAATAAATAATCATATATTTTACAGCAAGTATCTAAAATATGTTTCTCTTGTTTCCAGTGACTGCTACACCTCCTTTTATATCGGTGGACATACTGCAACTAAACAAAGGTTGGTTATATTTATAATCTTTGGTAAGATGCCATTTGTAGGAATTTTGTAAGTTAATCTGTAAGAAGATTTATTTCAGATGGATTACATTTTAATCTATAGTATAATGTAGGTAGCATGAATTATGTAAGTCAGTGGTTCCCAATGTTTTTAACTTGAAGATGCTCTGTTTGGAATCAAATTCTGTGGTGGAGGAGCTCCTCAGATCTATTGTACTTGTGTTTCTTACAAGTTAGAAGTAATAATCTGCAGCTGAGAAAGAATGTAATGTTGTGAATTCCCGGGGAAATCCCAGAGAGTTCCCGATGGGGAGGACAAGGTCAGAGGACCAGTAATACAAGAGAAAAACGAGATAAGTGGGTCTTGTGTATCCCATGGTGAGCGAAGTAAGGGATAAAAGAAAAGCATGAGACTGGTACGGAAGACGTGAACCGAGAGACAGGAGTAAGACAGTTGAAGTTCGGACCTGGTTGCGAGAGGTCGTATGAATGGACGCCTGAGAAGAATGAAGAAATAGTGAATAATTTTTATGTTTCGAGAGGAGAAATGAATGTTTCCCACATGTCTTAATACCGAGTACAAGGTTTCGTAAAGGATGGATGGATGATTCGAAAGACGCTGATGGATCGATGTAGTGTGTGAGAAGCTTGATCAGGCCATCAGAATCATCCAAGCAGAACGAACACGAGGATGGGAGAATGTGTGCCTACGATATGTTGTGATTCAGCGAATAAAAGCACGTAACTCAATATTTGTCTCTGCTGTGTCGTTACAACTTACTGTTCGTCAGAAAGCAATGTGGCTTACCAAAACATACCCCTAGCAGAGCACATTGCAAAGAAGGAGTGGACAGTAAGGAAATATAAAGAAATGAGATGTCTAAACAGCTGTGCAATGGTATCGTAGTGAATTGTTTTTAAAAACTTCAACATTTAGCAAAATAATCGTTTTCCACCCAGTTACTGTCAAAGCACCCTCTGATAAAAACAAAGATTCACCATATATATTCTTCCAAAGAAGAAAAAAACCATCTGAATTACTTATAAACCGATTTCTTTTTGGCAAGAGAAGCAATAAAGTCCATAAAATAAGGTAAAAAATCTAATGAGACATATGTGATTATATTTTGTTGGTGTTCCAGTTTTTTTTTTTTTTTTGGTTCAGTTATTGATAGGAGGGCTATTCAAAAACTAGTTAAAAAACCGTTTGCCATAGCAACACCGTTCATTGCTTGCATCTTTGGTAGTCTTTTAATTCATTAATCGTCAGCTCACAGTCGCATGTGTTCAGTGGTTCATGAATTGTGAATGAATACACATATTACTGCCTTTCCTTCAGCTGTGAAATTTGTGGTGTGATTCGTTTTCTTCAAGCACGAGGTGTAAATACCGCCAACATTTATCGTTGATTGTGTCATTTGCACGGTGATAACATTATGATTAACAGTTTTGTGAGGGACTGGTGCAGGACATTCAGGGTTTGGCGTAAAGATATACATGATGAGGGTGGACAATGATGGCATTCGTTTGTGACAGATGAAGTCATAGAGGAAAAATGCTGCATTTTCAGATCTGTCTACAGAATTTTCACAAACTTCTAGTACTAGTCTGTTTCACATTGTCACGGAGAGGTTACTACAAATTTTGTTTACTGTGGGTAGGAGAGAACTGACTGACTTTTACAACACTTAAAGAATGGTCTCAGCTTTGAGGTTCCTTGTACTTTACTGAGAATATGGGTATGCAATTCTCTACACAACAGTGACCAGGAGCAAGCCATGGGTTTACTACGTGAATGCATAGACGAAGGAGCAGTCAGAACTAGTGGATGCTAGTTTTATACATCTTATCAGGAATTATCTGGGGAAAAGATTCCATGTGCTGGCAATTGCCATCTTCAACAAGGATTTGCTATGAACACTGGTTTGATTAGGGAGTCGCCGTGGCCGAGCGGCTAGATGCTCGCCGCGGATCGGAAGGTCGGGGGTTCGCTCCCTGGCGGAGACGGACTTTTCTTCAAAAAATGACCTTGGCTCCCAGGTCGACCCAGCCTTGAGTGGGTACCGGGTGCAATCCCGGGAAGTAGAGGCGGCCGGCGTGATGCTGACCACATCACCCATCTTGTGCCGTTGGTCTATAAAAATATAGGTCTAGCCCTATATGCCCTATACGCCTAAAGGCGTGGAAAGGGTCCTTTACTTTACTTACTTACTTTTACTGGTTTGATTTGGTGTAGTTTCTAGTTCTGTCCTGTTGTTTTATTCTGGCACTATATGGCTACTGACACCCATTTCTTGTCAAACTATATTACTGAATTAAACCTACTGGCTTTGAAATTATGAAGTCTGCTATAGTCTGTTCAGTTAAGTCACATTTATTGTGTAATAACAGGAAAGATTGGTCAGCATACATTTACACACTGTGCTAAATCCAAATACATAACACAGGTAAATATATTCATGGACACACCCACTCATGCATACATACGCCACTGCACACACAGAAATACACAATCTCAAACCTACATGCACACATACATTCACACACACTAGTACATGCCTACCAACCACACTCATACACAGAAACACGTACATTCACATGCATGAATACACATATAAATATTTTTACATATTATACACACACATACATTCACGCAAACTCATACATCCACATAAATACAGACACTCTTGACTCCACATTATACACACAGTCATTTATACACATGCATACACCGTCTCTTAAATACATATGTTAATTTTCATGGAAACATGCACTCGTACATACACACGCACCCATAAATACAAACATGGTGCATACATATGCGTACTTACACTTTCACGCACACACTCATACATTCACATATGTACACATACTCATACTTACAAACACATTCATACATCTGCATTCACACTTTCATAAGAACATGATGAATGCTGAAGCTTCCAACGTAGTAGAACAAGAACTCTCTTTAAAAGTTCCATTTGTGTATTGACAAATGCAATGATCAACTTCAAGAATACATATGCACGTAATTATCAACTCGTTCAACCAAAGCTCGCTCGTACATCCATGTATTGATATGTCCTCACGATAGGTCGCAGTTCGACCTTGAGAACCAGACGATTATTTTGTCCTCGGACAAGTCCGAATTAAGCAATGAAAGTATACCGGCTTACTGCCGAGAATGTGATGTCCACCAGCTTCCTGCTGAGGTCCATCTTGGAATCCCGGGGTAAAAACGTCCTCAAGGATCCAACTTCATATAACGTTTGCTTCCGTGGGATCCAGGGGTAAAGCGTCCTCAAGGATCCACACGTCCGTCTCCTTCGGACTATAAACATCAACTCATTTACAACAATATCTTAACAATGTTACGTATTGTTTTGACGTCTTATTTGCTCACTCCGTACCGGTGCGTTCTGGTGCACATTCGCACGCGACAGCTTTTCCCCCCTCCCGAGGACGACCGAGCACTAGGACTTGTCGTAGTCTCGGTCGGAAAACTGGAGTCATGTCGCGGCAAACAGCACCAGTACGAGAGAGCAAATAAGAAACACTTGAATACACACACACACTCACTCCTCAATATATCGTCAATACATTACTAAATGCATGCAAAATATAGATTCCTGACTTCAACTAAGCATTATTATCAACAACATTATTGTTATCCAAATTATTTTCATAACAGCATGCATTTTAAATATCATGTAAATTCAACAAATAAACATCAATCGTCTTCCAATGCCTCTGGGGTGCGCGACAAAAAATCGGCTAAGACATTTTCTTTCCCTGGGCGATAAATAACTGTGAAGTTGAACGTCTGTAGAAACATTGTCCATCTTAATATGCGTGAGTTTTTTGATGGGTGCTGAGTTCAAGACTTCGAGTGGACGATGGTCTGTCAAGATAAAGAAGTGACTGCCATACAGGAATTGGGTAAACTTCCCTACTGCCCAAAAAATGGCTAGTGCCTCCCTCTCGCCCACGCTGTAACGGCATTCAGTAGGAGACAGCTTCCTGCTGGCATAAACAACAGGGAGTAGGGTGCCCTCTCTGGATTGCAACAACGTCCCACCAATCGCCACATCGGACGCATCTGTGGATACATAGAACGGCAGAGACAAATCTGGCAAACACAAGAACGGATTACTATTAAATGCCTTTTGTAATCTCTGGAGCGCGTCCTCGCACTCTCTCGTCCAGATAACCTTCGCTGGCATTCCTTTCATCGTCAATGAGGACAACACGGCTGTAATGGTTGAATAGTTAGGAATGAATTTGGCATAAAAGTTACATAAACCCAATAACGCACGCACTTGTTTCTTCGTTTTTGGTATAGGGATGTTAAGAATCTTACCCACCGTGGTGGCTTCGGGTTTACGGACCCCGTGTCCTACAACGTGACCGAGGAACGTGACCTCCTCGAAAGCGACCTTCACTTTAGTTGGTCTAACTGTCAGATTAAACGATTTTATGCGTTCCAGTAATGTCTTTAGACCTCGAATATGTTCGTCTAAATCATTATGGAAAAGCAGAATGTCATCCAGATAATGAATAACATCATTACGACCCTGTAACAACTTGCGTACGAGGCGGGTGAACGTCGCCGGTGCTCCCGAAAGCCCGAAGACCATATAGTTGAAGTGAACCAAACCTTTGTTCGTCTGAAACGCGGTGTATTTTTTGGAATCCTCGGCTAAGGGAATCTGCCAATAACCCTTGGTAAGATCTAACTTTGTAAAATACCTAGCCTTCGACAATGCAACAAACATATCTTCCATATTTGGGATATTTTCAGCATCTACAACCGTGATTCGATTCAATTTTCGGAAATCTATGCAGATCCGAAGGCTTCCATCTAATGAAAAGGTATAACATATGGTTTCATTTTGATGGGTTTATGATCTATTAATTCAATGGAATGCACTGCTTCTGTCGTTCTACCCGGTATGTCCGATAATGTTTTGTCGAATGTAGCCAAAATACGCTTTATACGACGCACCATATCTGGTGGAACCGAGGGCGCGACTTCCACGTCTCTCCATGTTTCTCTGGGTACCAGTTTCGGGTAGAGACAATTGATGAGCAGTGTCCACCTCGACATCATTGCTCTCTTCGTCAATGACGTGGCAGAATGCTGCCTCCATTTCTTCTTCTTGCAAATTATTGTCGGGTGCCTCAGCTGCTTCTAACACTTCAGACAAAACACCAGGGCGAGACTTAAACTCTTTAAGCATGTTTAGATTATATACTTTATGATGTCCTCTGACATCAATAAGATAGTCCACATCTGAAATTTTCTTAATAACTTTAAAAGGACCCTGCCATTTGGCTAATAAACAATTATTATTATCTTGCAGAAATATCAATACATCATCATTAGGCTGGAGAGTGATTAGTCTCTGGTTACGGTTAACGTATTCTCTTTGATGAGTACCAGCATTTTCCAAGTTGTCCCGTGCAACTTGACAACCTGTGATTATCTTGTTACGTAACTCCGTCACGAATTTAATATATGTTTGAGGCGCTTCTTGATCGCCTTTACCGATCCATATGTCCTTTAACAGCGACAGTGGACCTCTGGGATTAGCACCATATATAAGTTCGAAAGGTGAGAAACCTGTACTGCTCTGGGGCACCTCACGATAGGCGAACAAAACAGCAGGAAGGTATTTGTCCCAGTCTGCTGGAAATTGATTAGTTGATTGTGGGTGATATCTTGCAGAAAAAACGTGAGAGATAGCAAGTAATTTGTCAAAAGAGCGCATTGCTTCTGAAATAAATTGTGATCCGTGATCTGATAGGATTGTTTCAGGAAAGCCTACTCTAGAGAATATAAGCATCAATGCTTCTGCTACTGACTCAGTAGTGATATGACGTAACGGTACTGCTTCAACCCAACGTGATGCCATGTCTACAAATGTTAAAATGTATCTAAATCCTCTTTGTGAAACAACCGGTAGCGGACCCACAAGATCGACAGCAACTTTTTCGAAAGGACGACATGGAAGATAGACCCTTTGAATAGGAGGTTTCTGAGATGCATCCTTTCTCGCCATCATTTGACAGTCTTTACATGACCTACAGTATTTCCTAATATCTGTGGAACAACCAGGCCAATAGAATTGTGCAAGAACTCTTTTCTGTGTTTTACCTATACCTAAATGTGCAGCAAAAGGTGTGTCATGTGCAACTCTCAGAACATCGGTTCTATAACATAAAGGAACGACTAATTGTTTACATTGCATAACAGGTGATTTAAAATATCTCATTAAAATTCCATTCTTCACATAAAAATGCCATGTACCTTGCTTACATGTTCTAACACCGGTTACTTCTGCCCTAGAAAAGCATTTAGTGAGGGTAGGATCCGCCCGTTGTTGTATCGCAAAACTGTTTGTTTTCGGTGCGTGTGGTTCGTTTCCAAGCACTTTTGGTCGTTCTGGTTCATTCTTTACTG
The DNA here is from genome assembly GCA_905116865.2 of Candidula unifasciata. Classification (NCBI taxonomy): domain Eukaryota; kingdom Metazoa; phylum Mollusca; class Gastropoda; order Stylommatophora; family Geomitridae; genus Candidula; species Candidula unifasciata. The sequence continues at coordinate 90,472 of CAJHNH020005201.1, forward strand.
CTTCTTCGCTGGCTATTCCACATGTGATAGCTATTTGGTTTTCGTTCGAAGTAGCTAACTGTAACGCAGGTGTAGCTTCCTCGTTACTTACTCTCTGTTGAGCGCGTGTAACTGCAGCATTAGCTTCAGTCACACCCTCATTTTCTTTATACCAGCGTTCGATTTCCTCACGCGAGGGCATCTTTGCTCCTGGAACTGATCCAAGGAGTACGTCTGCTGATGGTCTCTCCAAAACACACACTTCGGCAACCCCTTGAAAATACGGGTTATTTAAATAGACTTTTGCTAAAGGAAATCTTTCTAGACGACCACCAAAAGTACGACACTTGCAATACCGACCTAAGTATGCCGATTTGGGGATTAGGTATCTAGCCACTCCTATAACATTGGCGCCCGTGTCACGTAATACCTTAGATTTTATGTTTCCAACATAACCATTATGCAAAGGCAAACCAGCCTCCAGTGGTACAGCGGACAACGCTGGGTAAACAATTTCTGGATGGATTCGAACCTGACCATCCGCTACATTTGTCACTTTTTGTGACATCGCTGCGTTTACTGTTTGCGCGGAATTAGCATGACTGTTCATAACCCTTGGGCACTCAGAACGTTTATGGAAACCCCTGCAGACATAGCACCTTATAGGACCTGTATTGCGTTGAAACCTACCTCGTGATGATGGACCATCATCATCATCTTTCCTGTGTCGCTTGTGGGGACAATCGGGACTTTTGTGTCTCCACGAAAAACAGATTGAACAAGGAGATGAACGGGGTTGATAATGTTCACCCTGCTTTTTGGACGTTTGATCTCTATGGGGTGGTTGTCTCTGTTCGCTGTGGCTGCGATAGCGCCCCTGCCTAATATTGGATTTGTTCCACCCGGGCCGATTTGACGAGGCGTTGTGGTGCACCCTAATACTGGATGCAGCTGGGAGTATGTCATCGAACCTGGGGTTGTGTAATGGTTTACCAGGATGTGCAGTGACATACTGTTCTCCCAATGTTGTCATCTCCTCAACTGACTTCGGTTTCCTTTCTTGAAAAAATGAGAACATCTCCGAACTACATGATGACAAAATTTTATCTCGAATAATGAGATCAGCTAACTTATCATAAGAGTTTTTAACATCTGCCAATGTCACCCAACGCGTAAACAACGTTCTAACGCGGGCCACAAAATCAGCGAAACTTCCATCGACGGATGGCACAACAGATTTAAACTGCACACGGTAACCCTCTTCAGTCATGCACTTCCTCACTTCGACGCCAGCAGTTTTTGTTTGACTATTTCGAACGACGCGCGTTCGTCTTCTGATAAGTTCGTGAACGTGTTCAAAACTGGTCCCGTTAGCAAATCCCTTAAACGAGACACCCATTGTTCCTCTGGTATCTTAGCTGTCTTCATCGCTAAAGAGAAGCGATCCAAAAAATTATGAAGATCTTCTGTAGGTGTAAGAAATGGTAATTTGGGTATGTAGACACATGCCCCTTGTTCAGAACCCGAACGGCTACTAGTCACAAGACGACGGCTCTCTGAATCTGACACAGCAACAACCTTGTCTCTATCTATACGCGCTAGTTCTAATTCGTTCTCCAAACGTAACCTTTCCAAATTAGTTTCCATTTCGAAACGCAGTCTCTCCGCCTCAGCTTCTTTTTCCATGCGTAATTTCTCCAACTCCATTTCTTTTTTCCAGGCGCGTTCCGCTGTTCTCTCATCGCGTAACTGGTTATCTCTGTCCGACAACTCTTTCATTCTGGCTTCGGCGAAAGCCAGGAGTTGTCCATTTTCTAGGCCTATACTTCGACCTAACTCCAAAAACTCAGCAAATGTAGACATATTAAAGTAATATGACAATCAATATACAATATATGATATATATGATAGTGTGTGGTGAAGTGACGCCACAGGACAACGAATACTGCGTACTGTCACACACGTACAATGCGACGAGTCTGACAGACGATAATTAAAAATGACTCCACAAATACCCCAATGGAACTAACAAATAGAGAAGGGACAATCGTCGAAAGAACACCAGGTAGCACTATTACAAACTAAACGTACAGGACGTGACGAGACCGGACTAAGACACTTTAGCCTAAATCAATCCACCGAGTCGCGAATAGATAAACTATCTCCCTGTTATAATGGGGACCACTCCGAGGGTTGAAGTTGGCTACAGACAGGGCCAAAGACGATATAACACTCTAGTGGTGAGCTAGTTGAAATATCGAATAAGGCTCTCACCGCCCAACCTCCCGCTTACTTGATAACACGTAACAATTAATGTCGCTCTCCACTTGCGCACGGGAAAACCAGGTCTGTTCTCTGGAGGAAAGAGTTAAAATTGTCAGCGCAACAGAAACCACAACAACCACAATTGACTTACCAATTGGGTGGCAGACAAACAACACACTGCAATGTTAGCGATGAAAAATCGCTAAATAACGACCGGTACAACGGCAAGTAGCAGAGCATATACAACGAAAATGACGACTTGATCCACTCCAATCCACCGGAGAGTGGCACAGTCAGTAACGGTGACTTGATTATGACGAAGATCCAGCGAAGAGTGATACGGAGATCCAACGAAGAGTGATACTGTCCCGATGAAGATCCAACGAAGAAGAATGATACGGTCCCGATGAAGGTCCAACGATGGCTAGAACAGACTGGCGGCGGCGACTTGATACTTGGACGATATCCACAGCTAGAGATTGGTAAAGATTGTGACAACTGGAATGTGCTTCGTGTACAACTTGAGGCAAAACAATGCGACAAAATGTCGTATCACACTTGTGACGAGAGGTTCCTCATTCTTTAAAGGCTGGCCTCCATTGTGAGGTGCGGGACTTCATTGTAACGAGTGTAAAAGTGAATAGGGGTGTCGCAATGTATCAAATGGCATCAACACTTAACATGCCACTGGCCAAGAGTAACAGAACATGATGAATGCTGAAGCTTCCAACGTAGTAGAACAAGAACTCTCTTTAAAAGTTCCATTTGTGTATTGACAAATGCAATGATCAACTTCAAGAATACATATGCACGTAATTATCAACTCGTTCAACCAAAGCTCGCTCGTACATCCATGTATTGATATGTCCTCACGATAGGTCGCAGTTCGACCTTGAGAACCAGACGATTATTTTGTCCTCGGACAAGTCCGAATTAAGCAATGAAAGTATACCGGCTTACTGCCGAGAATGTGATGTCCACCAGCTTCCTGCTGAGGTGTATCTTGGAATCCCGGGGTAAAACGTCCTCAAGGATCCAACTTCATATAACGTTTGCTTCCGTGGGATCCCGGGGTAAAGCGTCCTCAAGGATCCACACGTCCGTCTCCTTCGGACTATAAACATCAACTCCTTTACAACAATATCTTAACAACGTTACGTATTGTTTTGACGTCTTATTTGCTCACTCCGTACCGGTGCGTTCTGGTGCACATTCGCACGCAACAGAAGTTCAGTATGGATCATCTCCCGCCTTTCTACCGAAATGATGATGTAATGAAGTTAGTAAAACTTATGTCAAATCTAACTGTCCGTGTGACAGTCAAATATGTCAGTGAAAACAGACCTGAGACTATCCCAGGAACTGACATCCCGTACCCGTGGTTCAGTTACAGAGGCAGTCACCTTACGAGGGTAGGCACTGGGTGGATTGAAACTGGACATAATTTTTTTAGCCAGATATGTCGTTGTAAGGATTGCAAGAATGCTCAAAAACCAAAACGCCCACCTATTTATATTGAAATAAGGACTGCAGTTCATCTAGTTTATGATGAACAGGAAGCAGAACAAACAACTTGTCATCTTTTGTTCTATTCGGAGGAAACACCAGATGTCTGTACGAATGTCATCACTCTAACGGATGGGTATCATGTCAAAAAGGAGGCTGAGTTTGATACTTGCACAATTGTGTTTTTTATTCATGACCTGGATCTTAAACGTCGTCTTAGAGATTTAGAACAAACATACCAAGATACTCTAGATTCGGTAAGTAAGTTTGTTCGTATGAAACCCACGAAACAAGTCACAGAGAATCACGTAGATGAAGTTATAGATGAAACTTCCCTACATATGGTGATCTCCCACCCCCACGGATGCACCAAACAGATCAGCATATGTTGTTGTGGTAACCTAGGTAACACAGACACAGAAGGAAGCCAGTGTTCATATGGTTCCATAGTTTGCCCAGGTTCTAGCGGCGCTCCTGTGATTGATCTGTCAAGGCAATTCTTATATCCAGTAATGGTATAAATTTACATGCAGACTCATATAAGGGCACCTAAAATAGTGTGTGTGTATAGATTACCTTTCCCTTGGAGTAAACAAGGCAGGCCGAGATGGGATCATTATGCATGAGAAACATGTAGTCTCTTCAATACTGCCCAGGCTTGTGCTAGGGAGAGGAACTTCATCCCTGACCGTAATTGGTCTCGGAAACAAATCGAGAGGTAGCAGTTGCGAATTATAAGTCCTTGTCACTTGGCGTAGATGAGGGTGCCATGGGTTGCCTCTGACTGTGGGAGACATCTTCAAATATCACTGATCAACTACTGCCCAGCCAGTAAGATGTTGATCAGCCACAGCTTGTATGCTTTAATGGGTACTGGGAGCTAGGACAAAATCCGAATAGCAGGCTGTAAAAAACAGTGCCCAACAAAAAAAACACAACTTCAAGCTTGGACTTGGCTCTTGAAACGTGAGGACCATGTGTCCTTGGTTTTCCAATGACCTGGAAAACATCAGAGATGTGAGAAAAAAAGCTATCATTGATGCTGAACAGTAAACTTGACATAGATATTGCTGGCTTACAGGACACATGTCTGCCCGAGGATAGGTCCATTAGAGAAAATAATTATAAATTCTTCTGGAAATGCAGAGGCCAGGAAGAAATCCAGATGTCTGGAGTGGGATATACAGTAAAGAATTCATTATTGGAATAAGTTGAGAGTCCAACTGGAGTAAGTGACCGAATATTATCTCTACGAGTGTCTACCTCAAGCGGTTTTATTACCCTTGTTATCGCATATACACCAACTCTAACGTCAACAGAGGATGCAAAGGATTCTTTTTATGAGGAACTGGATACTGAAGTGAAAGCAATTTCTAAATATGACGGCATCTATATACTTGGTGATTTTAATGCTCACGTGGGATCGGACTCAAACTCAAGGCCAGTTTGTTTTGGAAAATATAATGTTGGTGACATGAATAAAAATGGCCAGAGACCTATGGAATTTTGCAATAGGAGTGACCTGTGCATCACAAACTCCTTTTTCAAAACGAAAGACCGCCATAAGATGTAATAGAAACTTCCAAGATCTGGCCACTGGCACCAGCTGGACCTCATTCTCACTAGGAGGCAGCACTTGAACTATGTGTCACTAGCTCGCAGCTACCACAGTGCTGACTGTGATACTGACCATTCCCTAGTTGCTACAAGAGTTCGAATAAAACCAACACAAATTTTCACTTCAGAAAACAAATACATCCCTAGGTTACAGTCTTCCAAAACCAGACTCTGAAAAATGTTTTGGGTTCCAACAACAGCTTGAAGATGCTTTTACTGATATATAGGAAAACTACAGCAAGCCTAAAATGGGATGCAATTACGGAGACTATCTACAAAACAGCTGTATCAGTCTATGGTATTAGAGAAAATAGAAGTAAGGACAGGTTTGATGCCAGTAGCCAGACACTCCAAGCCTTAATTGACAGCAAAAAGGTAATACTCCTCAGAAACAAGGAAAGAACAACAAGGAGCATGCTCAGTGAATTGAGAGAAGCTAGAAATGGGTTGCAAAAGGTAACTAGACAGCGTGCCCCAATGATAACTGATGATGATGATGCTAATAATGATTATAAGGGTCATTATGATGATGATTTCTGAAATTAACCAAATGTAGTAATGAATTCATACTATGATTTATTCAGCTAACATGTATATGTGTGTGTACACACACACAAACACCCACCCACCCAAACCCACCCACACACAACATTACTGTGTACTGTTGTTATGAACTAACTGGAATAAACATGCAATTTTCAAACTACATGTATTTATCAAAGTTATCTATAACACTTGTTTTCATTTGAAGAAAAAATATTTACATGTGTGTATTGCTATAGAAATGTTGAATACAAGACGCAACACATGCCCGGGCTCATGCAAATATAGAGGAATCAGCAAAACACTCAGTAGAACGTTTTCAGTGAAGTAAACGAAATGTCCAGTAATGACAACTAATTGAAGTCACTTATCAAAACTTATTGCAGAACATGTTCATTACTTAGTCACTATTCGCATTCTGTCCCGCACTATCAATCAGACACCCATCACAAATGCTGCATTCAATCAATCACTCATTCTTCATGGCTACCAGAGGCACATAAGGCAGAGACAAACTGTCACCACTGAGTTTGATGCTGAGCCATCCTTTATAGCTCCAGTTGTGTCCTTCGCATAGCCTTGAAAGGTTCGCCTTCAAATACATCTGGGCCTGCCTCTTCCTCGCTGTCCTTGTGGTGTCATTGCATTGCACGTCTTGACCGTCTGGCTTTCTTTATTCTGAGGATGTGTCCGAACCACATCTATCTTCATTTTTTGTTTTCTAAATTTACATCTTCCAAATCTGTCAATTGTTGAAACTCTGCATTTAAAATACTGTAAAACATGACAACAGTTTACTTGGCATCATTACACATTAGTTGTACATCAACATACACGTTCTTTCTAGTCGACCAAATAATCCTTTACCTCAAAAACCCTCACCAGGAGCAAACAAAGACATTGTTCTCCAACAACTACTGTAATGTTGTGAATTCCCGGGGAAACCCCAGAGAATTCCCGATGGGGAGAAAAAGGTCGGAGGACCCGTGAAAGAAGAGAAAAACGGGAGAAGTGAGTCTCGTGTGTCTCATGGTAAACGAAGTGAGAGACACAAGAAAAGCATGAGACGTGAACGGAAGACGTGAACCGAGAGACTGAAGTAAGACAGGTTGAAGTTCGGCCCTGACTGAGAGAGGACGCGTGAATGAACGCCTGAGAAGAATAAATGATTTGTCAAGTGAACGTTATATTTCAATAGGAGGACTGAATGTTTTTTCCATACGTCGTAATGTCAGATATCAGAGTCCATGAAGTATAGATGGATGGTTCGAGAGGCGCTGATAAATTCCTGTAGTGTGTGGGAAGTCCGTCCAGGTCGCTAGATTCAGCCAAGCAAGTCGAGCACGAGGAAGCATGAATGTATGTTTGCGATAACTGGCGATTCAACGAATAAAAGCAAAGAAATCAATATTCGTTCATGCTGTGTCGTTTCAACTCACTGTTCGTCTGAAAGCAATGTAAACAATACATGCCCCTAGATGAGCACATTACAAGTGGAGGCTCTAAAACGGACACATCCGGGACAAAAAACAACGACAGAAGATAACCGGAACATCACTGAAAACACAGCGGATTGGACCAATTGAACTCGACAGCTAATAACGGAGCTGAACAGTCAATGTAAGTGGCGTTCTGTGTCAAGGTCGATTTCCAGTAATCGTCTGAGGTAACAGCAGTTGTTAGTCAAAATTTATTTGTTCAGAACAAGCAACGACAAAACATGGTCAGTGTAGTGACCAAAAACCCGGCCAGTTGGACCAGTTAAACTTCAAAGCTCAAAGCGGGGCTGCAGAGTTGACGTAAGTGGGGGACTGGGTCAAGGCCGCTATACAGCCATCATCCGTGGTAACACCAGTTGCTGTGTCGAAATTTACCTCAAGAAAATGTGTAGAAATTTCAAGTACAGTTTTTCTGTGTAAGGATGGCCAAATTCGCCACTGGGTAACGTGTCGAAATTAGTTATCGTTACAGTATCATCATAACAACTATACCACGTATCGTTACAGTGTCATCATAACAACTATACCACGTATCGTTACAGTGGCATCATAACAACTATGCCGCGTATTATTACAGTGTGATCGTAACAGCTATACTACACATTGTTACAGTGTGATCGTAACAATTATACTGCGTATTGTTACAGTGTGATCGTAACAACTATACTGTGTATTACAACATCAAATTAGTCATCAATCAGTCCAGTGTTTGAAACAGTAGTTGCAAAGGGCAACAGCCACCAAGTACAGTGATCACTAAACATGCTAACATAACGTAAGTGTGTTAAGACAAGGCATCTAGCTGAGTGACATTGGTCAAGCGGACAGCCGACTTATATCCACATATCCGATCTAACATGCAGCTAGCGGAACACCGCTAAACGAACATCCGTAGCACAGGTAGAACAAGTACACGTGCAGAACAGTTTTCTGTGAGTTCCTTCAAGTCTTTAGAACAGACAGTCAGTTTCCATGAATTATTCAGATTGACATCCATGTTCAACTTATAGACGAGTGCCGCTATTTTTCAAAAAAAGTACACTACTTCCATGATGAACCGCAATATGAATTCAGACGGGTAGTGGCCAATTAATGAAGTGACATTACCAACCGGAAGATTCAATTGCACGACACGATCTACAAGAGACTCGTTCAATATATTTCCGTACAGCCGAGAAGTGTGCTATAGCGAAAAGAAGGATCCGTAGAATAGACTGTGTCTTAGCTCGATAGGAGCCATAGTAATTTTTTTTTTTTAAAGTTGAGTAATTAAGTTCATAGTTGATATTATTGTTCTGAGTAGGTAGAAAACTACTCAGCTAAACATAGTGATTATATATCACATATTGATTTTGTTGGTTGTGATTGTATTGCTATTAAGCGTAATATTTGTGAACGCATTTGTAATTGTTATATTTGTACAGGAATATTGTATACATCTACAAGTCAAAAATGGCGGAATGGGTAGCCATTGGTAAAGAATTGGGCCTTCAGGGCGACGAGTTAAGGAAGTATGTGGATGAAAAACATAAAAGACGAAAAGAAACAGTAGAAGAGGAAAGGAGAAGAGCAGCAGAAGAAAAAGAAGAAAAAACAGAAAAAGCAGCAGAAGAAAAAGAAGAACAAGAAAAAAAAGAAGAGCAGCAGAAGAAAAAGAAGAACAAAAAAGAAGAGCAGCAGAAGAAAAGAAGAACAATTAAGAAAAGCAGCAGAAGAACGAGAAGAACGCAGACTTGTGCGTGAACACGAACTACGTCTCAAAGAGAAAGAAGCAGTAAAAGAGGCTGAATTGAAACAGATGGAACTACTACAACAAAAAGAGATTGAGGAGAAAAAATTACAGCTGGAAAAACAGAGGTTAGAGGCACAAATACAAGCGGACAAAGAAAAAGCAGAAACTCAGATCAGAACAAAGGAAATAGAAAATGAGTCAAAAAGAGAAGCAGCCATAGAAAAAGAGAGAATCAAAGCAGAAGAAAACAAATTCAAAAAATATGCAGGAATAGTCCGAAATTACTGCAAGGAAGACGACATCGGAGCGTATATAGCCAATTTCGAACTAGGTATGCACATGCATAACGTCCCATTGCAAGACTACGCTTTAATCTTTCAAAAACACCTGGCATTTGAACCTTTGAAGATTCTGGAAACAATTCCGGAAACCAAAAGACTAGATTACAACTATATCAAAGAAAGGTTAATGAAGCATTACAACCTGCACGAAGCTGGCTACCGAAAACAGTTCAACGATTTGAGACCAAAAAGTAGTCAAACATTTGCAGACTATCTGTCAGAAGTGCAGAACATATTCCAAAAATGGGTTGAAGCAGCCAATGTAAAAAATGACTATAAGTTATTGGTTGATTTGTTGTTAAGATGTAAAATGTTAGAATCTCTTCCACAGCCAATGGCAACTTTCCTAAAGGAAAATAAGCCAACAAATTTAGATTCTTTAGAAGAAGTAGGTGAAAATTATTTTGCAGCACACCCTGATATCTTCGTGCTATCAAGTTCTGATTTGATAGAAGTGGGAGCAGCAGCCTATGCAAAACCATACCAACAGAAATTTCAGAACAAAAACTTTAGATATGGCAAGAAAGAGGTAAAGACCATCAATTGCAACCACTGTCACGATAGACATGGTGACGACGCACCTTGTGATAAAAGCCCACTATTTAATGAAAGAATCGAACAGGTGATTGCTCATAGAAAAAAACAAGTTAAAGAGGTATGAAAATGCAGTAAAATGTTATATTTGTGGATGTTATTTGCACACCAGACGTAACTGTCCTGCTATAAAACGATTCAAGGAGGCACATGTAGTATGTGTAACATCAGATGATGAGTCAGAAAGCGATTCAGCTGAAGCCAATTCAGCTACCATGTACGAAACAGAAGAAGAATGTAAAATATGTTCTAAATTCCATAAGGAAGGCAACCTACCGTGTGGACACCTGATACCCATTCAGAACGCTAATCTGGCAACACACGGCCACGGTACTCTGAAATTTCAAAAAGGTCAGATCCATGGGCAAACCATATCACTCCTTAGGGACACTGGTGCATCTATTTCCGGAGTGCATCAAAGACTGATTAGACCAGAAGATTTAACAGACAAATACATCAATTGTCGTACCTTTGGTGGTAGCATCGAAAGATATCGACTTGCTAACGTGTTTGTTAAAACACCATACTTAGAAAAGTTCATAACGGTTGCAGTATTACCATCCCCTTGTGCTGATTTGATTTTGGGAAACAGGAAAGATTTAAGAACAGTAACCGACAGGGACATTGTAGTTTGGGAACAAAAAAATATTCCAAAGTATTGTCAGAATGAAAGTACGGAAGACAACTCCCCATATCCCAAAGAATACTGTAACGTGAGTGAGAGTAAGGTTACGAAAGACAACCCTCCAAATCCCAGTGAGAGTGTCAAACCAAGTGAGAGCGAAGATACAAAAGTTAACACTCCATATCCCAAAGAAGAATGTGTCAGAGAAAGCTTGGAGAGTGAAAGGAAAAATGAAAATACAAACAGAAGAAAAAGGCCAAAGAATGGATCAGAAAGTATGGAACAAAGAAGCAAGAAGAGTAGCAGTCGTAACAAAGCCCAACACAGAAAGAAGAAAAGTGGAATGAATGAAAGCGAAGTGTGCAAGAATAAACAGCATACAAAGACAGAAACTAAGCTTAGCAGAAAAAAGTGTGTGGTTACAAAAATAACGGTAACTGAAAACACTCAAAACACAGAAACAAAACACAGTGTAGACAGGTATCAAATGAAACATCCTATTCTCTGTGATTGTTGTAAAAAATATTGCAAATCGCTGGGTCCTGAAACTAGAAAGCGATACGATATGTTAACAAAAAAGTATCATGACATATCACAAAAGAAACACCATGTACAGAAACAGCAGAATGGTACATCACATTACACACATGGTTGGATGTGGATACTACACTTCATTTTAATTATATTGCAGATTATTTTGACAACATTTCAGACAAAGAACTTAGAGTTATTCTGTACTATCTATGCTATTCAAATAGTGCAACTTTTAGTGACTAATTATCCTAGTCGGAAAAACTTCAATTCACAAGTCTTGGTGATTATCAAAAGCTGTCAATTTCTCAAAAGTGTTACACTACTTGCATTGCTACTACTAAAACTATTGCTTCTACACATGGTTTATTCTAAACACTTTCCTCATTCTGTGATTACACATACAACTTGTCGGTAACAGCAGTCACATACAGCAAGCAGATTATTTTAATATATTGTGATATTAGGTTAACCAGTCCACTTTAATTAAACAGTTTTAATTGTGTCTATATACATTAGCACGGAATTAATTATCATGTATCTGGTATAACAATATTTAGAAACCACCCATTATAGTGTTTCATAATGATGTATTAGTAACATGGAAGTACAAAAAGGCAGATGCCCACGCAACATACGCAGCGAATGTTTGCAAATAGGAGTTCCAAACTGATGGCCTTCGAACCCGGTCAAAAGTGGGTTTCTACCAAAAGATTCAGTTGAATTATATATCGAATGGCGTGGCCCTTACACTGTAGTAAGAAAAGTATCAAATGTTGATGATGAAATTGATTATAAAGGGAAATTGAAAATTTTTCATGTTAACATGATGAAAAGGTATTTTACAAGAAATGTAAGGTATTAACAGGTATTAATAATGTAACAGCATACATGGATGATATTTGCATACACACAAAAACTTTGCCGGAACACATAGACACCTTGAAAGAAGTGTTCAGCAACATTCAAAAGGCAAATCTGACTGTTAATCCAGCGAAATCAGAGTTTTGTTTCACACAAATCCAGTTTTTAGGACATACAGTGTTCCAGGGTAGTATTCAGACTGACGAGACAATTGTTTCTAAAATTTTAAAAATTGAAAGACCAAAGACCAAGAAACAACTACAGGCACTATTAGGACTTGTAAATTATTACGGCAAATTCATCCCTAAGTTAGCAGAACTAACAGCCCCTCTATCGGAACTTTTGAAAAAAGACCAGTTTAGAAAAAAGGATTGGACAGAAACTCATGACAAAATCATACAAAAAATCAAGTCTTCATTTGCTACTCCACCAATACTAAGACAACCGGACCCATCTAAAACTTTCTACCTACAAACTGACGCTAGTGGTCATACCATAGCCGCGATGTTGGCTCAAAGGCATTCCGGTACTCTTCTTCCGGGTTCTATATCTTTCACAGAAACTTAATTCCACCCAACAGAAATACAGTACTTTTGAAAAAGAGGCTCTCGCTCTTGTTATCAGCCTTAAAAAAATTCCAAAAATTCTTGATAGGAAAGGAATTCATTATTCTGACTGATAACTTAGGCCTGACAAAATTGTTAACAATGGATGCAACAAATAACGCAAGAGTATACAGATGGGCGTTATTATTATCCCAATTTCAGTTCAAGATAGAACACATTAAGGGCATTGAAAACCATCTACCCGACGTGATGTCCAGATTATAAACATAGATTCAATTTTGTATTGTATGTATTACCTGGGGAAATCCTGAATTACAGGAAAGAATATGGTTGAATGAATGAAATATGTAAACATAGCTTAACTGATGATTTTTATGTATGTTACATTTGTAAGTAAGCAACAATATACGTGTGACAATGGTGACTATAATGAGGAGAATGATGATGACGATGAGATGAATATGATGACAATAATGCTGATAACGACAACAACAATGATGATGATGATGATGATGATGATGATGATGATGATGATAACGATGATGATGATGACAATAATGATGATGATTATGACAATGAAGATGTTACAACATGGTGAAATAAGGTTTAATAATGATTGCATATGTTGTTTAGATAAATTTATTGGTGAAAATATAGGTTGTATAACATGTAATAGGGTAATTACTATGATATAGAAAGGGAATAATAATACTTTTTCGGAAAAGTAATGGTAATTTACACCACATAATCCAAGGGATTGAGTTCGAAATCCTAAATAGGGAAACATATGTTTCTAATTGAAACGTAAACCAGTGACAGTAGCCATGAGTCCAACGGTGAGGGTGGGACTTTGCGGGTTTTCTACATTTCTGTTCCATAGCCGATATGGACTTCAGTACTTGAAAGAGAGTACCCAGTACCAGAATTGTTGTTCTGTTTTATACAGACTGTGGGATGGCATGGGGTTAATACGCAGAGCCTATATGGACTACCGCACTTGGAAGAGAGTGCCTGAAGGGTTGTTTCCCATTAAGCCACTTGGTACTTATTGGTACTTATAACTGGTAATGTGACAAAGGGAAATAATGTAAAACCTATCAAAAGGGAAGTAACCATTAAAACCCAAAATGATTATTAGGTAATCCACATCATTACATTAAAGTATTCCCAAACCTTTAAAATTATAACCTAAAGATAAAGTAATAGAAAAAAAATTTTAAGGTTAAATTTTTTTTACTAGAAGGGAGGGGGAGATTGTAATGTTGTGAATTCCCGGGGAAACCCCAGAGAATTCCCGATGGGGAGAAAAAGGTCGGAGGACCCGTGAGAGAAGAGAAAAACGGGAGAAGTGAGTCTCGTGTGTCTCATGGTAAACGAAGTGAGAGACACAAGAAAAGCATGAGACGTGAACGGAAGACGTGAACCGAGAGACTGAAGTAAGACAGGTTGAAGTTCGGCCCTGACTGAGAGAGGACGCGTGAATGAACGCCTGAGAAGAATAAATGATTTGTCAAGTGAACGTTATATTTCAATAGGAGGACTGAATGTTTTTCCATACGTCGTAATGTCAGATATCAGAGTCCATGAAGTATAGATGGATGGTTCGAGAGGCGCTGATAAATTCCTGTAGTGTGTGGGAAGTCCGTCCAGGTCGCTAGATTCAGCCAAGCAAGTCGAGCACGAGGAAGCATGAATGTATGTTTGCGATAACTGGCGATTCAACGAATAAAAGCAAAGAAATCAATATTCGTTCATGCTGTGTCGTTTCAACTCACTGTTCGTCTGAAAGCAATGTAAACAACACATGCCCCTAGATGAGCACATTACAACTACGGTTAATTATTTCCGGCAACTGCGATTATTATTCTTATAAATAGAAACGAACCTTGCTCTCTCTCGACAAGCAGAACAGATCTCTTAGGCCCTATACCCACCCTGGACAAGGAATTCTTGGGCTTTTGTGTGTGTGTTGTTTTATGTGTTTGCGTATGACATGGCTGCTATATAGGATGCACACCTCTACCTTCACGTTCCAATCGTATTAATGTTATCTTTTCTTTGAAATAACACTTCAGGGAGAGAAACAAAAACGAACACACTTTTATTTTCAAAGGGTCACAAATTGGGCATCAAGGCCCGTCTTACATTCGGCCCTTCTAAACATCCATGTTTTACACAGCAGTTGTATTCTATCATTAAAGAAGCCAACTATGTTCATATAATAATAATAATATATTGTGAATATCAAAAGGGGGAGGGGGGGGGGGGGGGTTACACAAAAGCAAAAGTGGTAAAATACATTCGCACAATCGCTCGCGCACACACACTCCCAGATCCACATGCCCAACCACTCATACACACAAATACTCACACAGACACTCATACATACGTACATACATGCATGCATACATAATACACACACATGCGCACACAGACACATGCACATATGGACAGACACACGCACATAAAGAGGTATACACACAGAGACATACACACAAAGCCTCACACACAGAGCCATACACACAGAAACACCCACACACACTCAAACACAGACAGACATACCCAAGGCAAAGATGCATACATATACACACTTCCACACAGACACAGGTACTACACACCGGGAAAACCTGGAATTTTTTCACGTGTACATCACGTAATTTCCCCTGGTCTTTGGGTGGTATGACCGGACGCCCGTGTGTATTCGTAAAATTACTTTGGCAGTTGTGAATCGAAAAAGAAAAAGTTTGGAGTTTAAAATCTACCTAAAGTATTATGCCGGTGCAATGGAGTTCGTGTACTGCGCTGAGATTGTTCAGACTGGACTGAGTTAGAAATATAACGGAGCACTTATGGGTTACAGCCGTGGGCCACGATGTTGATCCGTTAAATAAACAAACAAAAAACAAAAACAAATATACACACACACGAACTCAGACAGACACACACAGACATACACATACATGCATACACAAGTTATAGGTGCATACAATTACACATATGTACATACAGAAACACACACAGACATACACACTAACACACACACAGAGACACTGTCACACCAGACGCACACATATACACATATAGCATAGATGAATACACACACGTGTACAAACTGATACACACACAGACATACACACACATATATACACCCAGACACACACACACACATCTAGGCACACGCATACACACATAAGGTATAGATGCCTACAGAAACATAAGTACACACAGACACATACAGCTACACACACACGCACCCACAAAGATCATGCTGCATAGGCAACATATGGTCTATGCAATATTGCCAAGGCTTTAAAATATTATGGATATGTTATTTTGTTTTATACGTATTTTTTCGTTAAAAAGGTTTCTATAAATATGGTTATGAAGCACGATCTGATATCTAACCGGATATTCCCAAATAGACAAAAGTGACCTGGAAATCCCAGGTCAGGTTCGGGAAATCCCGTATGATTACAACTTGAAAGTCATCAACAATATCATAATACTTGGACACGTCGAACTCTTTATATATAAATAGCTAAAGTCTGACGTGTCCGAAACCTGCGGACTCATGTCCCTCAAGAACAGACGCGCACGCATGGTATGGCAGGTAGGTCTCAACTGTTTGTGTTTGTTTATTTGTTTGTTTTAAGTGGCAGCGGCTCTCTGGTAGGACTACAAAGAGTTTCACTTTGTTGAATTAGGTTAGAAGGAAGCCATCCTACACAAATGTATACACTTATCCCTGATTAGCACGGCTTACATTCATTTTTGAAAAAAAAAGAGATTGCGTCGTAAATTATGTAATATATTTGTATGATGAAGATTAAAATTCCCAAATCATAAAAGCATATTTATTCAATTTGCCACAATAGCCTGCTGGCTACTGATATAATTAATAATTCTTCTTCTTCTTCTTCTTCTTCTTCTTCTTCTTCTTCTTCTTCTTCTTCTTCTCTTTCTTTTGCGTTCATCCAACGATGTAATTGCGTTGTGTCCGTTTACAGCATGGCTGCAATATTTGCACCTTTTGTTCCTTCTCATAACATGCCCACAAACTATTTCCTGTACACATCTAATACATTTACGACTTTTGTCTGACTCGATGAGGACATCCTCGTTTGTTTGCTTATCCTTCCATGAAGTTGTTTGCATTCTTCTCAGAAACCACATCTCTGCCGCGAGTAAATAGTTTTTCAGCTTTCTTTTTACTTGTTCTTGTTTCACATGCACATAACTATACAGTTTCTGCGTAGCACTTGAACACTCTCTTTCTCACATGACATCCTCTTATTTGGAACTATCTTGTGCAACTTGCTACTGAAGGCCGTTTTTGCTGTGGCGATTCTTGTTTACTACAGAAGATGTTACCATCGGTTCACCTTGAATTTGCTAGCATGGGCTTTCATTTATTTTTGGATTAAAGGGGGGGGGGGGAAATAGTTGATATCCATGTGTTCAATAATGTCCAATATCTGTCTTCCGCAGAGATGGACAGCACATCCGACACACCGGACTTAGTCACTCAAGACAGCACATCCGACACACCGGACTTAGTCACTCAAGACAGCACATCTGACACACCGGACTTAGTCACTCAGGACAGCATATCCGACACACCGGACTTAGTCACTAAAGACAGCACATCTGACACACTGGACATAGTCACTCAGGACGGCACATCCGACACACTAACCCTGGCCAGAAAAGACCGGGAGAGTCAAGGTTGGTTCGTTTTTTTTTTTGGTCACTAGGTAAATTCGTTAGTTTTTCAATGTGTCTACCTGAAACGAAATCCTGCAAACATAGAAGTGAATGGACTATAATTAATCATCATCATCTTTGTGAACTATTTATCCCTCAGATTGATAAGACTCAGATCAGGAGCATGTCATGGATTTTCTGTCCAGGAAATTCACGTGTGCGAGGTAACGAGCAGGCTGATAGGTTAGTTGCTGCCACTCCTCTGAGCGACGAGTTACTTTAGGATAAATAAACAGAGGGGGGAACCATTTGAAGCCGTTAAATATTATGAATTAATCAAGTAACAGAAAGTATTGTGAACGGCACTCATAGAAAGAAGTAGAAAGATAGAAGAACACACTAGACAACATAAAAATCGAAAGCTATAGTTACCGTGCCGGGAATTGAACCTGTCACCTCCAGACGGCGTCTGCGCCTCGCCATGAATACAAGTGCACTGTTTATTTATAGGAATGACGTATACACACCGGAACCTACCAATCAAATACCTTTCTTAAATGTTTGTGTATTCTAGACAGGGCAATAAGGTCTACTGTGTACGTAAATTGTTGCTGTGATTGTTATTTGACATTTGCCTCGTTAATATAAATTTCTGTAACCTATGGTGCCATTTCAATGGGTTGAAATGAATTCTGTCCGTATTCCATAGTCGTGGATTTCAAGCTGTACGATAGACATGGCCAATGAGACACCTTTTTTGGGGGTGCCGAGTTGACCATGTATCTTAGTGCACTTGTATTCATGGCGAGGCGCAGACGCCGTCTGGAGGTGACAGGTTCAATTCCCGGCACGGTAACTATAGCTTTCGATTTTTATGTTGTCTAGTGTGTTCTTCTATCTTTCTACTTCTTTCTATGAGTGCCGTTCACAATACTTTCTGTTACTTGATTAATTCATAATACTTTAGGATAACGTGGATATGGAGAAGGCTTTATAGGATTAAATGGGCAAAGCGATAGAAAGACAGAAAATCAATTCAATGGAAGACTAATTCAACGGGAGGTGTGTAGAGGTTCTGGAAGATAGTCAACATTGAAAGGAGAACAGAAGCCGACTTTTAAGCAAGTTACTGCTGCTACTTTTAGCATGTCGAGTCGTTTGTTGGCTACTGAAGACGGGGAGGTGCACGTGTGGGAATGTCTCGAGTGCAGGGATGTCAGTTCTTCATTCATTAATTTATCCCCTCACATCGGGATCACAATCTGTTTATTCATGTTCTCATAATCGGTACAATTCGGTCGAAGTCATAGATGGAATCTAGTCCTTACCTTTCTTCTCTCCCAGAAGAATTAATAGTGGACGTGTATATGCAGTACTGAATCCACTTGCATTCCATGCGTTTGTGTTTTAGCTTAATTTTCACATTATAGGTGTTTGTGTCAACATTCTGTGCTTTATAGAAAACGTACAGTTGTCATATGACCGATGCGTGTTCGGAAAGATAGAACTTAAAACGGGTGCCACATTTGTGGAAGCATTTGGAAATAAGGTTTCGTCGTTCATTTTTTTAAATTATTGTTTGTGTTGATAGTTTCACTTAGGCGCCTTTGTCACCTAATTCCATCCTCTAATATTGGATGGCCTGTTCATTTCTCTGCCCAATCCTCCATGATATGTCCTAAATATCTTCACTTTCTTTATCTTGCAACTGTTGACCCAAGTGGTTGTCCGGACACTTCTATTATTTCCTCCTCTGACTTTAATGAGCTTCATCAACAGTCATATTTATTATATAATATAAATGAAAGGAAGACGGTGTTGAAAGAGTAGGTCACCTCACCAGCTAGAGTCAAGACTCCAATATTATTATCTTACCCTGTTCACAATGCAGCCTAGTACATCATAATAGAAAAAAACGCACAATGAACAACTGTGCAGAAATGTACTTGGTCAGTTATTTATGGAGAGAAATGTCCTTGGTCAAACATGTATAAGGAGAAATGTCCCTGTTCAGATATTTATAGAGATAAATTTCCTTGGTCAAAATTTTTTGGAGAAAAATGTCCTTGGTCAGATATTTATGGAGAGAAGTGTCCTTGGTCAGATATTTATGGAGAGAAATGTCCTTGGTTAGATATTTACAGAAAGAAATGTCCGTGGTCCGATTTTAATGGAGAAAAATGTCCTTGGTTAGATATTTACAGAAAGAAATGTCCTTGGTCAGATTTTAATGGAGAGAAATGTCATTGGTCAGATATTTGTAAAGAGAAATGTCCCTGCTCAGATATTTATGGAGAGAAATGTCCTTGGTCAGATATTTATAGAGAGAAATGTCCTTCGTAAGATATTTCTAGAGAGAAATGTCTTTGGTCAGATATCTTTAGAGAGACATGTCTTTGGTCAGATATTTATGGAGAGAAATGTCCTTAGTCAGATATTTATAGAGAGAAATGCCCTTGGTCAGATATTTACGTAGAGAAGTTCCACAAAACATATATGTATAGGAAGAAATATGGTAGGATAGATGTGTTTGGGAAATGGCATATGTCATAAATGCATGGGGAGTCATGTCATACGAAAGATATCTAAGAAGAGTCAAATGTCACTTTAAATGTGAAAATTAATTTGAAAATTCCGATGTGTATCGAAAGGCATTTCATAGTTCATGTATGTATGGGGAGAAAGTCAAAGGCATGATGTGCATAGCAGGATATATAGACGACAAATAAGACATATGTTGTTATAGATATTCTGTAGATGGTTATCGTGTTGTTATGTGTGGTTGTTATAGTGGTAGCTGTAATTGTATGTTGATGATGTAATATTGTCCATGACAAGATGTCCCGTATCTGTCTACCAGGTCCATGGGAGTTTGAGTACAGTTATGGGGGAGAGCGTGACCTTCACAGACATTACACCAGGTGTACGAAGAATCCCGGTCACAAGAACTTTATACCTGTAGACAAGTTCTGTATAGAAGATCTCCCCGAAGATTACCGTGACAAGGATATATTCAATTATATCCGAGCAGTGTCAGACCTGACAGTTCGTGTAAAAGTCGAGTGTGTCAGTGACAAGAGACCAGGCTACAGTAACATAGCTCGGCAAAGAGCGACAGTAGGGACTGGATTTTTGAGCTCTGTAGACATGTACAATGATCTTGTGATACCTGATACTTGCAGATGTAAGGCGTGTAAGAATTCTTCTGTGCCGGAGAAGATCTTTGCCGTAATTAACATATACACAGCAGCCCACGTTGTATTTGATGACCTTGAGGCAGAACACACCACGTGCCATTTGTTCTTTGATAAAGAAGGTATTCCAGACACTTGTAGTGGTGTCGTCGCACTGAATGGCTTTTACCGTTGGGCAGGGAATCATTATGAAGATCATTGTCGTATTGAGCACCATACCCATGACATGGATCTTGTACGTAGACTTAAGCAAGCGTGGCAAAAAATGCATGAACTCAGATTTATAGTCTGCAGTAAAATACCTCGGATGGTTAAGTTCAAACAGAGGCTGGGTGTTCGAGACAGACAACCATTGTTATTTCTGGTGTCCCACCCTCACGGATGTAGCAAGCAGGTCAGCATAGGTCGCTTCACAGGTGCAGAAATGATTTACAGTAATATCATTTCCTTCCTGTACAACACAGCAACGTGCCCAGGTTCTAGTGGGGCTAAGATGTGTATACTGGCGGAATTTGCAGTCACAACATCCTTGGTAATGTTAAGCAGAAGATTATTGTTAATGACTTGTATTCAAGCTCACTGTGCCGCTTCTGACGCACTGCTTGGGGTCAACTGTAGTCGCGTCCTCGAAGGTAATTACACTCTAATTAGATATGTTTACATTGCAATAAACTCTTTTATACAGATTACACTCTGTTTATATATGATTACATCGCAATAAACTGTTGTGTAAAGATGAAGTATGGAACATTTTTACAGGTAAACAAAAACGTGCCTGCATGACTTAGATTAAATATTTGAAGATAAACCATGGTCTATATGTTTTTCTAAATTATTTTCGTCTCCAATCCCTGCTCTGCTATACATTGTTTTTAATACTTTCTATCTCCAATCCCTGCTGTGACTTCCAGTGACCGGTTGTCAAGAGACATCCGGTGCAAGCCTGGGAATGTGCACACGCATCTGTTACGGCCTTAGATATTCCATCTATCCAACGCTTGTGGGGTCGGCCCCTAGCTCTACTTCCAGTTTATCTAAGTGACAGATCTGAGGGGAACTATTATTTGACAGTCTTCATACATGTCCGAATCATTTCAAATATTGTCTATTGATAGAGTTTAGCACTGTTTCAGTTTTCGCTTGTTTTTTCTGATGGCATCGTCTCTGTTTCTGTCCCATTTTGTTACATTTGGGATTCGTTGTAGACATTTAATGTCTGTTGTTTGAATTCTTCTGTTCACATCAGCCTGGAAAGGCAATAACAGAGGCGAATGTAGATTGATGTTTAGTGAGCTAACAGAATATTGAATGATGCATGCATTGAACAGTGTCGTTATGGCAAACGGTTCTGAGGTTTTCGTTTGTGACACATAATTGAGAAATCTATTTGTTTTTCCACTTTATCGCTCCTTTATAAAGAAAGTCAAATGTTTTCAGAGCAAAAAAGTTTCAAATGTTTTCAGAGCAATAAACGTAGATGCATATGAAATAGGTGACCAAAAAAAATGTAGTAATGTGAATGATAATTTATTTTGTTATAATAAGGTAATGGTTGTAAGGTTAATTTACATTTTTAGAAATGATTTTTAACATATACATTTTTTTTACAGCTGATTCACCAACCTTCTGGGTATCTCCGAAACTGCTTCAGAAGAATAAAGGTTGGTTATGTTTACTGTGTATTTATATACAGAAAGATGTTGCTGTTATGTAATGTGTAAGTTTATCTGTAGATGGTTGCATAAAATATCTAAGTCAATCTATGGGATGTTATAGTTAGTAGCAAATTGTATAAGTCAATCTATGGGATGTTATAGTTAGTAGCAAATTGTATAAGTCGATCTCAGAGATGTTATAGTTAGTAGCAAATTGTATAAATCAATCTATGGGATGTTATAGTTAGTAGAAAATTGTATAAATCAATCTATGGGATGTTATAGTTAGAAGCAAATTGTATAAGTCGATCTGTACAATTTGTGGCATGAATTTACACATATTTTAGTGCAACAGCTGGTATGAAATACAATCTTCCATCTATAACAGAGTGGGATCCAACAGGTAACAGTTGTCCAATTCATCAATGATAAAAGTATTACTTATTGACATTACTACGGCAGACGTGGTTAGTGCCTTGTGGGAGAGCGCGTATAGTTCGGAGGAGCAGATAGATCACCACAGTCTGGTGAGATTAATGCAGGGGGGAGTGACAGATGCTCGAGGCTCAGAGAAAAGGCAAGACGGACGTTAAACCAGACCTCATACTGGCACCAATAATATCGGAACTCTTCGCTGGCTTCTGAAGATGGGGACGGGGCGCTTATGGGAATGCCCCAGGTGCCGTGATGTCGGTTCTTGAATCAAATGAAATCAAATTAAATCATTACTATAACACTTGAGGACATTCTGACTGTAACAAAAACTTGGTATCTAGTCAAATCACACACACACACACACACACACACACACACATACATACATACACACACATAAATATCATCATCATCATCAAGCACCTTGTCAACTGTCGTAGCGATCATCCCTCCCCACAATCGTGTTGTCATCTCTTCATGGCCTAACAAAATGCTGTCAAAAATATTCTTGCATTGTCTTCCTCTGTCTTTCTTTCCATAGATCTTTCCAGCGGTAATAACATGTTCCAGTTTTCTCGTTCTCATAACATGACCACAAAATGATGTCTGCCTCTTTCGGCTGTTTGTGATAAGTTGTCTTCGGACACTCGCCTCTTTAAAACATCTGGGTTGCTCTTTTTGGCTTTTCAGGGAATTCTAAGGATTCTTCTGTAAAACCACACCTCCAAGGGCTGAAGAAGTGGTTTGCCTTATTTTATTAATTGTCTAGGATTCACAGCCGTATGAAAAAACTTGCTCTATATAGCGTGCGGTAATTCTTTTCCAAATCTCTAATGACATGGATTTATTGCATAAAATGATCTTTATTTGTTAATATGCAGTTTTAGCCTGTCCTATTCTATTCTTTATCTCTGTGATGCATCTTTCGTCGGATGTTTCCTGTGTGCCTTGATACCTAAATTTCTGTCTTGTCTTGTCTTGTCTTGTCCACAATTGCCTCACAGCGTAGTGGGGAGTCGCAGTTTTCTATCCTGGGCCAGGTGTGTTGCACGTGTTGTTGTTAGTCCGTGTTGCCTCAGGATCTCTGATATATTGTCTATCCATGTTACTCTCGGTCTGCCTCTTGCTCTGGGGCAGTAGTGCTGTTCGTTGTATGCTCGTAGAGGCAGTTGGTCGGTTTGCATTCGCATCAAGTGGCCAAACCACTGTATTTGTTGCTTTTTTATGTATTGCAGGCATGGTGTGGTTCCTACAATTGATCTAATGTTCTCGTTTCCAACTCTGTCTCTCCTTGTGACATTGGCAGCCTTACGTAAGCATCTCATTTCGCACGTCGTGATCTTTCTCTCCTGTGCTCTTGTTAGGGACCAGGTTTGGCATTGGTAGCAGAGGGTTGGTATAAACAAATTTCTGTACTCGTCTAAAATAACTCCATTAGCTTCTATTATAAACTAGCTGTACCCGGCCACTCGGTGCTGTGGCTTAGTTTGGCTAAATGGAAAAGACAGAAAATAGAAAGAGCACTAGTAAATTCTCAATCACTGTCTGCGCAGATAAAAAGATAGTCTGGTTTTGCGGACTCATGAACACATAACATACAGTTGTGTCTTTATATAAGTGGTCGTTTAAAAGGTATTATTAGGAACCCCTTTCTCTCCCCCCCCCCCCCCCCCCCCCCCCCATGTAATGTCTCTGTCACATGCAAAAAAAAAATTTTAGTATTTTTTTTGGGGGGAAAGCTAGGAAAAAAGCTTACTACTGTACTTTTAAAAAAGCAACGAATTCTCAACAACAAAATCAACAATAACAAAATAAAAAAAAAAAAAATAAAGTGAGAATAGCGTAAGTAAAATACAAAATAAGTAGGAAATTACCATTTGAAAATCATGTATTGAGCTGTCTAAGTTAACACCGCACCCCCCCCCTCCCTTCCCCTCCCGCCCCAATCTACCGACTACTTCAGTCTCTCGCTCTCTCTCTCTCTCTCTCTCTCTCTCTCTCTCTCTCTCTCTCTCTCTCTCTCTCTCTCTCTCTCTCTCTCTCTCTCTCCGAAGACTGAAATTCATCACGTGACGAAATTGTTTATAATTGGCTGTGGCCTCCATGTCCACCCAGACTAAAATGGGTAGCATGCATGGTAAAGAAACGTAAATGCGGCCAATTTAATATTTACCACATCAACCATCAAGTACCATTACAACTACTACCACCACTTCCACAACAACAACTAAAATAATGTCACAACTGTCTGGTGTACCACCTTTCTAGGTCGGTGTAGACAATGGGTCGTGAGCCAGAGGATGTAGCGCCCCATTCCGGTTACTGTGACAGTAAGCTATCTCATTTATAAGTTTTTGGCATTTGATTAAATGCGACTCCACTCAAAAGAAATGCATAGAAACTGCGCGGAAAATGTTTGGAAAAGCCGGTAAACAGTATGAATCCATTCTGTGAACCACTCGCCACCTATTTCAAACTACGACAAGTGGCATCCCGACATCAACATTAGCATGTCCTGTTCAATATTTTCCGAGTCTATAGGTAACAAACAGACAAACGTTGTGTTTGAAATATATAGATATATAGATCGTAATAATAATAAAACATGCTAGACAATATTATACAGTGTGTGGTAGAGGCGTTAAGAGAAAGCTAACAGATAATGTTTAGACATTTTGCAGTGCGAGATATAAGGAGTTGTTCACACTTGTTTAAAGTTAACCAGTCAAAATATGTAACCGAAAAAAATGCACTTACCTTTTGCTAAATTAATTGTATTTCTAGATTCTAACACAACTCTCCTTCTTCTTCTTTCGTTCGTTTGAAATAAGTTGTCTATATCAGCAGTTTTGTCTCTTGTATAAATTTCACGGTTGTGAGTTCATTCAGTGGTCCATAGAGTTTACGTTCCACTGTTGTTCTTTCTGACCAAAAGGTTTGCATTAATGTATCAAATTCGGTGCAGTCCTGGAGTACATGCTCTGCTGTCCGGGGCACCTTTCCACAGGTGCACATGGCTGATGCACCTATCTTGAATTTTGTGAACATGTTGTAACGTAATTGGTTGTGCCCTGTTCTGAGGCGGAGGATGATGACTTGTAACACAACTCAAAACCGCGGGCAATTGTATTCTCATAACATAGATCAATGAAGTAACTTCAAGTAATAATGAAACTTCCCAGCTCATGATAGTAACTACCGACGGTCCCGGTCTAGCCTTTTGTTCCAATTATACGGCTCTTAAATCTTTTTGAAATCAAAATGTAATTATTCTGGTTGTCGACATCATCGCCAGGACTGTTTCAAGCCCACCATCGTCAAGTGTGGTGTTTGAACCAGGTCTTATGAATTTTCATATTATGTGACTTATCTAAACTGTAAACCTTTCTCCTCGCTCATTATTTTCTCCAAGGCCATAGCCACCAACTACTCCACACACTTTTTCACTTCCAAATTCTGCAATAAGTCGTCCATTATTATTGTTTCTCCAAATTTTTTACAGATCAAAAGTCATATCTAAATCATTACACTATTATTCAATGGCCACAGAAAGACTTTTTTCACAAACCAAGAAGCAAAGGAAGATCACAGTTTATTTAATTAATTTGTGAAAATACTTTCTAAAATAAGTAAATAATTTAACATTTCTAACACTCTTCCTGATAAGTGGAACAATTTCCTTACTTCGGTGCCAATTCTACTTATCCAAACTCCACTGTATCAGGGGTAAAAAAGTTATACAAAACGGCAGGTTACATCTATATTCTGAACAGCATATCAGTTTGGGTCTTCATAGTTAAGCTAAATATGACATTATGATAAAACCGCTTGATACATCACCATAATTATATGTAAAGGGTTTAGACGAATGCCACTGAGAAGGAGAATAAACCAGACAAACAGCACACGAATATTTCTCATTGAAAACCTGCAACAGGATGTTGAAATATACACCGTCAGTATTGGAACTTTGCTGCTGGCTGCTGAAGATTTAGGACGGAGCACGTATGGGGATGCCCGGAGTGCTGTGATGTCAATTCTTAACTGAACTCAAATCAACACACGCATCTGGCAGTATTGTAGACAGAGAGGGGGGACAGACAGAGAAGTCATCATCATCATGTAGCAGGTATTTTGCAGAACTTCGCCCTCATGACAGTCTGCCTGAAAGAAGCTCGGTCTCTCGCTAGCTCTCCCGCCTAATGAACTTTCATACTCAAGGAGTCACTTATATCCTGTGCCCATCTTCTTGTCGGTCGACCCCTGCCCCTCCTTCCTGGTACCATGCCTTCTGCTATAATTTTTTTCCAATTCGTCGTGGCGTTTGATATGACCAAAATATTTCAGCTTCCGAGAAGGATGCTGTTTAATAACCAATCTTCCTTAATGTTCAGATCTTTTAAGATGTCATTTTTTCTTCTCTTCTTTTTCCAAGATATTCTGAGAATCTTTCCATAGCATTTCAACTCAAAAGCCCCTATTCTCTTTCTTAAGGACTGAGAGATAGTCCACGACTCACATCCGTATGTAGCCACAGGGAAGATGCATGCTCTCAAAATTCTAATTTTTTTTTCACCTTGCTGGTGCTTAACAATAAACTTTTAAGGTTGTTCAATCTTTGCATTGCTATGGCCATCCTCCTTTTCATTTCTGTCGAACAGTCTCAATTGTTGTTTATTACAGAGCCTAGATATTCAAAGTTTGTGACATTTTCAATTTCTTCATCTTTTATTGTTTATTTTTTGGTGACAGCCATATTTTATATGTGGGCATTATTTTCGTTTTCTTTAAATTCAAAAACAGATTTTGATCTTCACTGTGCTTTTGGACAGACAATGTTACATTTTCTTTTCCTTTTACGCTGCTTGAAAGAAGGACTTTTCCATCTGCGAGAAGTAATGGAATAGGGTTGCCACCAATTTTGAGCGGATCATAACTGTCACAAGTCTGGTCATTTTTGACATTTCTCATTATATTTTCTGCGTATATACTGAATAGGTATGGTGAGAGAATGCACCCCTTCCTCACCCCCTTTTGCACTTCTAACCAATCAGATGTTTCACCAGCTGCTCTGATGGCTGCTTGTTGTTCATGATAAAGATTTTTTTATTAAATGCACTAAATGGGCTGGAAACTCCTTACTTTTCATAATAGTCCACAGTTTGTAATGTTGTTTACAATCAAATGCCTTGCTATAATCAATAAAACAAGCGTAAAAATCTACGTTGTACTGTCTGAATTTTTCAAAAATTATTCTTATTTTAAAGATGTGATCCCTAGTTCCTCTGTCCTGTCTGAAACCCGCTTGTGCTTCATCTAGCTCATATTGTAATTTCCCTTCAATCGTTTTCATGATAATTCGTAAGAGGATTTTGCTAGCATGACTTAATAATGCGATGGTACTGTAGTTGGAGCATAGTTTTGGATTTCCTTTCTTTGGGAGAGGGATATAGACTGTTCTTTTCCACGCTTTAGGCCAAATGCCACTGTTCCAGATCTTCGAGCATAGTGCATGGTAGATTCGGACGCTGGCCTCTCCTCCTGCTTGAATTAGTTCTGCTGGTATTTCGTCGCAACCTGGTGACTTTCCTTTCTTCAGGCTGTTCATTGCTGATCGTACCTCATCCAGTAAAGGCTCTGGTTCTTTTTCATAACTTTCACAAGTCGTTTTTGAATTACTTGTCACATCCTCATACATTTCTCTTCAGTATTCTTTCCATCTTTCTAATGTCTTTGGTTTCCGTTAATGTGTTACCGTTTTTATCACTTATTACATGAAAAGAAGGCCAAATTCGCCTTTCAATGTTTTAATTTCTTTAAACATGTCTCTGTCTCTTCCTTGCATCTGGAGTTGTTCAATTCTATTACAGGTATTTATAATAAACTGTTTTTTATCTTATCTGATAGCTCTTCTGAGTTCTTTCGTGTAGTTTCAATATACATGGCTGGTTTTTTGTTAATGTCCCTACTTGCTAATATATCTATATACCTATAGATATAAAATGAATTTTTACTGATCATAACTTTATTTCTTCTACAGGGCCATGGGAAGACAACTTCTGTTGTGTAGAAGAGGGAGACGAGAGCCAGCATTACGCCGCCTGTAAGAAGAATCCAGTGCACGGGAATTTCTTTCCCGTCGAGAAGTTCAGTATGAATAATCTCCCGCGTTTTTACAGAAGAGAAGACGTAATGAAGTTTGTCCAACTTATGTCAGATTTAACTGTCCGTGTGTCAGTCAAGTATGTCAGTGAGAACAGACCTGAGACTGTCCCAGGAACCGACATTCCGTACCCATGGTCTGGTATCAAGGGCAGTCACCTGACCAGGGTAGGCACTGGCTGGATTGAAGGCACAGGGATATGTGATAGCCAGACATGTTGTTGTAAAGAATGTAAGAATTCTTTAGAACCAAAACCACAGTATGGTCTTATTCAAATAAGGACAGCAGCACATCTTGTTTACGATCAACTAGAGTCAGAACACACAACTTGTCATCTGTTTTTTGATTCAGGAGAAACTCCTAATGTGTGCACAAATGTCGTTACCCTTACAGATGTGCATACTTTCAGTAATAAGAACCGGCCTGATGCTTGTAAAATTATACTTTTCACTCATGACCTGGATCTTGTACTCAGTCTTCGTAATATGACCTTTCAGTACAGTGATACTTTCGATATTATGAAAAAATGCGTCAAAGAAAATGGAGCAGAATATATTAAACAAGGACATCCCCTGTATATTGTGGTCTCCCACCCTCACGGATGTGCCAAACAGATCAGCATCTGTTGCTGTGGTAACTCAGACCCAGGTAACCCTGACACAGAAGACAGCCAGTGTTCACATGCTTCCATACTTTGTCCAGGTTCTAGTGGAGCTCCTCTGGTTGATCTGTCGTGGAAATTAGTGTATCCGGTTATAGAATAATCTTACGTACAACAACATCAGTGTACATGCAACTCGTGAATTATTATACTAAAGGACAAAGTTCAGTTGCAACAATGCTCTAAAATTATCGTATTAGTATCATTGTGAAAATTATTTTATGCAATAACTTCGTGTCTCGTGTGAAATATCACAAGCTATACAGAACCAATTTTAAGACATGCCAGTTAATCCTGGACAATTAATAAACAAGCAAAACATTATCTTGATGTCTCAGAGATGCGGTTTTACAGAATAATGCTTAGAATTTATTGGACTTTTGAAAAGAGCGAGTCAGTTATTTTGAAAGAAGCGAGGACTCTAAGACAGCTTGTCACAAACATCACAAACAGATAGTTATCTTTGTTTGGTTATGTTAATAACAGAAGGAAATTTCAACACGTTACGACCACTGAAAAGATCTCTGGAAACAGAGCAGGAGAAAAGCAACGCTGTACAATTGTTGGCAGCCGTTGTCGTGGCATGGAGGGTGTCGACATCAACACACAGACACGCTCGATGAAGATCGCAGACTGTACAGAGCCGTGATGATAATGATGAGGATGATGATGAGGATAATGAGGCCATAGACATGCTGACTGTCCTAAATCTGTTTTTAATGCATTGTTTTATATATATATATATATATACACACGCACACACATATACAAAAGGGCTAGAATTGCATCGTCCTAATGTTAATTGTTATAATAATTCCTCGTGTCACTGTCTTGCTTAATTGATTGAAATTGATTTGAATGTTGTTAGAAGGCGTCCAATTATAACTAGATGGACTGTTCTTTAAAAAAACTGCATACATTTTTGTTGTCATCTGTCTTCTTATTGTATATTAAACTTGTGTATATCAAGTATGCTCTGCTTATTGCCTGTACTATACTCGATAATTTTGAGTTAGTAGTTATAGCACTAGGCAAATACCAATAAAAAAACAGACATTCATTAACTAGTGCCTGCGCAAAATAGGTGAAATATTAAATGGTATGATAGAATAACTAATGTAGAACTTTGGGAGAGAACTAAACAGGCTCCAGTGGACCAAGAGGTGAGGAAAAGACGCTGGTGTTGAATAGGACACACACTGAGAAAACAGGAGAACAGCATAACTAGAATGTCTTTGCATTGGAACCCACAGGGGTATAGGCATAAAGGAAGAAAAAAAAACACGGAGAAAAGAGCTGGAGAATGAAGTTAGAAAGATGGGGAGAACACGGGGAGAGCTTCATGTCATGGCGAAGGATAGAACGACTTGGCGTGAATTGGTTGAGGGCCTATGCTCCATTGGGGGATAGAAAGGCAGAAGAAGAAGAGAATAAGTTAAAGCCTAAGACTTGATATGGCAAGAGACGCGATATGGAAGAGCAAAATGAGTTTCGCAGTCAAGGTCAATCACTGTTATTGTCTATTTGCTTAAAGGTATGTAAGAGTTGGACTCTCATTGTGGAAATCGAAGGCAGGATTCACGCTTTCGAATGTAAAGGCTACAGACGCATTTTACGAATTAGTTATTTACAACACCACACTAATAAATATGTCAGAGACTAAATATACAAATTTGCGGGACGTCAGGAGTCTCTCTTGGCAGTGGTGAAACGTCACAAGCTAGCCTGGTTTGGGCACCTGGTGAGACATGATTCGATTGCAAAGACTGTACTTCAAAGAACAT
The DNA here is from genome assembly GCA_905116865.2 of Candidula unifasciata. Classification (NCBI taxonomy): domain Eukaryota; kingdom Metazoa; phylum Mollusca; class Gastropoda; order Stylommatophora; family Geomitridae; genus Candidula; species Candidula unifasciata. The sequence continues at coordinate 121,730 of CAJHNH020005201.1, forward strand.
TAGGGGGGGGAGGTAGTCAAAGAAAAGGAGGGCAAATAAGAACATGAAATGACAACATCAAAAAATGGACAGGACTGAGTTATCATACACTTATTCATCAAGCAGAGGTCATAGAAAGAGGACGGATTTTATGTGCTAGTGCTTTCATCAATACGCCTACACGACCCTAATGAGTCAAGGGTTATGTTATATTATGGCCCATTGACCATGGCTCCAAAGTAAAAATTAAAGTCATGGGAAGTAAATGTGGACAGCCTGATGTGACCACATCGCCTAATGGGTGCCGATATGTCTAAAATTATGGGTTTAACACTCGTTACCCAGTGAGAGCCGCCGTGGTGTAGCGAGTAGATGCCTTCGCTCAGAAGGTCGTGGGTTCAAAACTGAACGCAGCTAGACCATTTGTTTAAATACCTTGGCTGCAAGGTTAACCCATTCTTAAATGGGTACTAGGTGAAAGTTAAGGTCTAGCATTATAAACCCAAAACGTCTAGTGGCATGGGGAAAGGCTTCTTTACGTTATTTGTGGTCGTAGAATGAAGGTCAACCAATATGTCTTCTGTGTCCTCGATGCCAAAGACTCCGAATTTCAGTCCCGTCGCTCGTTTTACTTCGTTAACCCCTTCTATTTAAATGAGCTGAGTTTAACACAATAAACATCATGCCTGAGAAGTTGCAAAATACACTATAAGACGGAAGTAATTAACTAACAATGCAGATATAAAGGACACAAAGGGGGGGGGGGGGGGGGGGGGGGACATAGGAGAACTTCTAATCAGATGGCAACTGGTACTTTTAGCATATCGACTCTTCGCTGGATGATAAGAAAGGAGACGGAGCACTTACGGAAATGTCCCGAGTGTATGGATGCCAATTCTTCATTCATTCACTCATTCGTTCGTTCAGATGGTTCATATAACATCTATCGTTGACAGAAGACAACAAAAACATTGCGTTATCTTATATATATATATATATATATATATATATATATATATATATATATATATATATATATATATATATATATATATGTGTGTGTGTGTGTGTGTGTGTGTGTGTGTGTGTGTGTGTGTGTGTGTGTGTGTGTGTGTCCACTTTAGGAATGCAATCCTGTTCCAGAACCTAATGTTGCGTGTGCATTAGTTTTAAAGATCTTACTAATTTGTATGCAGACTAATGGTTCCTTGTCTCTCAGACAGATGCACTCCAACTTCAAAGGAAGCTCCCAGTTAGTCGTTTCTTACGACATGCTTTTGGGTAGGCAGTGGGTCTATTCTTGTTTTCCCTATAACAGGGCCCCGGAACCCGCGCGGGGACCAAACAATATATACTCCACTGATCTGTTAGAATTGCCGCATACCTTCACTGTGTGGGTTGCAGATCCCTGGGACAGAAAATTAGAATATACTCTATGTCCCCGATAAACATATCATTAAATACGATTAAATAGTAGTGTTTCCTTCAGCGTGCACCTACCTGAGAGGTGAGAAACCAACAGCCTGCACTCACGTAAGCCAGATCTGTTAAACGAGTATGCATACAAAACTCAAGTCTTAGAACAAGACAACAGTCCAGAAAAGGACGAATAACTAGAATTCCCCTCTGAGTTTACAGCCGATGATCGCAAACAAACCATCAAACAAAAGATTATCGAAACCATACTAAATAATCAAATGGATTGACAAGTATAAATCACATGGAACCTCGTTGTCACCAACTCGCCTAAGAAATACAGGCGGTTAACATGAAGACAGTTTTGATACCAGCAGGGATAGTTGTTAGTTCCTGATTAGCACGCCTTTTTTAACACGAACTCGATTGCCAGTGACGTGGAACTCGTGTTCCTGAGCTTTTACTGAATCTCAATAGTGAAATGGGCAGGAAAAAAAAAGGGGGGGGGGGGGCCGGGGGCTGTTCAATATATCCACGCTTAGTTATAAACCAGATGAGTTGAAGACAGTTATATAGCATGGAGGATCATCTGTGTCAGAGTTGACTGAAAGAACACGAGACAGAAGGTTGTGTATAGACATGAACATGACTACCAAAGCCACACAATTTTATTTTAGTATATTTTTGACAACAATTCCAAGTCCAAGTCCTTTTGGGAAAAAAAAGGAAAGCTCGACCACGTTCAGACTGCTGCTAGCTAGCCTAGGCTACTAGCAGTCTCCGCCTATATTTGTGGTCTGGGTTATTTGCGTCACTTTCGTGACTGAATTTTAGTGTTTGTGCCATTTCTGGGCTTGATGCTTCCATCCGAATCAAACCGCTCGTCCTGTTGTCACTGGTGCATGTCTTCCTTCTTCTTTCTTGGTGTTTCCTGTTTGTTCTGTCTCCCTTTGATATGGCTAGGCGTATCTCGAAGGAGAGCGAGCTTCCATACACAACGTCCTTTGGACCACCATTTATTGTTTTAAAATTTTGAGTATTTAAATTTACTTTGAATCTATTTAAACACACACACTTCTTCTTTTGCCCAAAAAATATTTTCATTTGTAGCTTAGAGCGGTTCATGGAGTTATATAACCTGATTGGTATGATTTTTGCAAACACAAAATTAAACAAAAACACTTTTTGATTAACATATATTTAAAATGAATATGTGTTTAAACACTTCTGAGATTTCCTAGTCTAATTTAAAACGGTAGGAACCGCATGGCTGTATTTAGATTAGGGCCTCATCAAGCCTAAATCAGAACCTGCTTAAAGAGAACCTTAAAAAAAAGTATACTACTACATGTATGTGTATATATATATATATATATATATATATATATATATATATATATATATATATATATATATATATATATATATATATATCTTTAAAATGGTCCAGAAATGAATGGCGCTCTATTTGTTATTGAACACGTTATAGTTTGCAGTTGTGGTTTAGAGGCTAGGAACATAGTTTCACAATCGTAGACGTAAGATGGAGAGATGTACCATGTAACCATGTGATTTGTGCAATTGCTTTGAAAGCACTGTCGTTCGGGTGATCCAGGTTCGATTTTAGGTCAGGGATGGAGTGCCCGCGTGATTTCTCTAGGCATTGTCCTTTAATTCTAGACAACCCCATCTCGCTGGCTTCGAGATCTTGTATGGAAATCCCCAAAAAGTCCAAAGTGTAGGGGAATTAGGGTTTGGCTTAGCAGTTGCCGCTATTCATTTAACACTAGCTCTAACCCTAACTCCCCTATAGAGTAGTACTGTCCAATGAAACCTCTAGAAATACCCTACGAAATCTCGAAGCCGACGAGATGGTATTGTATATAATTAATTTACCGCCATGATATCATAGGCCTAGGTCCCCAGTCTCAGGACTCCCAGTCCTACACAGGAATGGACCATTATAGCAAGGAGTGACTAGTGGATCTCGTTGACATGCTACACTCGGGGGAAAGGCAAGACGGACATGCAATTTACAAGTAGCGTACGAATGAAGACTCTTGGGAAGATTGGTTCTTCTTTTTCTTTCTTTTGTCAACATCTGCTTATGCCGCTAGGCGTTGCAGTTCATCAGAACATCGGCAGTCGAGCCAGGGCGCGTTTATTCGCTTGATATGCCGTGATTTTACGCAGTCTCAAGGTATCAGTGACTCCTTCAATCCATATACTCATCGATCTTCTCCTGCCTCCCGGTGTTTAGATTTTCAGGCTGCACGCTCTTGCTGTTGGCATTGCTATTTTAATTATCGTTAGATGACCAAACCATTTCATTCTTTGTTTCTTGATTGGTTTTTATACGTTATTAGACACGCAAGTAACACACATTGGAAATTATAGCGCAATAAACGACAAAAACGCTAAAAACAAACATGACATCGCTAGAATAGAGCAGCTATTAGTATTTAGGAAGACATTTTGAAAGAAACTGACTCGCGAAGAGAACTGATTGCTCACATCAGAAAGATACAATCAACATTCTTTGGTCTTGTGACTACAAGGAGAAGATTACATCGTGACAGTAAGAAAGCTGGAGGGGAAGAGAGACTGAGAGAGAACAGATGCACAGTGACATCATGGCATGGAGGATCATCTGTGTCAGAGTTCATTGAAGATACACGGGACAGAAAGCTGTGGATGACAACAAACGCCACACGGCACGGACTTTAAGAAGAACAAGAAGTGTTTTATGGTTTTTGTTAAATAAACACCGACAAACACCAACCCAACAAACCTATAACATAGGACTGTCCGAGGAACTCCTTAGGAATTCCATATGAAATCTTGGAGATCCCAAGATTGGGGTAAAATAAAAGAACAGTTCCATTTGTTTGAATATGGTGCTTCCTCGTTATTTAGTTTTTATACAATACCTTACACAAAGCACACAGAAGAGCCTTACTTCCCCTCTACCCTCTCCCTTCTCTCTGTCTCTGTCTCTCTGTCTCTCTCTCTCTCTCTCTCTCTCTCTCTCTCTCTCTCTCTCTCTCTCTCTCTCTCTCTCTCTCTCTCTCTCTCTCTCCCAAACAGATCTTCTTCTTTTTTTTTAAGTATCCAGAAACCATGAGTTGTCAACCTTCACGACCAGTTTCAGGATAAATAGAGTAGGCCGTGTTAACCTTTTAGCTCGGTACTATGGATATCGCAACCCTTCGGCCTTGATTCCATGATAGATACCGTAAATCTGGGAGAAATGTAGCTTTTCTGCCTACCCCCGGGCGTGAACCCAGACCACAAGGAGTTCGTCACCCGGTCCCCGCGAATTCCGGCTTAATCACTTACGCTAATTAATGAGCCGGGTTCCAAACAGATCGATGAAGTAAATGGATGGTGGAGACGAGGGAAAACCCCATGGATTTTCCCGTTCTATTTTTAGCATTGTTTACACAGCAGTTCAAAATGGCAGATGGTAAATTGTTGGTCCCTTAGGTTGGGTGACATTCATAAAAGTAAGAAAATAATTTAGTTTATCTTCGAAAGTATTTATTTCACAAGCTTTTCTAGCTCTTTTGTAAATCGAGGAATATCGATACAATAACATTTCTACAACTATACTCGACATAAATCCAGTAATAATAACACCACTGAAAACATTTTTTTTTTTTTTAATTTTAAGCAGAAGGTAACTTAACCCAAACTAGGCTGATACTTATGGTGATGTGGTTATATCTAGAGGTTTGATAATAAGAAATTCTTTATCACTTATGCAACTTTTATCAATAATCATTATATGCTTAGTTTTTTTAAATGATATACTGTTACTATACACTAATCTAGTACATGTCAATGACTAACACCTCACAGACATACGGTAGTATTACTAGTATTAGTATTTTTCATGTTGTATTTTAGTTTTTACCCTTTCCATGTACACTCACTGTCTTGACATACAACAGCTGTGTTTGTTAGCCATGATACATATGTTCACTATATCTCTTCTCCAGTCACAGGCAACACATCTGACACACTGACCCTAGCCAAGATAGACAACACGTCTGACACACTGTCCCTAGCCAAGATGGACAACACATCTGATGCACGGACCCAAGCCAGGTTGGACAACACATCTGACACACTGACCCCAGTCAAGCTGGATAACACATCTGACACACTGACTCTAGCCAAGCTTGACAACACATCTTACACACCGACCCAAACCAAGCAGGACAGCACAGCTGACACACCGAACCTAGCCAGGCTAGACAGCATGTCTGATTCTCCTACCCATGCTAGTCCAGACAACACACCTGACACACTGACCCTAGCCAGACTGGACAACACACCTGACACACTGACCCTAGCCAGACTGGATAGGGAGAATCAAGGTTTGTTCTTCTTTCTTTCATTCACTACAAATGTTTCCATCTTTCTATAGGGGCACAAATGTGCACAGTGATATCGTGTTCAGTCCATCTTGGTTATGCTTGGAGTGTAAAGTAAGTAAGTAAAGGACCCTTTTCGAGGTTTTTCAGGTGTATTGAGTATACAGGGCTAGATGTATACTTTACAGACCAAATAGCACTTGGTGGGTGATGTGGTCAGCATCAAGCTGGCTGCCCTTACTTTCCCAGGACTGTACCTGGTACCCACTCAAGGCTGGGTGGACCTGGAAGCCAAGGTCATTTTTGAAAACAATCCAGTCCTTTCAGGAACCGAACCTGCGACCTTCGGATCCTCAGTCGAGCATCTAGCTCCTAGACCACGGCAGCTCCCTATACTTGGGTTGTAGAGATTTTAATTTGTTTTCTTTCAATATTGATTTTTAGGCTTGTCAATTACTTTTAGTTATTTAAAATTTTATACATAATGTATTAAATGTAACAAACTAATGAAATATGAATTGTTTAGTTTATATTTTAAAATGTAATGTTTAAATAATTGTAATAATCATACTGTGCAATGCATGTTTGGAATACTAAAATGATCTTGGACTGCCATAATCTGTCTTTCTATATCTTAACACCTCATATGCCACACCTCATATGCCAACAGCTGTTCTTGTGATGTACTGTTTAATCTTTCCCTGTAATTCTCTGGTTATCTGTATGCAACAGAATTTAGTGTCTGTCTGTTAGTTTGCTGATTTCGGCAGCAGGGGTGCTAAAAATGGGGTGGTTGAGGGTGGTATTTGTCACATATCACTCCTGTCACGTGCCTGATGTAAGGATTTCTCCTTCAGAACCAACAGCACTCAGAAATAATTATGTTGAGACGTTTGGCTCGTATTGGTCTAAGGGATTCTCCGTGGCCAATATACGCTCAACTTATTTCTGGAGTAGGGCAACTCAAGTATTGGCACTACAAAATATATCTGTATATGAATACAATATTCCTAGGCACACTTGGCTGGACACCCCCACTACTTACTAAAGAAAGCCCCCAGCTTATGATAGGTCATTATCATAACCATGTTAACACATATAGTTAAGATTCATGCACACACAAATGCTGAATACTTAAAAAGATGAAATAGAGACACCTAAGTCAGCCATGAAAATGAATGCATGTAATCAGTACAATAAATATATATATAATAGAGAAGCAGATGCCAGATTTCTATAGCTGGATTCCAGGATACAATGTCCAGATCACCAAAATTACACAGACAGAAGGTCCTGGAGATGATACATTGTCATCATTGGATCACAGAGAAGCTGTGGGGAATATAGCATGTTATAGAGGTAAACTAGCACTTATCCTCTTTCTATCGTTGATGCTTCCTTCGGCTCCTGATGATTCGACTGTCTCTGGTAATTCTGCTTCACTGGATCAGATGGTGTGGAAGTACCTCACCATAGAGGACACAGCAACTGAATAGGCACTCAGCAAATCTCTGTCACCAGTCCAGTCACAACACTGTCCCTGAGCTACACACATGCTCTGGCACTGTAGAATGTTTGGGGTATATGGCACCCCATGGTGTTGATGTCTGGACTTCACAAGTGGTAATTGGTGGGTAGTTGGGTGGAAGGTTGGTTGGCAATTGGTTGACAATTTGTTGGTGGGAGTTGGTTGGACTGTGATTCTTCTGCCCGCTCGTCACAAAGGTTTCATCCTGCCAAGAAATAACTCAGAATTAGTCATCACCAAGAGGGTAACATCTTGACAGGAAAGACAGAATAAGTATCAGTCACCATCCCACATCAGCCTACTCCACCTCTGCTCTCCTGTTTCATCCCTCAGAGTGCCTCTCAAGACCAGGAGACACTTGTCTCCTATCATTCATCTGTCTGTTTAGTGCAAGAGATGGAAAGTAAGATATATAGTGGAGATAGATAGACACTCTCACACATATATCAATCTCTTTCCCCCTCTCATCTGCACACCGACACCAATATTTACCGTCAGTACTTCTATTTCCCCCCCCCCCCCCCCCCCCCCCCCCCCCCCCCCCCCGATTCACAAGCCAACCCAACACATTCATTGATCTGGGTCAAACGCACTCACACACTCCAGACCAAGTACTGACCTAAATTCTGTCCCCATTCGTATGCACAACTTCTGTTGTTAGTTTAAATAGTACACACTTGTAAGGTTATTAGTTTTACCAATGTGTGTGGATTATTCAGGGCATAGACTATTTAGTCTGTACAGAGGAAGGTCTAAGTTCAAATCCGCTTCTCTAGCGATCAAGAACGGTTGAACTATGTGTGATCCCACAGCCGATACTGATCTCTCTACAGCAGTGACCACTTTAACAGACATTGTTTTAGGTACTCGTAAACTATAATTAACTTATCCAAGCATATGAAAAGTCCTAGACATTACAGATTGCCTTTTACAATTGAATTATACAGGCGTCGATTGACACGTCTGAACGCTTGGAAGCCGGCAAAAAGAATGGCGCAAAATTCCTTCCTCAGGCGTTGGTAAGAAGTAGTTCCTAGTATACAGGGGCAAGGAGTAAATCGGTTCCTAAGAAACCTCAAATAACTCCTCAAACTTTTATCCAATAGATGTACATTTAAAAGTTGTATTAAGTCAAAGCAACTAGAAGATGTAGACATTATAATTTTTGTCCGATAAAGGCATATATCGATATAAGGGACTGTATTCTTCCCGGACGAGTCCAAGTTTGAATGTTGTGCTTTTTTACAATTAAGTTAAGTTACCAGTCTTTCGGACTGATGTGTGATGGCTTATCATTCCACGACAGTATTATGAAATCAAACAATACTACAGTGAAAAAATAAGACAATGAGAGCTTGGAAAGTAAACATAGGAGTACAAAAATGTGTCTTAATTAACTTCTGTTGCCATCTAGAGCCACAACTGTAAAGATATACACTCACTGGTTACTGTGTGATCATGGCCTAGGGAGAAAATTTTCAACTCTGAAGGAGTGTTAAAGGTAGGATGTAAATGGGTAGAGATGTCAAAAGTCAGATTTGTGGGTGGGTAATATTATTTGTAGGTGGCCTCCTTGTGATTATAAAGTTTCAAATATTTTTTTTCCTAAATTGATTATTGATGATGTAATATTGTCCATGACAAAATGTCCCGTATCTGTCTACCAGGTCCATGGGAGTGTGAGTACAGTTATAAAGGAGAGGCTGACCTTTACCAACTCAATGACAGGTGTAAGAAAAATCCAGGTCACAAGAACTTTATACCTGTTGACAGGTTCTGTATAGAAGATCTCCCCGAGGATTACCGAGACAAAAATGTTGTAGATTTTATCCGTTTAGTGTCCGACCTGACAGTTCGGGTGACAGTCAACTATGTCAGTGACAAGAGACCAGAATTGGCTCCTGGTGGTATCAGAAATTATCCAGGATACAATGTCAGGGGCAAGCGGAGGATCACTGTAGGAACAGGTATAGTGGCACATGTCAGCAACTCTGCCAACGAAACTTGTAAATGTAAGGATTGTATAAACTCTACTACCCCTGAGACAAACTTTGCCAAAATATTTATTAGGACAGCAACCCATGTTGTCTTTGACAAACTTGAGGCGGAGCACACAACATGTAATTTGTTCTTTGATCGAGGAAGTAGACCGAACGAATGTAGCGGTGTTGTTGCACTCACTGGTAACTTTGATGCGGTGTTCAATAATATCGACAAAGACACATGTCAGATTAGTTACATGACTCATCACCTGGAACTGGCTGACAGACTTCGCCAAATGTTGAGTCAGGTGGCCATTCTAGGAAAAACTGTTTTTGCTAAAATACCTAGTCATTATAAATTCAAGCTAAAGCCAAATGCTATGGACAGGTATCCATTGATGTGTATAGTGTCCCACCCTCACGGGTGCAGCAAACAGATCAGCTTAGGTCGCTGGACCAGTGCTGACAAGTTGAACAATCACATCCTCTCCTACCACTACACCGCAGCCACATGTCCTGGGTCCAGTGGGGCTCACATTCAAGTCCTGCACAGATTCGCAAATCAGCTTGATGAGCCAATGTCTGAAGAAGCTCATTGTGGTGCATCTGTTGTGAAACCTGGCATCAATTATTGTAACACTTGTGTAGGTCAGTACATTTTTTCTACACGTTTGTGTTAGTGTGTGTGTGGAAGTCCAGTGTGTATGAAATAACTGAAATTATGATTAAATTAAGATATGTTAGCCCACATATGGGAGACCTGGGTTCGAATCCTTGGTAAGGCTAAGGATTTTTTTTATCAGGGGCAAAATAAAATCCTCACCTGCACAGTTGTGGCGACAGCACAAGCTATGCGGCCTTCAACCTCTGGCTCCAAAGACCCCCCTGCCTACACCGCAGAATGGTACATAAAGGCAGTTATTGCCAGTCCACATATGAATTACTTTAAAAAAAAAATAAGACAGTTGTGCACATATGAACCTATATAAAGTATATACAATTTAAGATATGTTTATGACACATAAAGAATGGCATGAATAATATTTATAAAATATGTATATTTGGCCATGTTTAGGATCATGGTGCTGGAGACAACGGTGATGGAGGATGCAGTTTTCAGGAAGTAAGGCAGAAACCAACCTCCACAAAGGTGGATACAAAACAATTAAGTTGCATTGGCTATGAAAGCGCATAGGGCTGGAGGGATGAATGAAAGGAGAGAGAGCGACTTTCAGGCTTGCTAATGATGTGAGTGACATTCTGTAAAAATCTGCTTATTGATGATGATGATGATGATGTATAGACTGAGGCATTGAGGTGCAGATATTAAATGTATAAGACATCTATAATTATTTTATATATTAAGACATGTTGGTGCACACATAAATTATATAAAGTACATAATGAATAAATTGAAGAGATGGTAGTGCACCTGTGCACTCAGCTAGATAGCTGCAAATGCTAAATAGTGGTCACGCATGGACTGTGTGGTCTTGCTATAAATGATCAAAAGAGGACTTTGATACCATGTAACCAGGTGAATATGGACACCATTCTCAGAGAGGATGCACAGAGGTGCCATAGAATATATTTGGGGCCTCACCAAATTATATTCCCACTAGTAGCCACTTAGCCAACTTCCCTTGTAAATATGGGAAAATGTCATTCTTTTCTTTTGCCTGCTAAACCCCAGTGGAGCATAGGCCCTCATCCAATACATGCCAAGTCATTCTGCCCTTCGCTGTTGCATGCAGCTCACCCCCCTTTCCTCTGTATCTTTTTAACTCCACTGTCTAGCTCCCTTCTTTATTTTATTTTCTACTTTTATATTTATACCCCCTCTGGGTTTTTGTGGTTATTGTTTTTTACAAGATGAGGTAGCCAAGCCCAACCCTACCCTTAGTCGCCTCTTACAACATGCCTGATAGTGTTACCATTCTTTGCTTCCTGTGAGGACCCTGGTAATACAGGGGCAACAAATTTAATTAATAAGACAGTTATAACGGGAATATTATGATGATGATAACCTTGATAGATTTTCTTTATGTGTTGATAATTATTATAAAATGTATAACATGAAGACATAGATTTTCACAGGTACATACCACTGTTTCATTAGACTGTCTTTCAAAGACTGTCCACTTCCACACAATTTCTTACTATCTGACCAAGTGCCAATGATTCATTTCCATACATCAGGATAAGATTGATACAGGTCTTGACAAATCTCTTTATTTTGTAAAAATGTTTAAAATGATCATAAAATGCATAACATGAAGAGAGATTCACAAGTACAATGTTTCTTTTATCTAGCTTTTGAAGGCTGTCCAGATTTTGAGATTGTGTCTCTTGAAATGCTACAGTTGCATCCAGGTTTGTTGATGTAGTTGTTTCTCTGATGATGTAGTTCAAGTATCAAACTACTGGTGTGTGAAAGTTGTGGTTAATGCTCTGGTGATGTTTTTCAAGTTACTGGTGTGTGAAACTTGTGGTTAATACACTAGTGATGTTGTTCAAGTTACTGGTGTGTGAAACTTGTGGTTAATACACTAGTGATGTTGTTCAAGTTACTGGTGTGTGAAACTTGTGGTTAATACACTAGTGATGATGTTCAAGTGACTGGTATGTGAAACTTGTGATGATTTGTTATTAATGTCTTTTGCAGTTAGCCCCTTTGCCCCCCCCCCCACACGCACAAAAACACACACACGCACATCAGCATGTTGTTCTTTGAAGGTAGACTCCATAAGTGCAGTTACCATTTTGTTTCTATGTTTCGATTGTGCATGCAACACCTAGCGCCACTTAACGTACAAAGACATAAAGTTCGATGTTTGCTGTCACCTAATAACTCCTTTAGAAACCACCAACTACATTTTTCTGCCATCCCATAACCATTTGTGACTTACTCATTGTCTTCCCTTTGTATAATCATTTCTTATATTAAGTTTCATGGTAAAAGAGGATTTAGTTGTTTACTAATTATCCTTGTAAAGAAATATTGATATCCTAAATCATCTGAATGTCAAGGAAGAATGGCTTGTAAACAGCATCTGGTATTTGGAACTGAAATATTTTGGCCATATCAGTCACCACAACAGACTGGGGGAAAAAAAGTAGAAGGGCTTTGTGCCAGAAAAGAGAGGTAGGGGACGATCAGCAAAACACTGGGATTATGTAGAGAAGTGCATGAGATGGAAGATCTGGCAAAGTTTTGTAAGCCTGGGGTTAGCTAATGAGTCATACTGGTTGTTTATCATTTTTTCTTAGCCAGTTTCGTAATTTAAACATTTTTTAATATCTTCTTCTTTTTCTTCTTCTATTTCTTTTTTTTCTTCTTCTTTTTCTTCTTCTATTTTTTTTTTTTTTCTTCTTCTTTTTCTTCTTCTTCTCCTTCTTCTTCTTCTTTTTTCTTTTTCTTCTTCTCCTTCTTCTCTTCATTTGCTGCTGCTTCTTCTTCTTCTTTTCTTTGTTTGCTGCTGCTTCTTCTTATTCTTCTTCTTCTTCATCTGCTGCTGCTTCTTCTTCTTCTTCTTCTTCACCTTCCAACCTAACATATCCAAATTTAGCAAACCTTTAATTAGCCATATTTGACAACATGCTTGTTAACAATGTGCTTTTTCCTTACTTCCAAAATAGGGCCCTGGAACCCACATGGGTAACTGTATTATCTCAATATTATGACTTGTTTGATTCAAACATCTTTGTTTATCAACAGGACCATGGGAAGACAACTTCTGTAGTGTAGAAGAGGGAGACCAAAACCAACATTACGCCACCTGTATGAAGAATCCAGGACACAGGAATTTCTTTCCTTTTGAGAAGCTGTCTATGGATAATATTCCACCTTTTTTCAGAAGCGATGTATTAATAAAGTTTTTGAAACTTGCGTCAGATCTAACTGTCAGTGTGACAGTCAAGTATGTCAGTGAGAACAGACCAGAGACTGTTCCCAGTACTGATATCCCATACCCATGGTGTAATGACAAGGGCAGTCACCTGGTACGGGTCGGCTCAGGTTGGATTAACTGTGTCTGGATCATTCTTGAAGATGATGAGATGACTTGTGATTGTAGAGAATGTCGGAACTCTCCTACCCCAGAAAAAACATTTGCTGTGATTGCTATAGAAACAGCAGAACACCTTGTTTATGATGACCTAGAGGCAGAACGCACCACATGTCACCTGTTCTTTGATTCAGGGGAAATACCTGATGCTTGTAAAGAGGTTGTCACATTTATTGCTGTACATAATTTACACAAATACATACCAGGAAGGACTTGCACGATATGGTTTTCGACTCATGACCTGGATCTGGCATACAAACTTCAAAATTCAGTCATGAATTTTAAGAAAGGTCTTTCAGACCTGAATAAATTTGTCAGTTTGAGGATTGATGTTGACCACAAAGAAAGGATGAAAAAAAAACAAGAACACCTCATGTGTGTTGCTGTCTCCCATCCTCATGGATGTGCCAAACAGGTCAGCATAGGTTACTGTGATAAATCTGGCGCAGGTGCTAACTTGTCTGTGTATGCTTCAGTAACTTGTCCGGGTTCTAGTGGGGCTCGTGTGTTTGTGCTCGGCAGAGAAACTGTCTATCCTTGGTGTGAATAATTACATTGTGATTACATCAGTCTTGTGTATGAGTTGAGGTTGCCAGTGCAAATTAACTCTACCCAGCTTCATGTATCATAGTCTCTATTCTCTCTCTCACCCGTCTTCATACTCTTTCTCACCTTCTCTCTCTCTCTCTCTTTCTCTTTTTCCCTCTGTTTCTCTGTGTATGATGGTGTGTGTATATGTATGGATACATGTAAGTGACAATGTGTTTAAGTATGATAGCTTAAACATGGGCATGTAAAAGTCTGTATGTATGTGAGTGTTTGAATGAATGTATGTATTTCTGCGGTGTACTTTTTCCAGACTTACTGGAGTTACCTTTCACTTGAAGAGCACAAAGAGGGATTATTATGCATGGGTATAAAAATCGCCATCACTATGGGCTGTCATTCCCATACCTCCTTATAGCAAAGTATAACATTATTGTCTGGAAAGGTGCAAAGATTCCACAATATGTATTTATGTGTGTATATCTGTATCTATGTGGGGATGATTGTGGGTGCAAAATGTCATGAGCCAGGTTTTATGGAGGCCCAAATCGGGAAGGGAATGAGAATAGAGGAAGAAATGACTGCAGAAAGGGTTAAAGCTGAGGGTCTGAGAAGAAGAATACTAAATACGTATGATGGTCATGAGATCCCAAGCTCTAGCTGTGAATGAATATCTTAGCATGGGACGGTCACACTGGCCATGGGCTATGAGACCCATGCTTGCTCATAGCACAGTATAACACTTCTTCTTCTGCTCTTCCACCTTGTACATCAGTGAAGTGTCGCGGGCGGGAGGGGGGGGGGGTGTAAGGTTCATTGATGAGCTCTGTCAAGAGCACTATTAGGATTGATGTTCATTTCTGTAAGGCTGTTCTTTATGCCATCACTCCACATTTCCCGAGGTCTTCCACTCACTCTATACCTGTTGTAACATTTCAGTGTGACTTGCTGTGGTAGATAGTATCAGGGCATTCTTGTTAGGTTTTCAAACCATTTCATTTGTTGTTCTTTGATGACTTACCTGTAAAACTGCTTAACACTGTTGTCTAGAAAGTTGGAACAGTGTCAACAACTACAAAATCTGTCTGCATATACCACCCATGCTTTTGTGTGTTTTACTTGACATATACATTATGTATTTTGTTACATGCACGTAACATGCTTTACAGAAAAAATACAGTTTCTGTGTGAAAGTTAAGTGTTTTGAAGGCTGAATGTAAGTCTGGCCGGCATGCCCAATTTGTGACTTTTTGAAAATATAGTTTTTTCTCTCTCTTTCTCTCTGTCTGTCTCTGTCTGTCTGTCTCTGTCTGTCTGTCCGTCTCTTTCTCTCTCTCTCTCTCTCTCTCTCTCTCTCTATTTATTTATTTATTTATTTATTTATTTGAAAGATCCCCCAAGATCAATAGTGTAAATTGAACATTTGTTATAGTTCATTTTTTATTAACTCTTTGAGTCCCAGAGGGTTTAGCATCACAGGCCCAAGGGGTAGTCAAGAAAGACGTAAAATAGGCGCATCATGCATTCATTATAGACAGTAAACTATGAACATATGATGCATTCCTTGGAACTCAAAGAGTTAAGTGCCATGATTATCTGCGAAATACTTCCCACAATCTCTGATGAATTACCAGAATTCCTTGTGAAATACTGGCTAGCATGATTGATTTCAGTGAAATACTTGTCATAATTCCTTGTGAAACACTTGCTGCCATGATTGATTCCAGTGAAATACTTGTCATAATTCCTTGTGAAACACTTGCTGCCATGATTGATTCCAGTGAAATACTTGTCATAATTCCTTGTGAAATACTCCAAATCCTTCTGTGATAAGTGCCATCATTCCTTTTGAAAAACTGCAATGATTCTTTGTTAAGTACTTTCCGTATTTCTTTTTAAAATACTTGACATGATTCATTGTGAAATACTGTTCTTGAGTCGTTATACAATACTTTTCATGACTCCTTTTTGCACATCTGCCTTATCTCCTTTGACAGATTTGTGGACAAGCTTTTATCTGTTATTATTCACTGGCATGCCCAGTATTTTGACTTATAGAACTCTGTGTTTCTTTAAGTTTTATCGTGTGGTCACATTTCATGGAAGCCTTGATGGGATATTGTCTCCTCGTTGTGCTGACTGGTTGCTAGGGGTTTTTCATATCTAAGACATAGATGACATTCAGAATGCACATGGTTGGTGACGAGTAGACGAGATATTCTTTTATATGCTTTGTTCAACTTCCACAGTTAATCTAGTCCAGTCAGTGTCTACTATTGGCTAGCAGGTCCAACAAGAGAGGATGACATGAAGTGCAGAATCGACATCTACTACCATTCACACCTATTACCTTTCAGTCCTAATTCATTACACATGCGATACACACAATGGTTGATCCAGCATCTCTGATCATGGCTGTTCGATTCCTTGGCAGGTTGGAACTCGTCTGCTACCACCTCTGGTTAGTCTGTAATTAGGTTGTCGTCTGGCAGTCCTCTCATGGAATAGAATCTACTTCACGTCTTCCATTATACAGTGTCATATTCACTCGTCTATCAAATACGACTTTTCACGCCAGCTGCCAAATACATGCTTACTGATTAGACCTTGGTAATAACCCTCCTTCTGTGTTTCACATGCTGGTTTGAGTCCTGTTCGTTTATCTCTTGTTTCTGCGAGTATTCACATTCTCATATATTTCTCTCTTATCTCATGTTAACTCCTATATTGTTGTTTAGAAAATCCCTGTGGGAAAATACCAACATTACACTCGACATTAACTTAGTCTTAACTCTATGAGTCCCAAGGTGTTTAGTATCACAGGCCCAATGGGTAGTAATGAGAGACTAAAATCGACGCATCATGCATTCATTTGGATTCTAGGTAGGAATCTATGAACATATGATGCGTTCCCTGGGACTCAAAGAGTTAAAATGTAATGATATTTAAGCCTGGGTAGTGTATACCGCAAATTTGATTTTCAATTATAGGGCAATATACGCAGATTATGCCAAAATCAAACTCTGATTGACTGGTTTTAAAAAAAAAATTTTTTGCTTTAGCAGCATTGTTAATTGCTTGCATCATTTCATAACTTTTAAGTTTACTACATACCCACCTACCGTCACGTTTACGGCTACAGTCCCTTTGCTTGAAAAAAGTGAATCACACCAGGAATTTCACAGTGTCCATGTTTTTTTGTTCGCGGTTCGTGAACCACTGAATAAATGCAACTCTAGATTGGTGTGTAGGGAGCTAAAAGGCTACTGAATGATACAAGCAATGAATGGTGTCACTTTGGCAAATGGTTTATTGTTACCAGTCATTCAGAAATGATTTTGAAATAGCCCTCATACACTCTGCAGTTAAATGTAATCTTTTAACAGTATATACTTTAAAGTTGTTTTTATGATTTGGACAGTAGATACTGCAAAGTTGATGTTTTTCTTTGTACAGTGTATACTCCAGAGCTGATTTTTAGACATGTACTCCAAAGTTGATGCTAACGTTAGGCTAATATATATACTCAAAAATTGATGTTAGTCTTTGGACAATATATATAATCTTATGTTCATGCTGACTCAAACATCAAAACCCATATTTTATGACATAGTAGCAAGTTGGCATTTGTGGTTTAGGCATTGTGAACATGCTTCATAATGTCAGCTGATCCCTGCTGCGGACGTTTTGTCATGCGTTGGGTTTGACACTGGTACCAAGAGCTGACCCTTCAGAAAGCAGTGGCAAACTACTGAACATAAAATTTGCCTAGAAAAAAACCACACCAGCCAGTAAATGCTAGTGTTGGGTCTGCAAGGTCCTGTAAAGGATACGCAACTAACTTTTTAACAGGCTCCATAAGAAAACATGTATAACTGTATTACTGATCAGAATTTTAGTGGCATCTCTTTATTTGTAGGCATCTCATGTCAGACGTATGTCAAGTGGATACTGACATGTAAAAATGTTGAAAAGAGGTCTTAGTTATGTAAAAATAGATTGTTTATTTTCAGTTTATCTTTATCAAAATGACATTTTAATTATTGAAGAATACGGATATATAATCTGATTAAATAAAAGAGTGGATAATTTAGAGGTTTGTTTCTTTCTGGTTTTTTTTCCTAATTCATCATTCTTGTAAGAACAGTTAAGAAGCTGAAGAGAATGGTCAGTGTCCCAGACTGTGTTGCTATGGCAGCATCACTATCATTTTCTCCTTGGACCTTTGCAGGTTTTATAGTTGGTGTCTTCTCTGTGTATGATGGTGTCTTTTCTGTGCTAGATGTTTGCATCTCCATGTGTGGTGATGTCTTGTCCATGCTTATCTGCGTACTTTCAGATGGTTTTGATGTTGCTGGATTCAGAGCTAAGTACACTTCCGTTTTGCAGGAATATAAACGACTTAAAAATTCTCTGCCAATGTCACTGCCCAGAGCCAGATCATTCTGTGGCAAGAAAACAAAATATTTGGTCACTGATTTGGTAAGTTAAGAACACTGTACTGTTAAGCACAGTACCCGCAAATTATTTCATAGAACAACAAATAATTAAAAGCTTTGATCATCTGATCAGAGTGGAACAAAATGAGCCACCAGTTAAAATGCACTACAGGTAGGTAGGTAGGTAGGTAGTTGTACCCCACCAGGACATCACACAAGCAAAAACATACCCGGTGACACGAAGTGCCACCTTGTGGATGAGGATCACCAGTGTAGAGGTCACAGAAAGTCCTTTCAGCCATATCTATGCCCCGGCTATATTCAGGACCCCCGGCAGAAGCCAGGGTGAGGCTTCAAATAAAATATTGCATTCCACTTGGGACGACTATGCAATTAAAAAAACAAATATATATATATATAAATGAGAACAGCAGGTTACAAGTCAAAAGGCTGATCAACAAAGCGAGAGTTGGATGGAGTAAAAGAGACATTACAGAAACGCAATATCACATTACCCCACAAATTACATAACGACAGGAAAGTATATCTAACTCCTCTCTCTGACGGTTTGTGGCAGTAGAACAAAAGAAAGAAAGAAAGACAATTCGTTAAGTCGTCTCATTAGAGAAGATTGAATTCTTAAATTGTTTCCCTTTAGTGTTGGGAATTATTTCCCATTTGTTTAAAAATGTCCTCCCCTTGGTTCATAAATTTCCTGGGATGGTGGTGGTTTTCACTGCTTCCCCTCTAGGATTGTCGTCCCTAGGATTTACACCTCAGGGATGAGAATCAAACAGGAGCAACTTCCAGGACCCGTGTTCAGCTGTATACCACATATTTTTGGATTAGAGGGGACCATAACAGACATGTCTATCATTAGATAATCTCTCCTAAACTCTCTGACTGTCTCTGTGTCTCTCTCTTTGTCTTTCTCTTTGTCTCTCTCTCTCTCTGTGTTTCTCTCTCTCTCTCTCTCTCTCTCTCTCTCTCACACACACACACACACACACACAAAACAGACATGAGCTCAATTTCTCCCACACTCACACACACGCACATTAAATTACAAAAACGAACGTTCTCTTTCACATTTACACACTCTCTTCCACATGCAAACATGCACGCGCACTTTCTCTCACATACACACACATACTCACCCAAAACGCTCCCTCACAAATTCCTACACTCATTATCATATCACAGTAAGCCACTCCTAACACAAACCTCTACTTCTGTTTCCCTCTCTACAACCGCCCCCAAACCCACTCCACAATTGCTCTCCCCTGGAATAACTTCCAGAAATTGTCTACTCCTGCTGCCATCATGTCGACAATACAAACTAGTAACAACTTCCTACGAGGTGTCATACCCATAACTTGCATGACAGTAAACTAAAACATCTCCCAAGCGAGCCCTTCTCTGTGTCCACTCACCTGAATATACTGCCAAACATTTCCCTGCATACACTTCTCCGTCCTCATGTATCTGACTATTGTCTCCACACACTCGTCGATACAAGGGAAGAATTGCCTGCAGTTATTGGACACGTCCCGGTATACGTCGGTGGTGTTGAGGGTTCGCAGAATGGCTCCAAACTTGGTGCAGCCCTGCATGCTGGCTGGGTCGCACATACTGTGGAAGAGGATCAGCGGATACTAAAGAAACTCAAGTATAACAGATTAGTTACCATAGTGAGTCACGTGACTGTCGTGAACTTCCGGCTGTTAGACCTACAGTATATCAAGAGAGACCATTAGTAATCTTATTCTTCTTCGCGTTCAACGGTGAACTCTGGAGGAAAGTTTGAGTTCTTCGTCCACTTCTGGACTGCAGTTCTGTTTCAGAATCTGGGTGTTGCGTGTGCATCCGTTTGACAGATCTGACGCATTTGCGTGCAGAATATTGGTTCATTGCCTCTCAGACACACTCCGACTTCGAAGGAAGCTCCAAATTAGTCGACTCTTACGACACGCTTTTAGGTAGGCAGTGGGTCTATTCTTGTTTTGCCTATAATAGGGTCCCGGAACCCACACGGGACATTTTTAATTCAGTGGAGTGTTTACAGTTGTTGTGCTTTGTTACATGTGGATGTAATTCTGTATTAGTGCACCTGACCAAACAGCGAATTATACCTGGCAATAAATCTCTAAATACAACAAGTTTAATGTTGAATGTTGAATAAAGAATCGACATCACAGCATTCAGGACACCCCCATAAGCTCTCCGTCCCCATATTCAGCATCAAGCGAAGAGTTTATATTTTGACGGTACCAGTAACTGTCTGATTGTATATATCCGTCTCTCCTTTTCCATGTATTTGCAACAATACGAAAGAGACAAACACTATTCTTTGGTCACGTAATGAGAAGAGAGACATTGGAGAACATCGTGACAGCTGAAAAGAATAGTGGAAAAAGGGTAGAGGTAGACCAAGAGAGAAGATGCTGGATGGGCTGAAACGATGGAAGGGAGGGATATCATCAAGCCAGAGAGCTGTTCCGGGCAACCAGGAATCGTGATCTGTGGAGACGTATAAGCGCCGTCACCAGTTGGCAAGGCACATGATGATGACGACGAACAAATTATGCAATGTATTATTTGTGTCTGTGTTTAAAGTAGAAACATCTCCCCGTGTGGGTTCCGGGGCCCTATTATAGGGAAAACAAGAATAGACCCACTGCCTACCCAAAAGCATGTCGTAAAAGTCGACTAATTGGGAGCTTCCTTCGAAGTCGGAGTGCATCTGCTTGAGAGGCAAGTAACCAGCAATCTGCATACAAATGATCTGTCAGGTCTGTAAAACGGGTGCACACGCAACACTCAGGTTCTGGAAAAAGACTGCATTTTAGAAGTGGATGAACAAACTTTCCGCTAGAGTTTACAGCTGGTGAACAAGAAGAAGAAGAAGAAGGAAGTAGAAACATTAAAGTCGACAGGATCGACTCTGTTGCACTGGGTTTATCTAATATGTCTCGATCTATCTCCGATATCTGGCTTCCCAGGATGTCACAGAAAGCACGAACAGTGTAGCTCCAGCAATGATCCCAAGGGATCTCCGCAGAGATTGCAGTCGTGAACTAAACGATGCAGCCGTGAAACGAACCCACGACTTTCAGATTACGTGGCAAACGGCTTGACCATTTGGACAAGAGCCCTAGAACAACAGTTATGAATTACTAGATTGAGTGTCATCTTCGTAAGGATGGTTGGCCATATTGGTTTTCACCACTGTATGTCTCGTACTTTGATCGCTCATCACCTGACGCTGTCTTCCCAGTTGCATCTCTGATTTGACCTCACAACATTGGGCACACAGTCGGGCGTCTAGCTACGGTTTAACACAACAACTTCAGCCTGTGTTATTCTAACGTTGAATAGAATTTTTGCGTTTGAATCTCTTAAGACATATTCTGGGTTATCTTTTTGTGAAATTTCGTAATAAATTTTACGTTTTTAGCATTAGAATAGGGTTTTAAATGTTTATCTCCGGGTGATCACAGAACACTAGAAGTTACACAATACCTGTCAAGCACACACAGAACGAGTCCTGACGGTTGAATTTACATATCTATACCGTTTGGAATCTGGTCCAACGGACACACATTGCATAACAAGCTGTGGGAAACCGGCGGTGACCTTAAATAAACTGTCAGACTAATGTTAAGCGAGTCTGATGTCGAACGGATATGAATGGGGAGGAGTAGGAGGAGGAGGAGGAGAAGAAGAAGAAGAAAAAGAAGAAAAAGAAGAAGAATAAGAAGAAGAAGAAGAAGAAGAAGAAGAAGAAGAAGAAGAAGAAGAAGAAGAAGAAGAAGAAGAAGAAGAAGAAGAAGAAGAAGAAGAAGAAGAAGAAGAAGAAGAAGAAAAAAAAAGAAGAAGAAGAAAATGATATTGATACAGATGATGATGAAGATGATGCTGCTGCTGATGATGATGAAGGAGGGGTGGAGGAGGTTGGAGGATAAGAAGAAGGATAAGAAAGAGGATGATGATAATTTACCTGACACCCATGTGGTCCACACAGAAGGAGTCCCGCAAGTTCTCCCTGGGGTAGTAGGTGAGGAACCCGAAGCACATTTCTTCTTGTGTAGCTTCTCCCCAGAAAGTGGTCTTCTGCCGGTTCATGGTCTGGTAGCCACAGTTGCTGATCAGAGAATCTCCGGGGTAGATCTCTAGTCCATCTTGGCTGTAAGCAGTTTTAGAATTCTCAATAGAAAGAAGCATTTTACAGCATGCTAAAAGAATAGTTTACTTCAATCATCATCATCATCATCATCAACTCTCTTTATGCCTAGTCGAACATGAGGCTTCAGAGAGGACTTTCCATGCTTTCCTGTCCAGTGCAATCTCTAGTGCAGTTTTCCATGTCAGAGATGCAGCACTCTGGTCACTTTCCATCGTTCGTCTCCGTGTTGTTTTTGGGCGCCCCTTTTTTTCCTTTTTCCCTCTGGTGTCCATGTGATAGCTGTTTTTGGCAGGTATATCAGGATTCATTCTCATAACGTGGCCAAGCAATTTCCATCTTCTCTTGCTTATCATACTGTTTAAAGTTTCTTGGTTTGTCACTTGAAGTAGTTTATTGTTTGGCCAGAAAATTGTGATAATTCAACGTAGACATGTGTGGTAAAAGGTGGACAGCTTGTGTGCATCCTTCAGCATTTTTGCTCGATAAAGAAGAAAAGGCAAAATGATGCTCTTGTAGGGTGGAGTTTCGTGCTTTTGCAGTAACAGTTTACAGACATGTAAAAATGGAATGGAGGAGCAGACAAACTAACATCAGTAGAGATATTATTCGTTTTATTCGCGTTCACCTGATGTAAAATCTGTCGAAAAAATCTGGGTGTTCGTCCATCTCTGCACTTTAGTCTTGTTTCAGAATCTGAGTTAATTTTTTGTACATACGTTTCACAGATCACGCTTATTTGTATGCAGACTCTTGGTTCCTTGCCTCTCAGGCAGATGTACTCCGGTTTTGAAGGATGTCCCCAACTAGTTGACACCTACGACATGCTTGTTGGGAAGGCAGGGGAAACTATTCTTGTTTTCTGCCACAATGGGAATCTAGAACCCGCACGGGGAAATAGAGACAGTCAAAAAGACAGACCGACAGTAAAATATGCCAAAGGAAAAGGGTACAGTCATACAGAAATTTAAAGGAAGGAGAGGACCAAAAACACATCATTAGAAATTTACAGATGGATAGACAGACCAAGGAGTAGACAGACGGGGAAACAGACAGTCAGATTCATCGATAAACATTTATGCAGGTAGGTAGATTTATCAGTGATATGGTAATCTGCTTGATGAGTGAGTAAATCAGTCTATTGAGATATCGCAGCAGACAGACAAAAAGGTCTCTTATCAGCAAAAGAAGAGAATAATCGAATCAATCAAAAAGCCAACGAAGCAAGTAAAAGGTTATTACCATTTTATGGACAGGGCAGAGCAAGTTATTATTCTACGCCTTAGAACAGGGCACAATCGACTTCGCAGCCACTTGTACACAAAATGTAAAATTGGCGAATCAGCCATGTGCACATGTAGATTGGCACCTGAGACAACAGATCATGTCCTCCATACTGTCCCAAATACAAAATATCAAGGCAAAACTTTTGGCCAAGAGAAACATCGGTGCAAGTCAAACTTTTTCGCTAAGTGAATTACAAAAGACAGGGAAGTCCATGCTAGAGACAACATTGCAGATATAGATAATTTATTTCAAGACAGGCAGATGGGTAGGTTATTAAGCTGGTGGATAAGTTGGTTAGGAAGAAGTATTTACAGACAGACAGGAGTGCAGGCAAACGGCATTGCCCAGTGTGTAAACTGGCTGTTAAAAGGGGAACACAAAAAAAAGAAACAAAACCATTCATGAAATATCCACACAAAAAGCAAACACGTCAAACTAATATTTTGTTGAAAGAGGTGGTAAATTTGAAAACTTACAAAAAATGAACTTGCGGGCTGTCATAACTGTAAACTCTCTCAAATTTGAAAACCTACAATAACTGAACTTAAGGGCTGTCATAACTGTAAACTCTCTCAAATGTGAAAACTTAAAATAACTGAACTTGAGGGCTATCATAACTGTAAACTCTCTCAAATTTGAAAACTTACAATAACTGAACTTAAGGGCTGTCATAACTGTAAACTCTCTCAAATTTTAAAACTTACAATATCTTAACTTGCGGGCTGACGTAACTGTAAACTCTCTCAAATTTTAAAACTTAAAATAACTGAACTTGCGGGCTGTCATAACTGTAAACTCTCTCAAATTTGAAAACTTAAAATATCTGAACGTGCGGGCTGTCATAACTGTAAACTCTCTCAAATTTGAAAACCTACAATATCTGAACTTAAAGGCTGTCATAACTGTAAACTCTCTCAAATTTGAAAACTTACAATAACTGAACCTAAGGGCTGTCATAACTGTAAACTCTCTCAAATTTGAAAACAAAAAATAACTGAACTTCCGGGCTATCATAACTGTAAACTCTCTCAAATTTTAAAACTTACAATAACTGAACTTCCGGGCTATCATAACTGTAAACTCTCTCAAATTTGAAAACTTACAACGACTGAACTTGTGGGCTGTCATAACTGTAAACTCTCTCAAATTTGAAAACTTAACATAACAGAACTTGTGGGCTGTCATAACTGTAAACTCTCAAATTTGAAAACTTACAATATCTGAACTTGCGGGCTGTCATAACTGTAAACTCTCTCATCGGTTAAATATCTCACAGAACTGTCGTTTCGCATCAACTGAATATCCATTCTGTTTCCTGAAATATAATGGATCGATACAAGTGCAATATCCTGTCATTATTCAGTCAGTAAATCAACTTTCTTAATCAAATAATAGGCAAACAGTTAATTATTCAGCCAGCCAGTGAGCAAACGATGTATCATTAAGATAACCGATGAGCACAAATGGCATCATTTAGCCAAGACATCCGTGAACAGTTGATGATTTTGGCAACTCATGAATAGAAGGTTTATTGTTTAGTCAACCATTGATCAGACATTTCTTGTTTCGCCTAGCAGATGAGTACACAGTTGATAATTTATTAAACTTACGAGCAGAGAATTTATCATATACGCAAGCAATGAGCAAACAACACAGCATTGGTTCAAGCAATGAGCAAATAACTTAGCATTTGTTCAATCAATGAGAAAATAACTCAGTATTCATTCTACCAATGAGCAAAAAATTCAGCATTTCTTCAACCAATGAGCAAACAGCTCAGAATTCGTTCAACCAATGAGAGAACAATTTAGCATTTGCTCAGCCAATTAGCAAACAACTCATCATTTACAGAAACAGTGAGAATCGTTCTGTTACTTACTTCGCGAGAGGCTCAAATTGTTGATTAATTAATTAAATGTAGCTCTATATTTTAGTCTGTATATTTGTCTGTCTATTTTCCGTCTGTCTCTATCTGTCTGTTTGTCTTATGTCTGTCTGTTTGCCTGCCTTATATATTTCTATATATTCACCTGCGTAATGCATATGATTCCAGGCTGACGTCACGATAATTGACCCTTTAATACTACTATTGGTGCAGGCCCCGGAGCAGTGCCCTTGAATCCGTATCTCTGGTCGTCTGGGAGGGAGGTTGAAGTAGGCGGAGCCAACCATAAGCACACCGGCGTTATACCTCCTCCTATTGGATACAGAACGTTATTCTGAGATATGTTGATGAAAGTTTGTGATTATACATTATGAAAATTGTTACTCTTGAATAGAACAGTGGGAACAATATGCAATCGATCGTGTTGCGCGGAAAAGGAAAATCAGGAAGGAAATGGGAATAAAATAAAAATTTGATTGCAGAAATCTTGAGAGGTGAACGTCCAAGAAAGACACTAGATACATGTAATGGCAACACAGATCCTAAAGTCCCTTGCTCTATTTATTGAAGACATTTCTTAACATTTACTTGTCTTGCTAGTCACACTCGCCATCGCCATGGGCTGTGATGTCCTTTCATCCCCCTAGCATAATATAATACTATCGTCTGGAACAGCCAACAGTCTTTTCTCCGACTAGTCCAAAATGTAGCGGGTTTGCCCTTTCGTAGTTCAGCACAGAGGAGATGATAATAAATTGCTTCCATTGATTATATAGGGTTAAATAATAATAACAAAGAGAAGGTAAATGAAAAATGGACAAAGTTTGAAGCAATTGCAACAATTTAAGTACTTGAGGGGCCATTGTTAGATACAAGTAAATACAAGACAGAGGGACAGAAACCAAAAACGCAATAAGCCAGCAGGGTCACTTAGCCTTTCCCAGTCTTGCAACACCCGCTATTCAAAGAAAAGATAAAAAGATACATTATAAATGGAATGTAAACTCCAACTTTAGGTTGCCAGTGTCAGACCCGGACAACAGCCAGAGAACAGGGGAGAAAACGAACCGCTTGTGAAATGAGATGTTGGAGAAAGGCTGCAGACACAATCAGAAACGTGAGAAACGAAGAGCTTAGATGAACTGTTTGTAAGAAACAAAAATTGCATTAGTTAAATTCAGAAACAAAGACTGAAATATTTCGGCCACCTGGTGAGAATTAATAAAAACAACGTTGGGAGGGAGACTGTAATACAGTAGATGGAAATAGAAACACCAAGATATAGACGGAAATGTAGAAGAAAGTGGATTGAAGGAGTCATGGACAGACCATTACTTCACATAATCACAAACACACCATTCAACCGAGAGCTCCTAGCTCAGCTATCTTATTTTAAACTACGTAGCCTGATAGCACAAAGAAGGTCTTAGACATCAGGGAAGAAAGACATAAGTTGTGTCAGGAAAATCGGTCATTCGACACAATGTAAACAGCTTGCTGGGATGTCCTGGGCAGAAATGAGATGGACGGGAATAGGTGAAACCACAACAGACGAGGGACATAAGATTTGGTACATCGAAGAAGATAACAAACACCAGCACTTTATGCATCTCAAAAAGAAGATGTCAATTGCAGTAAGAGTTAAAGAGAATTAAAGTTCTGTAGAACCCGAGTTGTTATATGCACGTGAAACAGGGATAATAAGCAGAAAACCTAACAAACATTTACTCTCGCCAGAGATGTGGTTTTTGAGAAGAATGTAAAGAATATCATAGGCGGATATTTAAAAAAAAACAAATCTTCGTTAAGACAAAGGACAAACTAAATCTGGTGGCGACTGTTAGCTTTGGCACCTCTAGCAACTGCCATACGCATTTACTGCGTGCGCATATTTCTGTATTGTTCCGGGAGTAATTATTGTGGAGATGCATGAAAGCCTACACCAGCAGACAAGGTACTTAATGATGATGATGATGATGGTGATAATGAGGATATTAACGCCGTCCCAAAACAGGAGGACATTTTTGTTTTGTTTTATTTTAAAGCCTCACCCTGGCTGTAGTCCGAAACCTTAATATAACCTCACGGTTAAACAGGGTTTCTGAAAAATATTTATCCCAGTGGTGGCACTTTATGTCACCGGGTGTTTAACCCTCGTTCTGCGGTCCATGTGGGGGATGAATCTCACTCAGGGAAGCTGTGATGATTATTAGCTGAGGAGAGACTACTTACAAATTGGGCGTGTAGTAGATCTGTAATCCGGATGTGTCGATGTAGTCAGATCTTTTGTCCGGGTTGTTCCAATGTAACTATAGCAAAGAGAAAACAACGGGACATTACTGAAGACACATGGGTTTTTGCAGTGTAACTAGAAGTGAACTAAAGGACCCTTGTCCCCATCTTCAGGAGTAAAGGACATAGAGGGCTACTGTAATTAGAACAAACATGAAACAAGGGGACATGAACTAAATATATCTGGGTTTTTCCAGTGTAACTAGAACAAACATGAAACAAGGGAACATGAACAGAAGATATCTGGGTTGTTCCAGTGTAACTAGAACAAACATGAAACAAGGGAACATGAACAGAAGATATCTGGGTTGTTCCAGTGTAACTAGAACAAACATGAAACAAGGGAACATGAACAGAAGATATCTGGGTTGTTCCAGTGTAACTAGAACAAAGAAAAACTGAGGGGACAAAAGCAGTAGCAGACTACAAGAAGGTTGGACTCATGTGTACAGTAGCAGACTAAAAGAAGGTTGGACTCATGTGTACAGTAGCAGACTAAAAGAAGGTTGGACTCATGTGTACAGTAGCAGACTAAAAGAAGGTTGGACTCATGTGTACAGTAGCAGACTAAAAGAAGGTTGGACTCATGTGTACAGTAGGAGACTAATAGAAGGTTGGACTCATGTGTACAGTAGCAGACTAATAGAAGGTTGGACTCATGTGTACAGTAGCAGACTAAAAGAAGGTTGGACTCATGTGTACAGTAGGAGACTAAAAGAAGGTTGGACTCATGTGTACAGTAGGAGACTAATAGAAGGTTGGACTCACATGTACAGTAGCAGACTAATAGAAGGTTGGACTCATGTGTACAGTAGCAGACTAATAGAAGGTTGGACTCATGTGTACAGTAGCAGACTAAAAGAAGGTTGGACTCATGTGTACAGTAGGAGACTAAAAGAAGGTTGGACTCATGTGTACAGTAGGAGACTAATAGAAGGTTGGACTCACATGTACAGTAGCAGACTAAAAGAAGGTTGGACTCATGTGTACAGTAGGAGACTAAGAAAAGGTTGGACTCACATGTACAGTAGGAGACTACAAGAAGGTTGGACTCATGTGTACAGTAGGAGACTAAGAAAAGGTTGGACTCACATGTACAGTAGGAGACTACAAGAAGGTTGGACTCATGTGTACAGTAGGAGACTAAGAAAAGGTTGGACTCACATGTACAGTAGGAGACTACAAGAAGGTTGGACTCATGTGTACAGTAGGAGACTAAGAAAAGGTTGGACTCACATGTACAGTAGGAGACTACAAGAAGGTTGGACTCACGTTTACAGTAGGAGACTACAAGAAGGTTGGATCACATGTACAGTAGGAGACTAATAGAAGGTTGGACTCACGTGTACAGTAGAAGACTAAGAAAAGGTTGGACTCACATGTACAGTAGAAGACTAAGAGAAGATTGGACTAACATGTACAGTAGAAGACTAATAGAAGATTGGACTAACATGTACAGTAGAAGACTAATAGAAGATTGGACTAACATGTACAGTAGAAGAATAATAGAAGATTGGACTAACATGTACAGTAGAAGACTAATAGAAGATTGGACTAACATGTACAGTAGAAGAATAATAGAAGGTTGGACTCACATGTACAGTAGGAGACTAAGAAAAGGTTGGACTCACATGTACAGTAGGAGACTACAAGAAGGTTGGACTCATGTGTACAGTAGGAGACTAAGAAAAGGTTGGACTCACATGTACAGTAGGAGACTACAAGAAGGTTGGACTCATGTGTACAGTAGGAGACTAAGAAAAGGTTGGACTCACATGTACAGTAGGAGACTACAAGAAGGTTGGACTCACGTTTACAGTAGGAGACTACAAGAAGGTTGGATCACATGTACAGTAGGAGACTAATAGAAGGTTGGACTCACGTGTACAGTAGAAGACTAAGAAAAGGTTGGACTCACATGTACAGTAGAAGACTAAGAGAAGATTGGACTAACATGTACAGTAGAAGACTAATAGAAGATTGGACTAACATGTACAGTAGAAGACTAATAGAAGATTGGACTAACATGTACAGTAGAAGACTAAGAGAAGATTGGACTAACATGTACAGTAGAAGACTAAGAGAAGATTGGACTAACATGTACAGTAGAAGAATAATAGAAGGTTGGACTCACATGTACAGTAGAAGACTAAGAGAAGGTTGGACTCACGTGTACAGTAGGAGACTAATAGAAGGTTGGACTCACGTGTACAGTAGGAGACTAAGAGAAGGTTGGACTCACATGTACAGTAGGAGACTAAGAGAAGGTTGGACTCACATGTACAGTAGAAGACTAAGAGAAGGTTGGACTCACATGTACAGTAGAAGACTAAGAGAAGGTTGGACTCACAAGTACAGTAGGAGACTGAGAGAAGCTCTAAGAAGTTGCCACTCACCTGTATAGCGACAGTCTTGTATCCAGTCTTGCCAATCTTGATGCCTGCCTGCGGGTGGTAGCACTCGCCATCCAGACCCACAGTCCACACGTGCAGGAACTCATGACAGCTGGGCGAGGCAGTCATTCCGCACTCGAAGGATTCTCCCGTGATGACTGTATCATCTGTGAAGGAAGCATTTAGGCCAGGTGTTAGTTAGCTTTTTAGTTGTCCTGGCTGCAGTTAGTTAGATAGGTAGTTAGTTACGTAGTTAGCTAGTTGGTTAGTTAGTTAATTAGTTACTTAGTTAGATAGCTAGTTAGCTAGTTAGTTAATTATTTAGTTAGTAAGTTAGTTAGTTAGCTAGTTAGTTAGCTAGTTAGTTAGCTAGTTAGTTAGTTAGTTAGTTAGTTAGTTACTAGTTAGCTAGCTAGTTAGTTAGTTAGTTAGTTAGTTAGTTAGTTAGTTAGTTAGGTAGTTAGTTAGTTAGTTAGTTAGTTAGTTAGTTAGTTAGTTAGTTAGTTAGTTAGTTAGTTAGTTAGTTAGTTAGTTAGTTAGTTAGTTAGTTAGTTAGTTAGTTAATTAGTTAATTAATTAGTTAGTTAGTTAATTAGTTAGTTAGTTAGTAAATTAGTTAGTTAGTTAGTTAGCTAGCTAGCTAGCTAGTTAGTTAGCTAGCTAGTTAGTTAGTTAGTTAGTTAGTTAGTTAGTTAGTTAGTTAGTTAGTTAGTTAGTTAGTTAGTTAGTTAGTTAGTTAGTTAGTTAGTTAGTTAGTTAGTTAGTTAGTTAGTTAGTTAGTTAGTTAGTTAGTTAGTTAGTTAGTTAGTGACTTAATATCCTCATCATACATTGGGCAAGTACAAAAGCTCGCAGTTCCTATCTTCAGAATCTGCCTTACCTTGTGGTGACTGATAACATTAGTTCTGTGTGTGTGTGTGTGTGTGTGTGTGTGTGTGTGTGTGTGTGTGTGTGTGTGTGTGTGTGTGTGTGTGTGTGTTTAACTATTCTTCTATGGCTAGGGTTCATGTCTGACAATACCTCTTTTTTCCTATAGTTATGTCTTTTCAATGCTGCCTATTCACTGTCGTCTCCTGAAACATCTGTTCTTCCTTCCGTCCTGAGAGCACTGAAACATCGGCCGTCCATTGCTTTTTCGGTGCCTATCGCGGCCCCCACCAGCAGTCCAATCCGCATGTTTATTCCCTCATACTCTAAAGTATTAAAAAAAAAACTGATTCCTGACAGAGGAGAATTCTGCAGATTCCAACCACTGCTTCTGAACCCATCCAGATGGAGACATACCTAACGTAAATGTGAGCTCTTTTTGGGTGTCATGCTGTCATTAGAAATTGTTAATTGCAGCATCACAATCATTACTGTCCTCAGCATTATCATCCACAACTACATTATAGTTGTCGTTGCCACATTATCATCAGCAGTGTACTATCAGCATCAACATCAACGCTATCATCGCTATATTATCATGATAATCTCCATACTATCAATATCATCACAGTTGTCATTATGCTCAAATCATCGCTGTCAACAGCAACAGCAAACAATCATCATCAACCACAAAGCCATTATCATCATCATCATTACTATACCAGCAGTATGATCAGTTTTTATTATCATCAAACTAACGGCATCATCATCATCGAGATCATCACCAAACTGTTGGAAGTGTCTTTACCTGTACAGTCACACGGAAGAATGCACATCTGCACAAACGCACATAAAAGATACGTATGCACATTTTTGACAACAAACGAACTTTTTTTTTACGGGGGTCACAAATTAGGCATACAGACAGATATAACATTCGGCCCTTCCAAACACTAATTATTCCTACTCAAATTGTATTGTATCTTTAGATTTATACACACCAATACGACAGGTAAAATTATTCACACCGGTACAGCCAAACACCACAGGTACAACTGAACTCACCTGTACAACCAAACACCACAGGTACAACTGAACTCTTCGGTACAGCCAAACACCACAGGTACAACTGAACTCACCTGTACAACCAAACACCACAGGTACACAATGAACTCACCTGTACAACCAAACACCAATGGTACATAATGAACTCACCGGTACAAGCAAACACCACAGGTACACAATGAAGTCACCGGTACAGCCAAACACCACAGGTACACAATACACTCACTTGTACAACCAAACACCACCGGTACACTATGATTCCCCTGTACAACCAAACACCACAGGTACACAATGAACTCACCTGTACAACCAAACACCACAGGTACACAATGAACTCACCAGTACAGCCAAACACCACAGGTACAACTGAACTCACCTGTACAACCAAAGACGACAGCGTGGTGAACGACGTTGGTGTTGTTGACAATCGGAGTCGCGGCCACGATGTGGAAATCCTGGTCCTTGGGCACGCCCTGATCGTAGATGTTGAACACCATACATTGGTAGGTAGTCTCTTTGGGAGGGACCTTGCTTCCCTCGGGGAGGCGCAGCTGCATGCTCCGGACCCCTGCGTGGAAGTGTCAGAAGGGGAGTAAGTCACTCAAGTCAGTCAAGTCAGTCAGTAGCATGTCCTTTGCAGAACCTTGCTCCCACAACAACCCTCCTGAAAACTTCTCTATCACAAGCAAGATGACCCACGTCTGATACACCCATCTGGAGATCATCCACCACATCCTACACCCATCTTCTCTTTGGCCTTCCTCTTCCTCTTTTCCTAGGCATACACCCCTCTATTATTGTTATCTCTAAACTTTTGTGACGTTTCAAGTGACCAAAATATTTCAATTTTCGGCATTGTATCGTCTTTTATAACCAGCCCCAGTAGCGGACAACGATGCTGAATGCACACACAAAAAAGCTAGGAAAAAAAAAAACTCGTTTGGCATGAAGAACCCACGGCAAAGCACACGCAAGCCAGTTCAGTAGAAATAGAAAGATTATGTATCTTTCCCCTGGCATCTTATGGATGTGAGTTATGTACTTGTTGTTAATCGGTGAAGAAGAAAAATTCATAGCTTTTGAAGGGAAATGTTACAGATCATTTCTTAGAATACCAGGAATCAAGAAGAAGAAGAAAAACATCAACGATGGTAAATGCTGACCTGTTTCGTTCATAGCAGGACAATCGAGCCCATCCGTCTTGCACATCGCAGCCAGCCACTCCTGCTGGTTGGCGTACCTGGAGCCGTTCAGGACCATCTTCATACATTTGGGGCTGTCCCAGGGGTCGCAGATCCCTGCAGAATACAATACAGAGTTTAATTAGAATACAATATCTTGTTAGGGGGTAACGGCGTCATATCTGCACACACATCGTCTTGTTTATGGTCATCATCATCATCATCTTCTTCTTCTTCTTCCCGTGACACTTTGTTGTTGGGTCACTAGTCACTGTTGACTGTCTGTTCAAATCCCTCCAGATGGACAGGGCCGTTCAGTCAGTCAAGTTCTGTATTCAGGTCTTTATTTGTATACCTCTTCTCTCATTCCTCTCTACTAAGCAACATAGGGTGTTTTTTTTAAGGGGTTAAAAAAAAAAAGTAAAGAGGCTTTTCACGCCTTTCGGCGAATCGGGCATATGGGCAGAGCGTCCCATATTTTTACAGACCATCAGCACTCTGTGGGTAATGTGGTCAGCATTACGCCGGCTGTCTTTACTTTCCCAGGACTTTTAAGGGGTAGCTAGATCTTATTACATGTCTGTACTTTTCATTTTCCGCCTTATCTCGCTGCAGTTAAAAGAGGTTCATAGTTGCCAGTGTGCTGAATAAATTATACGGTGCAGCTCGTCGCTTGTGATGTGGTCTCTGATGTGGTAGGCAGCATTTTACTGAAAGATCACATTTCCAACGCCTGTATCTTCTTTTCGAGTTTAGCTGTTAATGTCCACGTTTCATAGCCATTTGTAAACATACTAATAGCTATTGCTATCAAGTAAAAAAGCAAAGATCCCTTTTCACGCCTTTTAGGCGCATCGGGCATATGGGAAGAGCACCCATATTTTTACAAACGCTTCGGCACCAGGTGGGTGATGTGGTCAGCATTACACAGGCCGTCTTTACTTCCCCAGGACATACATCCTGGTACCCATTTTATGCTGGGTCAGCCTGCTACGCCCCATACCACGAAAAAAAATCAACTAATGCTATTAGCTTAGTTTTAAAAGCCATGTTTTTGGACCTCTGTAATATTTGCTGTTTGACAAGGGCTGATCTTGTTTGAAGTATTTGAAATGGTTGACATGTTCTAATTTGTGACCTTTGAACATGCACTGGTGTAGTTAAACCTGTTAGATGATTCGTCATCACTTGAAGTGTTTTCCGAGTTTTTTGTCCATGCCGTACTTGGTCGATGTTTCATCAAGCAGGTTCACACGTTCGACTTGCTCTTGTTCTTCCGCGGCCAACCCGTCGATGTCATCTATAAACTTGTAGTTTGTTACGATTCGTTTTCCTATACTAACTGTTGCGTGATGTTTTTCTTGGTCGACAAACTTGCACGCACATGATCTTTTTGATGATAGGGGCACCATGCTTGCACACACACATTATCCTGTTGATGACGGGGTGCCATGCCTGCGAACACATAATGATGACAAAGATGACTTTGACGATGATGAAAATGACGTTACTGGCGATGATGACGACGGTGATAATTATTGTAATGATTATGATGGTGATGATGATGTTGACCTTTTTTTCAAGGCCCGAAAAGTATGAATTGAAAGCTGGTCAGCATGTACAAACGATGTGACCACAGTACCTGGATGGCTGATCCCCGTGGTTCTCGCGGGAAGTCCACTGCCCGGCGTCCACAGACACTTGGGGTCACCCAGCTCCTCCCCGTTGGTCAGCCCATCTCCATCGGAATCAAGGCGGCACACCCTTTCTGTCCATACCTATATATGGCATTGATAGACATCGAGATTAAACAGGATTTCCCCATATGGGTTTGGGGATCCTTATGTGGTCTGGGGAGTGGGGTGGTGATAGACCCAAATACACAATGTCCAAAAAGTCGACTAATTGGGCGTGTTTCCTTCAAAGTCGGAGTGCATCTGCTTGTGAGGCTAGGATTCAACAGCCTGTATAAACATAAGTCAGATCTGTAAAACTGATGTGCACACAAAACTCAGGTTCAGGAAGATGACCAAAGTCAAAAAGTGGAGGAACACAAGAACTTTTCGTCGGAGTTTACCGCCTGGCAGGGCGAAGAAGAGGAATAAAAAACATCATTAACAGTCTCTGGATACAGCTTGTAAGTAAAATCAGCCCAGAAGAGAGAACCTAGTTTTTAGAGAGGACGTCATTTGCTTGCCTCTGGGCACGTAGTTGATAAGTATTGTGCCTTCAGAATTTTTGAACAGTCACATTGAAAATGCGTTTACTAAAACTAGCCGGGTTGTATCAATAAATGTGAGCTCTTGCGTTTTAAGTAAACAAAAAGATCAGGTGATAAACTAGAAGTTAACGTAGTAATCTCAGGACAAATCTTGAATTTTCGGTGGAGAAATGTACAGCAAATTTGACAACAACAAAATGTGATGTTGTATTTCATCGTAAAGGACTTATTTAGGTAAATCAACTGTTGCGTCAAGAGTAATGACTACCTTTGACAACATCTTCTTCTCTTCCATACCATGTTGTGCTGGTAGTTATGTGTATCCACAACCTTCTGTCTCGAGTGCTTTCAGTCAGATCTTCCATTTCATTATGACAAACTGTCCAGCATTTTCTCTTTCGGTCTCCCTCTGCTTCTTTTCACCTCCGACGTTCAACCACGCGACGAGCTGGAGTTTTCTCTTCCTCATAATATGACAAAAGAATTTTGATTTGATTCTGGCAAATAGTATTTTTAAGAGCATCTGGCTAATTATTATTATTATTTTTAATAAATCATTCCAAGAACAAACAAATGGCACAACTCACATTTCCGCCAGCGTTGAAGTCTAAGCCGAACTTGTTCTTGGTTCCTGTTCCCTCGTCCAGTAGGTGACCCACTCCCTGCCAGAATTTTCCAGGTTTGCAAGGAAACGGAACGGACGCTCCGTTGGGTATGGCAGACTGGAATATTTTGTAGGACGACACATATTGCACGGACAGCAAACATAGAATAACACTGAAAGCAAATGTTAGAGTTTGTTGAGTTTCATTCACAGGACGTTGTAGAACAAATGTAAACATTTTTTTGTCTTCTAATTTTTTTTTAATATTCAATTTTACGCTCTATAGTTTACCGTTTTTAGATGAAGACGCACCATCTTCCATGGCTTGTATACACCTTCGGCGTCTGCATCGTTTTTCGTAAACTGTACCCGCCATGGCCGTTGTCTCCAGGCCATCACGACGTTTAACATGAGCAAAATACTTGAGCTTTCGGGACAAGATGCTGTTTGTGAGCCAACTCTCTTCGATGATCAGATCATGAAGGATTTTTTTTTTTTTTTCTTACTGGTCTAAGGTCTTCTATGAATGTTGTTCAGTTCAAAAGCTCGCATTTGTTTTCTTCCAAATTTAGGAGCCACGACTCATATCCGTAAGTTACCACAGGAAAGATACATGATCTCAAAACTTAGACTTTAACTTGCTTGCAGGTGTTATGTCATTAGGTTGTTCATGCTGTTTTGTCTCTGTACTGCTGAAGCTAGTGTTTGTCTGGATTCTCTTGTGCATTAGCCGTTGTTGTTCGCTATTTAGCATAAATATGCACAATCTGTGACATTTGTTAACCTCTTCGTTATCGATTTTAATATGTGGTTGGGCTGTTACATTTGTTGTGGAATTCTTTTTAACTCAGAAAACAATTTTCTTCTCTACATTTTTTTTAACTGTCAGAATTAATCTTCTAATCCATGAGCACTTTTGGAAAAGAGAGCTGTTTGGTATGCATATCTGAGATCCAGGATAGGCACACACACGCGGAAGTATTGCCTCCAGCAGTGCGTGCAAGCTTATGTTCCTGTAACAACAAAACAAGGTCAAAACGCTTGAAGTATGAAGCCATGCGTGGAAACTGCCGTTTTTAAAGCTACAAAACGTCTTTGTGGCGGTAAAGTGTTGGTTGCCTTCTCAAACGATGTCCTCTACTCGACAAAGACTCGTATTTACCGCTGCCTTGTTTCTCTACAGGCTAGATTGCAGTCCGTTAAAAAGAAAAAGCTAAAAACTGTGAAGAAAACGTTGGCAACCAAGACCGAAACCCGTTACACTCTAGTGATCTCGGTTATTATTATTTGATAACTATTAAAATCGTTTTCAGCAGCGGAGTTTCTGTACAAACCTTGTAGACTGCATGTTTATAGACTAGGAGAGGGATAGGGCAGCTGTGCAACAGTCACCTTGGACATGGTATTATATTGTTGGATAGAGAGGACAACGCAATACCAGCTTCATGTTGATAGATGCAAGCATTTGAAGGAACTGTAGGAACCCCATGACAATTGGTCAAGAGTTTTCTTAGTATCTCAGTGGAGTCTTTTTGTTGTTGTTTTTCTTCTTCTTCTTCTTCTTCTTCTTCTTCTTCTTCTTCTTCTTCTTCTTCTTCTTCTTCTTCTTCTTCTTCTTCTTCTTCTTCTTCTTCTTCTTCTTCTTCTTCTTCTTCTTCTTTTCTTCTTCTTCTTCTTCTTCTTCTTCTTCTTCTTCTTCTTCTTCTTCTTCTTCTTCTTCTTCTTCTTCTTCTCTCTTCTTCTTCTTTCTTCTTCTTCTTCTTCTTCTTCTTCTTCTTCTTCTTCTTCTTCTTCTTTCTTCTTCTTCTTCTTCTTCTTCTTCTTCTTCTTCTTCTTCTTCTCTTCTTTCTTCTTCTTCTTCTTCTTCTTCTTCTTCTTCTTCTTCTTCTTCTTTTTCTTCTTCTTCTTCTTCTTCTTCTTCTTCTTCTTCTTCTTCTTCTTCTTCTTCTTCTTCTTCTTCTTCTTCTTCTTCTTCTTCTTCTTCTTCTTCTTCTTCTTCTTCTTCCTCATCGTATTCTTCTTCTTTTTTTTCTTCTTCCTTATCGTATTCTTCTTCTTCCTTTGCGTTGGCCCCTCGAATGCGTGTTTTGTTATGGTTTACAGATAGGCCATGCAATTTGCACCTTTCGGACCAACAGATCCCTTGTCATCAAACCCGTCAAATAGTCGCCACTTACGGAATGTTTACGAGGCAGTGAGTTGGAGCAAATCTGCCTGAGAGACAAGGAACCAACAGGCTGCATACATATATGCCAGACGTTTCATCTGCAAAACTAGAGTTATGAAACAAGACTAAGTCCAGAAGTGGACGAACAACCAGGATTTTCCGCCAGAGTTAGCAGCTCGTAAACGCAAAGAAGAAGAAGCAGATATCCCATATACTCCAATTGCCTTTCTAAAAGCTCTTCACATTTAAACAAAAAGTTGCTAGTTTAAAGTATTCTTTTGTTATACAAACATAGCTTTCTTGACGTCTGTAGGTCAGCTCTACATATTTCACTCACTAACTATGCACATTTAAGGAATCTAATTTAAAGCAAAAGCAAATGGACGTTGTTTAGTCGAAGAAATAATTGGCATATGATACAACAACATTTAGTGTGAGAATGGAGGTGGAGGCAATCACTGCAGCCTTTCGCTGGTTTAAAAACATGTACAGAAAGCATGTACATATATGTCATAATTGTAACTGATCCGCAGAGTATGTTGAGAAAGGTGAAGACCATTATACTTCTTGCAGAGTAGCAAGCATCGTTTCAATTGTCCCAGTAGTTATCGTCCTATGGATATTTTCTCCAGGTTATACCAGTGTTTTAAGAAACGATCAGACAGATAGACTGGCTGGTTCTGCAGCACATCGTGGTGAACTGATGCAAGACTAGCTAGATGTAAGGGCCCGTTAGTAGCGAGTGAATAATACGAAAGCGCAAATAGATAAACAGGTCTATGGAAGAGTTACCAGGGAATCTTGCTGACGCTCAACACATACGGGAAAAACGACCGTAACAGACAGTTACGGGTGTCATCGCTTGCTGCTGAAGTTGGGGACGGTGCGTTATGGAAATGTCCCGAGTGTTGAAATGTCGAATCTTAATTCAACAGTCAACACTTTTGAAGAATGCAGTCCAGTACTCCCTGTACATCTGTCATCATTCCCTAAATAAATGGCTGCATATATTGTAACATGTATTTTTCACGCTGGTTTCCCCCCAAGGTTTGTGGTTCTTTCTTATTTCTTTGTATTCAGCTGGAGTCTAAAGCAAACGTTATGACAAAGCCAGCGTGCATTCACACGATGCTCTGTGGCAAATATCTTCAGTTCTCATGTAACGTACAAAAGGTGCATGTCAGTGTGTGCCCAGGTTTGGCATCTCAGGTTTCCTTCATCCTCAGTTCCAATGTCTAGTTCTGCCCATTATGCTGGATGTTTACATTGTAGCTCTGTATTTAAAAAAAATAGTTTTTTAAAAATACGGTCAAAGTTCAGTTTATGCTGGTGCTGGCATGTCCTACCCACGCTACACACTCATCCACCATCTTTTGAGTTTAGACTGAATCGACTTAAATTATTACCGTCGAAATAATGTACATTTTGGGCGCCGAGTTAAATGAAAGAGGTGAGGAACTAGCTAAGGAAGGTGCAAATGAAGAACAACCTGATGTTTCAGCCTCGTATCATTAGAAGAAGAGAACAATCAAACCAGACAGAGGGCTATCCAAGAACTGGCACAAGATGGTTACAATATTATGGACACACCAGAGCATGTGATTATTCTATGCTTTTTTTTTTTTTAAATATCCAGAAACCATGAGTTGTTAACCCTTTGGTCCGGTACTATTAATATCGCAACCCTTCGGCCTTGATTCCATAATAGGTACCGTAAATCTGGGAAAAATGTAACTTTTCTGCTTACGCCCGGGAGTGTACCCGGACCACAAGGAGCTTGTCCCCCGGTCACCGCGAACTCAGGTTTAACCTTAGAATAGGGTACAATTGACTTCGCAGCCACCTGAACACAAAGGTAAGACTGGCGAATAAGCCATATGCATATGTGGATTGGTACCTAAAACAACTGGTCACGTCCTCCAAGACTGTTCCAAAATACAACATTCCGAACAAAACTTCTGACTTATAGAGACTCTGATTGAAGCCAACCTGTACGGGTCGCTAAGTGAATTACACAAGAACAGTGAAGGTCTTAACAGAGACAACACTGCAGACATAGATAATTTATTTAATGCCAACGAAAGAAAAAGGAATCGGTTTTTTGGTTTTGTAGAAAATGAATACCTGGACAGACTAGAAAAAACATTAGAGTAATAAAGATGCCTTAAAAGAAACTGACTCACCAAGAGACCTGACTGTCCACGGCAGAGGCAGACTGTCTATATTCTTTGGCCATGATATGAGATGCAGAAAAGAGTACATCGTGGCAGTTGAAAAAGTTGGAGAGTGAAAGAGGCAGCGGGAGACTGGGAGAGATAGTTTGCCGTTGTTACAATGAAGACCTCTTGTGGCAGACCTAGTTGACAGTACACGAGACAGAAGATTGTGGATTGACATGGCTATAGGTTACACGAGATAAATTAGAAGAAGAAAACTTTGGGTGAAAAGATATCCTGGTTCTGTTCAAAATTCGGCTATTTAATTTTTAACTTTCCCATTTCTTTCTTTCATTGAAATCAACTGTCTTTAACGGCAGGTGTATCTAAAAAAAAAAAAAAAAATTAGTGATTGCGATAGATCAGTCAATGGTCCGTCCGGGGTGCTTTCTACTGATTTTTGGTCCAAATTTTTGACTCAATGGGAAAGTTTTGAGTACTGTCAGTGATAACATTTCACATGTGCACATGGCTGATACGAAAGGTTTACAGTTGTAAATTTATTTTCAGACAATGACAGGATTTTTACACAGGCCGACGTGTTTTGATTTTGTTTTAAACTAACGTTACAATATATTTTTAGAATTTTGGTTTTGACCGACATAATTTGGAAAGACGGGCTTGAAGGTTCTGTTGAGCAGACTTGGTAGCTGCTCTACGAGTGAAGCTTCACCAGGTGAACATACGGACGTTGTTCTGATCTGGCAGCTTCTACTGCCTTCTTTGTTCCATATGTAATGGTGTCGACTTTCCTTTGGAATCAACACAACAGGGCGAGTGAAGAGTCATACTGTATGGTTAATGCTAGCTCCCTGGACAATACTGACCTGGCTGTGTGGTATGCACAGAGAGAATTTCATATCTCTCCTTGACAGTACCGTCTTTTGCTGTGAATCTTAAGCATATTTGTATTAAAAAATGACACTATCGTCTGGAAAAATAAAATAGGCAGGTAAGTAACTTGCACCCCACCAGGACATCAAACAGAACGATAAACACCCGGTGACACAAAGTGCCACCAAGCGAATGATGATCACCCATGGAGAGGTCCCGGAAACCCCGTGCAGCCGTTAGGCAATATTTAAAAACAAAAAGACTTATTAATCGGCACTCATAGAAAGTAGTTGAAAGATAGAAGAACACACTATACAACAATAAAATCAAAAGCTTTAGTTACCGTGCCGGGAATCGAACCTATCACCTCCAGACGGCTTTTGCGCCTCGCTATGAAAACAAGTGCACTAAGAACATGTACATAAGTTTTGCCTTGCAGAAAACTAGAACCGAGGTCTTCAGACTAACGTATTTTTCCCAAAAATAAGAAAAAAAATCTTACAATTATGTGTTGAGCCTTTTTTCAGGATATGTTTTGTTCTTTTTTGTATTTTTTTCGTTATTTGTAAGCCCTAATCCGGTTGTTGTCTGTGACTCTAATTTAACCCAACCCATGAGTTCAACAGGGTTTCTTGGACCTGTCCCCGGGTGATCCTCATCCTCATGGTAACATTTTGTGTCATGGGTGCTTTATCGCTTTGTGTGGTGTCCTGTTGGGGTTGAACGTCAATCAATCATTCATGTGTTTAAAAAAAATCATATTAGTATTTTTATTTTTTAAAGAATCAATTTCAATAGTATTTGTTTTTATTATTTTTTTACACTAATTACTATATAATTTCAAAACGTCTGTTGTAGGTTTTAACAAGCGAATGAAATCCTTCCTTCTGTGGGATGATCTGAACTAGGACTTATGTTTGGGTAGGGCTTATAATACCAGCGTCCTGAAAAATCACACTGTGGCTTATCTGCGAATTAGGTCTTACCCTCGGGGAAACAGGGTAAGAACTTTATTTGTAAAGGGTTAAGAATTGAGCATGCGGACATAGTATTCTGCCCTTTGAGGGTACATATATTTAGGTCCCCTGAGTTTCAGGGTTGTGTGATTTTAGTAAGTAAGGGATCAACTCGTATTGTGTCATTTCTATGAAATCTAACCAAACAATGTATTGTCATTTGAAAAACCTACCCGAAAAACATGACTGGTTGGTGGAATATTCCGGGATGACTTCGTGGATCGGTGTGGTTAAGTGCAGATTTTTTTAGTTGAACCAGGAATATTCCGCCTCAAACCTTGCCGACACGAGCCTGTACAATTCTGGGTCACTTTATATACGTTTTCATTCAAGCTGTGATGTCAGGTTACAAAAAAAAAAAATGTAGATCCGAGATCTTATTTACGAACTATAATGGACGCAATTTCTGTTTTTCTTGCCAAAACCGGTTTGGGGTGAACGTTCTAAAGAAATATAGTTTAAAATACAGAAGTGATTCATTAGTGACTGTGTCCTGTACA
Source organism: Candidula unifasciata (assembly GCA_905116865.2). NCBI lineage: Eukaryota > Metazoa > Mollusca > Gastropoda > Stylommatophora > Geomitridae > Candidula > Candidula unifasciata. Next base: position 164,777 of record CAJHNH020005201.1, read on the forward strand.
GAACACTAACGGTTCCTAGATACTGTGATATAGCTAGAGTTAGTGCGCTCGACTCTTAACTCAGTGAATATTGAGGACTGTCATTACAGTGCGTCAGACAGATTCATAGGTGCTCTGCTCTCTCTCTCTCTCTTAGCAGCTCATCAAGTGTAAAATGACTGATCACACCAGTTACGTCTTGATTTTCTTTTTCTTCATTCGTTTGCTTGAGATAGATTATCTATATCTGCAATGTTGTCCTAGTATGAACTTCACTGTCTGTTGTAATTCACTCAGCGACCCGTAAAGTTTGGCTTGAACTGGTGTCCCCCTTAACCAAGAGTTTTTCCTGGATATGTGGTATTTGGGACAGTCTTGCAGGTAGGTGATCTGTTATTTCAGGTGCCAATCCACATGCACTGTGTTGATTACACAGACACCTTGTGTCTTTGGTGAAATGTACATATCTGACAGCCCAGATTGCACGGCCAGTGTCCACCCGCCTAGGACAACAATACTGAGTCCTGCTTGTTGCTATGATCCTCTTCACTACATGCATCTCGTATGGCAATAATAACATCACTTTTGTCCAATGCCAGGTCGGTCTTGGCAACCGTCTTGCTAATTCAGTGGTTTCCGGGTAAAAAACCAGTCAGATGTTGTATTGTTGAGCGAGCTTGTGTCGCTGAATTCCATCTACTCTTATACAGTTTGTGGCCACATCACCCAGAGTGCCGATTGCTCTATAATATATAGGTCTAATTGTTAATTTCTTAATACAGTGGAGGTGTGGGGAAAGGTACTTTACTTTGCTTTAAATCGTGGGTACTTTTAACCTTTTTCTGTATTCTCTGACGACTGTAACCTCCTGCTTCAGATAGGCTAAGCTAGTAGACATACAGAAGAACCTAGCTCGCCTAGGTTCGGAAGATCGTGAGTTCGGTTCTTGACGGATCCATAATTTTTTTTTAATTTACTGTCCCTGGCACCCAAGTCGATGCAGCCTAGAGTAGGTACCAGGTTCAGTCCGGGGAAGTAAAGGTGGTCGGTGGGATGCTAACCACATCACCCACCAATGTCAATTTGTCTATACAATTTGTCTATACAATTTGTCTATCACCTACCAATATTGTATATATATATATATATATATATATATATATATATATATATATATATATATATAGAGAGAGAGAGAGAGAGAGAGAGAGAGAGAGAGAGCGAGCCATATATGATAAGGGTCCACATCCACTATATGTCCTACCTGAATATCATCTTCATAAAACACATGGGCAGAAAAGACGACCGACAGCTGAGAAGATCCTGGATAACCTAAACAGTCGAAGAATGGTTGATCAGAGACCGACCACACAAACGAGTGAACCACCTCAACTGTATATTCGCGATATTACAAATTATATTGCTTAACTGTCTGCCAGCTGCGACAGAACATGTGGGTTCAGTTATCTTGTGCGCCCCCCCCCCCCCCCATTAAAATGACTTTAGGGTGCGTAGTTATTCCCCTCTCCCGTTAGAAATGACTGTAAAGGGGGGGGGGGCATAATTACCCCCCCCCCCCATTAAATATGAATTTACGGGGGCATAATTATCCCTCCCTGTTAAAAATGACTGGGGGGGGGGCATAATTATCCCCCCAGCCACCCATTCAAATGACTTGGGGGTGGGGCCATAATTATAAATCCCACCCTTTTCCATACGCTTAGAATATTTACAAGGGGGAAATGAAATAGACATTCTCTTTTTTGTGTATTTGTTTGTACATTTTATATTATTTAAAATATATTATTTTATTCATTTGCCTTAGTGTTTTTTTTTTTTTTTTAATTATTGTGTTGCGGCGCCGTAGCGAAAAGGTTAGTGAATGCGGCTGACAATTCCATGTTCATCATGTACTAGGGTTCGTTCCCTGGGGTGCTCCTGTTTGAGGGAAAAACAGATAAAGTTTTCGGGAATTTCGGACAATGGTACTAGAGTCGCGCCGTGGAAGAAAATAGGACCTCATCGCATAAAAAAAAAAAATTAACAGACAGCAGGTACACTGCAGGCAATGTTCATTGTGGAGACGGCACGATTTTTGTTGTTATTATTATTATTATCATTATTATTATTATTATTATTACTATTATTATTATTATTAATACGAACTTGGGCAATGCTTAAACGTGGTCAAATGATGATCCTACTCCACGCAGTAGTAAATATTAACATGACTGACGCATTCCCCCCCCCCCCCCCCCCCCCCCCCCCCTCCTCTTTTCGTTCCCATGATTATTTTGTGGCGTCGCCCCTACAGTCTGAATACATTCAGGTAATTATGTCATGCTTTTTGTGGCTATTCAAATGCGTCCTTTTCCAGTTGATACCAAAACAGAGACTGCCGCTAGTGGGGCGGATTGCTTGTTGCTTGGTGTCCGGGTGAAGTTGATTTTATTTGTGGTGCAGTCTTCATGTTAATGGACAGTAATAAACAATAGTTTTAGGCTCTGGTTGCTTTCAGGCGCGGATTTAATTGTTAGCCCCTGCTGTTGCAGTCTACATGTTAATCAACAGGCGTTACCAAACAAAGAAATAAACTACTTCAACTGTCTATTGGCTGTCTTACTTGCTGCTAAACACCCCACCCCTTCTCCTCAACCCCCCCCCCCTTTTTTATTTTAAATTTCCCCCTTCTTCCCCTCTCTTTGAAAATTGGTAAGCAAGTAAACTTTATCTTTCTCCACACATAGACACACACGTACACACATATACACACAAAACATGTAAATACGTTTTCTCTATATTTATTAATTTAAACAAATAAATTATTAGATGTATTTGCCATTTGGCATACTACTACTTCTTCTACTACTACCACTACTACTACTTCTTCTACTACTACTACTACTACTACTACTACTACTACTACTACTACTACTACTACTTCTACTACTACTACCACTACTACTACTACTACTACTACTACTACTACTACTACTACTACTACTATAACTATTATTATTATATTTTATGATTACTATTATAAACATATTTGTCAGAAGCAGATTGCTGTTTGTGTCGTGTGCTGATGAAGCCTTTTTAGCCGAGACGTTGATTTTCATTTGTAATTATCGTTCCGTGCAGCTTAGTTCTACTTCTCTTTAGAACTGATATTTTTTTTTCCCCTCACACTTACACATACACAAACACTTGGTGAGGTCACACTCATCATCAACATAAACCACGTCTGTCGTTAAGCGACGTGAGGAGGAATAATTTGCGATCCAGTGCACACTGGCTGCCACTGGCTATTGTCATGTCGTGAAGGCGTAGAGTGTCTTTAATGTTGTCGATCCAAATTTTCCGCAGCCGTCCTCTTGCAGCTGATCTACTGATGTGTAGTGCTTGTGATGGAATTTGACCTTGCTGCATTCTAACGAGATGGCCAAAAAACCACTTGATCTGCTGTTTCTCGATGAATCTAGTACAAGGTGTCGTTCACACAAATTGCCTAATAGTATCATTTTTCATTGGAGCTTGGATGGTTAGGTTGGCTGCTTTTCCTAGGCACCTCATTTCACAGGTGGTTATTTTACCTATATGGGCTTAGGATAGTGTCCATGTTTAGCACTGGTAGCCTAATGTTGGAATGAATATGCTGTTAATAACATGTCTTTTTGCACTCATAGTTATGTTTGGATGTCCTAATAATGGTGACAATTGGTATATAAGTGCACTTGCTTTCTGACATCTGGTTTCTTTTTCTCTGTCAATTCTACAATCTTCTGTGATCATACTTCCTAGATATTCAAACTCACTAAATTGATTCAGAGCAGAACCATTCAGCTGTATGTGTAGTGTGCCAGGGGTTCTACTAACTTGCATTGTTTCAGTTTTGTTTGCATTGATCTTCATGTTGTATGTATTGCATGCTGAGTTTAACCTGTTAATGTCTAACCTGCAGTCTATCTTCCTCAGGGTAGAACAAGCACTGGTCGTCAGCAAATAGTACTTCGATTAATGTGGGTAAATCGATAACTTCTCCTGATGTGTGTACTTCGTCGTGATTATAAAGATCTTTGTCGTCTGTATCAGAACTTGCTTCTTTAGATATTCTATTTTATATAAATGTTAAATAAAAGTGGGGGGAGCACACATCCTTGTCTCACACCTGTGTTGACTATGGACATATCTGATATACCTTCTTGTGTTTTCATTCCACTTTGGCTTGTGTGGTACACGGCTATGATGTTCTCTATTAACTATCCTTGTGCCCCGGAGTTCTCAAGAGCAGACTACTTTTTGTTTCTTTCCACTCTATCAAAAGCTTTTTCCTGATCTACAAACAAAATAATCTGATGGGTATTATACTCAATGGCTTTCTCACACACTTGCCTCAGAGTGAAAAATGCAAGATCATACGGAGACCTGTTAAAAGCAAGATACCACAAAGTCCCTGGTCAGATACACCAAACAACCTGGCAGTTCCAAAAAAGCAGGCAAACATCGTGCCTGTTTTATTGTTGTTATTGCTGTTGCCGTTGTTGTTGCTGATGTTGTTGCTGTGGTGATGGCGACGGTGAATATGGTTCAGAAAAACATTGTGAAGTCTCAACCATTTTACTTCCTTCGATCATATCATGTGGAGTACCAGCGTTAAAGAAACAGTTGGAACAAGGCAATGCCTGAATCATACCAAGAGCTGAAGAACGAAGAAAAACAGGCAAAACTGTATATGAGTTCGTCAATAGAAGTCTGAGAGAGTCTGCAATCAAGACAAGAGACGGAGAACGAGGAAACATCAGTCAGACAAAACTGTATAAGAGTCCGTCTATAGAAGTCTGAGACAGTGTGCAACCATGACAAGAGACGGAGAACGAGGAAACATCAGTCAGGCAAAACTGTATATGAGTCCGTCTATAGAAGTCTGAGACTGTGCAACCAGGACAAGAGACGGAGAACGAGGAAACATCAGTCAGACAAAACTGTATATGAGTCCGTCTATGGAAGTCTAAGACAGTGTGCAACCAAGACAAGAGACGGAGAACGAGGAAACATCAGTCAGACAAAACTGTATATGAGTCCGTCTATAGAAGTCTGAGACAGTGTACAACCAAGACAAGAGACGGAGAACGAGGAAACATCAGTCAGACAAAACTGTATATGAGTCCGTCTATAGAAGTCTGAGACAGTGTACAACCAGGACAAGCGAGAGGCGTGTTGGGCTTATAGAGCACAATTTATATGTAATCAGCATCAAGTCAGTCCCATTTACTTGCCAACACTGCAGCTGGTACCTATTCAAGGCTGGGTCGGCTGTTAGCCAAGGTCATTTAAAAACAAAACCAGTCCGGCTCTATCAGGACCCAAACCCACCACATTCCGATCCGCAAGCGAGCGTCTAGTCGCTACACCACGGCGGTTACGCAAAAAAGAGAGGACAAATATAGAAAATCAGCACACTGGGCTCAAGGTTAAAGGTTATGGTTGAGTGGATTGTCTCCACGGCACCAGGTTTGATCACCATATGGCTTGGTCTCTTTCTTTTTTTCTCTCTCTCTCTCTTTCTCTCTCTCTCTTTCTCTCTCTCTCTCTCTTTCTCTCTATCTCTCTCTATCTCTAGAAAGGCTAAAGGCTAGCTGCCTGCCGAGATCGGGGCACAAAGCACGAACTCCGTAGCTTCCGCGACGACCCTATGGGTCTCATAAAATTGTGCTTGTGAACCCAATGAGATAGCCTTGACACGAACCTACGACCTTCAGAACGCGAGGCGGACAGGCTAACCACTTCAGCTACACTGTGCTATAACCAGGTAACAGTGTATGTATACAATCATCATCATCAACATCATCATCACTTCCTGTTGTGCCTCTGTATGTAACGTAAGGATCGTAGCTTATACATACATTCCTCTATGTCCTGCCCAATCACTTCAATGTCCCAGCTGGTTCAGCACCTCTGACCTCTGACCTCTCTCATCAACGCTCGATTCAGAGTTTCTTTTGGGCGTCCCCAACCTTTTAATTTCCCACTGTAGCGCCTCTTTGGCGATTCTGTGCTCATTTCTTCTCAGGATGGGTCCACTATGGCCCATTTTCTGTGCTTTATAACGGCTGATACTAGTGGTTGTCGAGACATTTCTTTTATTTCATCACCACTCCTGAAGAATTCCTCCCAATTATTGTTCATTATTTACGTAGAGTATTGATAAATGAATATGTTTATACACCAGTTAGTGTATAATGGAAAATAGAATGCTTACTGCGGTGGAAAAAAAACACAACTCGACACCCCTGGAAGATAGGACAGCTCATGGAAACGGCCGCTGCATTAATGGTAGCTGACGCAAAATCTCGCGAGATACGGGCAAGTCCGTGATATGTACCACCGACTACATAATGAATTGAAAAGATCATCACCGTGCTGGCAGGTGACGTGCTATCAACTCTGCAGCATCGACTTTAATTGAAACATATTCGTTATCTTGTAGCAAGTCGCTTACGGAACGTCGCTCCTCTCGCAGCATGCCTGAAAGAAATGCCGGCGCTCGTCAGCTCACCCACTTCATGCAGATTCCTGGCTTAGTCTCATACGTCTTATGTCCAAAACAGATCTTTTTTTTTTTTTTATGAAAGAAACAAAACTACAAAAAAAAAATGTATACATGCTTTTATAGACCAAAGAACAGATTAAATACATTCAACGTGGTTTCGTGAATGAAAGCAAAGTGTAAAGCACAGTTAAAAACATTTTTATAAACTAAAAGAAAGAAATAGATGAATTGTACTAATTGAATTAAAATTAGCTTAAAGAACAATACACTTGTCAAATAAACGTGTACAAAAAAATTTTTTATTTACCCGAAGAAAAACCCACATTAAAATTAAGCCCATATTTTTGCAGAAACGAAACGAAAGATTATTACAAATTTGATCTGTTACGTTAGTAAATTTGTACACAGTGACTTTTAATTGGACATCCATACAAAGGTCACACCCAGCACCAAGACTGACAGAGATCCCGCTGATGCCTGGACCCCAAGTCCCGAATCATCTTCCTTAGTGTGGGCTGGGTTGAGGGCGAGATAGACCTCTGCCTTGCAAGAAGCCACATAGCCAAGAAATAACTGGTTTTTCAGGTTCATGCTCATTGACAGGTAGAACTGTGAGGAAAAAAAAATAACTGTCTTTATAAGGCACGCTGATTTAAAAAAAAAAAATCCTTTACTGTCTCTTCTTCTTCTTTTTCTGTTGCTTTATCCTCCAACTGAGCACATGCTCTCATCAAACTTACTTCAAGTCTTCTTATTCTTTGCTATCTCATGCAGCTCATCCTATCCCCTCCCCATCTTTCAGACTCCATTCTCTAGCACACCTCTCCGTGTGTTGTTGCTCTGCCTTTATTTATATGCCCTGTGTGTTCCAGTGTATAAACATTCTAATTATATTGTTTTCAAGTTTTCTCAGCTTGTGTCAGAATAAAAGCTAATGACTTTTCTCCGTCTCTTGATTCAGTGAGATTTGCTTTTAGACTTTACATTGTTGGTTGCTTTTTCTGGCTGTTGTTTTAACGGGATAAAGCAAGACAACACCAAGCCTAACGCCCATCATTAACCGCCTCTTGCGGCATGCTTAGACGCTGCAGTGTTGCGCTTCTGTGATTTCCGTTAGTGTACCAGTAAAACACAGGCGATCATAAACAGTACGATGATCACAGTAAAACTGATTACAGCAATTAGAGGTAGCTTGGAGAGTTCTTTAGTTATTGTATTTGTTGATGAGAATGAATAGACTAGATAATGTGATGACAACTGGCACAAGTGGAGGAAAAAATTAGTGGGCTACAGAGAAATAAATGCCTGGATGGCTTGGTCGTACTGACTGGACGAGACACGAACACAGTCCTGATTCGCGATGATGACGAAGAAGAAGAAGAAGAAGAAGAAAAGAAGAAAAAGAAAAAGAAGAAGAAGAAAAAGAAGAAAATGAAGAAGAATATGATGATGATGATGATGATGAGGATGAGGTTGAGAATGATGATGATGATGATGCTGATGATGATGATGATGCTGATGATGATGATGAAATTAGGAAAGGCATAATACTTCAACTTGCAACAAAACTATTGTCAAATGGTTTTTTGGGGAAAAAAAAGGGGGGAGGGGGGTGATTAGAGGTGTGAAGTTCTCCTCCAATACATTGTGTCTAATACATACTACTATTAGCAGACGAATAATATAAAAATAAAAACGACTAAAATTGAAGTAATGCAGGTCCGCTTCATGTCGGGTTGAATGGTACCTGTCTGAAGCAAGTTACAGAACTTACATGTCTAGGAAGTATATTTTCTGAGGACGGCAGAATAGATCAGGAAAAGAAACAAGACGCCAAAGAGAGAGTGCAAACATATACCAACTGACACCGTTATTAAGACACCCAAACATAAGAATGAGCGCCAAGAAACAGATTATAAACAGCATATTCATACTAATACTGTGCTATCCGTGCCACACTCGGACATTGTCAAAGGCTAACTTAAGTGAAATGAACACCTGTGGAACAAAATGCAGAAGAAAAGCCGTCAACTTAATCATCCGAGACAAAGTTAGAAATGATTTTATCAGACAGACTGTAAGAACAAAACCATGCAGAACATTCTTTATTCAAAAGAAAATCAAATGGCTTGGTCACCTAGTAAAAATGCAACCATAACAAATGCCTACGTAGGCGCTATACATTAAAATATCTGAAATGAAAATAAAAAGATAATGAGTTCATTAAATTAAACAGTTTCTACATTGAAACGGAATGACAATAGCATTTTGTGACCATAAGGCAATAGGTCGCTAAATATCCCTCCCCACAACGCTTTACGGCAGATGTGGAAAGTGGTGATGATGAAGATGAGTATCTAATATCCATGGAGAAATCACATAAAGAAAGGTTAACACATAAACGTGTTCTCACCTCGACATAATCCCATACTTTGCCCTGCATGCAAGGCTCGGTCTTGAAATACTTCACGAGAGTGTCCACACACTCAGGAATACAAGGCGTGAAGTACCGGCAGTTTTTGCTCACTTCCTGGAATATAGTCGAGTTAGAGATCTGGCTGCCAAAGAGATATGGCAGCGTCTTGCACTCTCCCCAACTTGCAGGGTTGCAGTCACTGGGGATGTTTATTGGAGATACACATATACGTTATAAATATCATCTTTGTTGTTGCCATCTTATCGTCTTTTCAGTCGGCAGTGTTATACTGTGTTATGGGGAGACATGAGCTCACAACCCATTCTGATGCTGAGTGTCTTATGTTTCCTTTATTCCTCCTCTACCTAGGACAACGCTAAGAAGTTCTTGTACAGATCATTTTTGCCCATTCCTCTCTCGATATGCCTTTTTACTCCAATGGAAAGGTAACACAAATACGTTTGGAACAAAGCAGGTTGCAGAAACTGCTGGGTCAGAAGAGCAGTGCTATATCTGTGCAGTGGAGAGAATTAAACAACTCTAAACACCCACAAGACCCCATCAGCGTACACAACAGAAAACAATATTCAGCAATTTTCCGTCTTTGAACAGGACACTGCAGGCTCAATTCTTATTTGCAAAAAGATTGTACAGTCGCCACAGTGCGCCTGTCAGACAGGACCACAGACACCTGACAATATTCTGCGGGCCTGCTAACTATTTACGAAGAGAAACTTGGCTTCAATAGCAAACTAGCTGACTGAGATGTAAATTGCTCCTCCAACTTGTCCCTCATTGTCGGATTCACACTAAAATTCACATCCATGCGTCTTTAGATTCACCTAATATTGTGTCTTCTACTAGCATTCGTTCTTCGACAGACATCAGATGATTGTTTCTAGAACCGTCATTTTTGCAGTGTCATTCCTGTGCGTAGTATATCAGGGAGTTTACGACTAGTATTTTGTTTTATCTCTTTTCTTATTGTAAATAGAAAAAAAAATACTCACAGGAGACGGTGCGACATCTAGGCTTATATAAGAAATACTAGTAGGAGCTAGACTGCGGTCAGGCGTGTTTAATAAAATATAACAATAAATATTGCAAGAAGTATATTTGATGCTACACTGAAAAAAAGGACAAAATATAAACAATTAAAAATAAATATAAAAAAGATAAGAGAAGCATAATTATTAACTGTAGGAGATTACTCAGAAGCGGGGATAATTATTGTTTGTTAGGAATAGTGTTTTTAATTATATAATCACAGTGTGCGGAT
>CAJHNH020005201.1:180000-220000 GCA_905116865.2 Candidula unifasciata
CATCCATCCATCCATCCATCTATCTATCTATCTATCTATCTATCTATCTATCTATCTATCTATCTATCTATCTATCTATCTGTCTATCTATCTATCTATCTATCTATCTATCTATCTATCTATCTATCTATCTGTCTGTCTGTCTGTCTGTCTGTCTGTCTGTCTGTCTGTCTGTCTGTCTGTCTGTCTGTCTGTCTGTCTGTCTGTCTGTCTGTCTGTCTGTCTGTATATCTGTCTGTCTGTCATAGAAGGTCGACAAAGAAGGTCGATCATGTTGAACTTTGCTAAAGACAGCTTGGTTATAATTATGGTCTACTTTTTTGCCACAAGTTCAATGGCTTATGTTTGTGAGCTTACCTGCGTAGTGCATGTGGTTCCAAGCAAAGGTCACGTGGATAGGACCCACCATGTCCCTTTGTGTACATCCGCTTGCGCATGTGCTGTGGATTGTGACAGCTTCCTGTTGTGGCGGCAGGTGAAAAAAATTGGACCCGATCATAAGGACTCCGGCATCATGAGGTCTCCTGCACACACACACACACACAGACACATACAAAAACAGATCTTAGAATGTCAGAGCGACATAAAATTGTTGTAAAATAGATATAGTTAAAGAAGTGTATCACTGGTACTGTTTCTAAAACAGGTGAACCATATCACTGGAACAGGTATTATGGCAATTTGTTGTTGTTGTTATTCTTCTTTTTTCTTCTTCTTCTTCTCCTTCTTCTTCTTCTTCTTCTTCTTCTTCTTCTTCTTCTTCTTCTTCTTCTTCTTCTTCTTCTTCTTCTTCTTCTTCTTCTTCTTCTTCGTCTTCTTCTTCGTCTTCTTCTTTTTCTTCTTCTTTTTCTTCTCCTCCTCCTTCTTCTTCTCCTCCTCCCCCTCGTCCTCCTCTTCCTTCTCGTCGTCATGGTCCTCGTTTTCCTTCCCCTCTGCCTTCTTCGTTTTTCCTTTATTCATTATTTGGCCTATGCCCTCAACTAAGTGAGGAAAAGCTACTCTTTCTGTACCTTATTACATTTTTTAGTGGTGGGGGTGGGGTTAGGGGGGGGGGGGCTACTGATACATGCGTTAGGGACTACGTATCTACGATCTACGTCAAATAGGTGGTAGGTACTGCGAGGAGGATGTTAAAGATATTGATAATAATGATAATACTGACAATGATAACAATTAATATGATGACAATGCTGCCGATGATAAGGATTAAGATAAGGATGATAATTTAGATGATGTTTATATTATGATGATATAGACAATGACAACGAATGATGAAGATAATGATGATAATGATGAGGATGATGATGATGATGATATACTCACAGATTTGGCGTATAGTGAAGAACCATCCCAGAAGCGTCGGTAAGCCCTGATGCGGCATCTGGATTATTCCAGTGTAGCTGTAATAACGAAGCAAAGGCCAACAACATTAAACATATGCAAATATTCATCATCATGGAGCAGGTCCTTTGCAAAACGTCGCTCTCATCACAGCCTGTCTGACAGAAACTCAGTTTTTCACCATCTCTCCCGCCTCCTGCGGTTTCATACCACAGGATTCACTTTTAACCAGTGCCTATCTAAGTGTTGTTCAGCCCCTGCCCCTTCTTCATGTTACCATGCCTTGAGCTGTTATTTTTGTTTTTCATTCGGTCATGACGCCTGATGCGGCCAAAATATTTCAGCTTGCGAGACAAAATGCTGTTTATTTAACCGATATTCCTTAATGTTCACATCTGTTAGTATGTCAATATTTTGACTCTTTTTTGTTCGTGGTATTCGGAGCATCTTTCTTTTGCATTTCAGCCCAAAAGCACTTTTTTCCCCCTTAAGAACTGGGAGACAGTCCACGACTCATAGTCCACGACTCATAGTCCACGACTCATAGTCCACGACTCATAGTCCACGACTCATAGTCCACGACTCATAGTCCACGACTCATAGTCCACGACTCATAGTCCACGACTCATAATCCACGTCTCATAGTCCACGACTCATAGTCCACGACTCATAGTCCACGACTCACATTCTTATGTTGCTACAGCGAAGATGCATACCCTCACAATTGTAGCTGATGCTTAACCGCAGAATTTCAATGCTGTTTATAATCTTTGCATTGCTATGGCCATCCTCTTTTTGTTTGTTTGCATTCACCGGCTGTAAACCCAGGTGGTAAGAGCAGGTTGTTCATCCATTTCTGGACTTTGGCTTTGTTGACCTGAGTTTTGCGTGTGTATCCAATTGACAGATCCTGCTTATATGTGTGGAGACTGTTGGTTCTATCCCTCTCAGGCAGATACACTCTGACTTTGAAGAAAGCCCCTAATTAGTCGACTCTTACGACATGCTTGTTGGGGAGGCAGTGAATCAATTTTTGTTTTTCTCATAATCGGACCCGGGAACCCACACGGGGAATCACCCTTATGATTTATGTCAAACAGTCTCTATTGCTGTTTAGTATGGAGCCTAGTTATTCAAAGTTTGTGACATTTTCAATTTCGTTGACAAATATGAAATAAGACCCCTATACACGCCCTAGGCACATCGGGCATATGGGAAGAGCACCCATATTTTTACAGACAAATCGGCACTCGGTGGGTAATGTGGTCAGCATGACGCCGGCCGTCTTTACTTTCCCAGGACAGCCCATCCTGGTACCCATTTGTGGCTGGGTCGACCTGCGACGTCCCATACCACGATAAAAATCCACGCAGCCCAGCAGTTGGTTTCGATCGCGGTACGTTGGATTACGAGTTAAACTCGCAACGCCTTAGCCACGGACGCCGCTAAATATGAAATAAAGAATTTTAAAATTCATATTACTGTCACAGTTTTCAACTGTTAAAGGGCTGTTTGTTTGAGCTTGAAACATTACAGACGTGCCATAATAAACTTAGGGACAAACTCTTTTTCTTTTTCTACTATCATGTAGTCAGGGTCGAAGTTTGACTTGATGAGGCCCTCGGCTATATAAAGCCCTGAAACTCTAACAATTACAACAGCTAATCTCATAAGCTTATAGATAGGGGGCTGCGTGGACTCGAGGCATAGTGTCCACCTCGAGTGCTAGAGGTTCCGGGTTCAGTCAATGCTGGGATTTTTTTAAAATTGGACTTCTAGTTATTCCCCCTGGTCTCTGGGTAGTGAGATCGGACGTCCGTGTGCATTGTTGCTCCCTTGGCAGTTGGCCATCGAAAAGAGTAGCCTAACGGCGCTAAAAATTGTTTAATTCATACTCCAAGTAATATTTAAAGGACAGACAACTATTGTGTGTTCAAACTGTTAAAGTGGAGGGGAGCGGGGGCAGGTTTGGGGGTAAGCGCCAGTTTTTTGGCCCCCCCCCCCCCCCCCCCAACCCTTTCAAGTTGCGCCTAGGACATATGCCTACCTGCAATAACCTAAGCAGGCCACTTTCCAAAAGCACATTACCTGTATAGCGACAAACTTGTACCCTCCAAGACCAATCTTAACCCCGCTGTCCGGGTGGTAGCACTCGCCGTCCAGTCCTAGGGTCCAGACGTGGAGAAACTGCATGCAGTCGTCTGAGGCCAACATCCCACAGCTGTATGATTCTGCTGTGGCCTTCACATTATCTGGTTACAGATGGCAACAGTCGTCAAGTGGCAATAGAATGGATTTTATATAGCAGTAAGTATCTTGGTAATTTAAATAAAAAACACTGAACCAGCTTCCCCCAAGCGGGAGCTTTAGTCTATAGTGTGGTCTTGCTTCTTCTTCTTGACGTCCATGCCGTGTGGCGTTAGTAGTCATGCTATCCACAACCTTCTGGCTCGCGTACTTTCAATCAACTCTGAGATAGATCATCCTTCATGCCAGGATGTCAAACTGCCCAGCATCTTATCTCTCTTGTGGTCTGGATTACTGGCTCCATATTCATGGCTCAAAACTGCTAGCTTACAAGTATCATGAAAAAGACCTTTGCGTTGTTGATGGGATCTCTCTCTCTCTCAGTTTCCAGGCCACCGACGACGTCGCCCATTTACCAACCAAAAGATCACCCTGTCTCTGATGCCTATTTACACAATATTTTCTGACACTGGGATAAGAAGTGGTGGACCCTTAAAGGCTAGCAAGCTACCGGAGATCCCAGCACAATAAACAATGAAAAGATGCTAGGTGGGGGGGGTGTGGGTGTCCTCCGTGGCTATTGGTAAGGCCGTTAGTCTTGCGCTATGAAGGTCGTGGGTTCGTTTCACAGTTTATAAGAGAGATCGTCACCGGTGTTCGTGCTTTGTTCTACGCTTTCGCTATAAATCAAAAAATCAACCTAGCGATCATGAGTCATGTGGAATAAATCAAAATGCAACGTAGTCGAGGCTCCCACCTATAACCTTTAACATTTAACCATCGTCGAAATCTCCTTCATACAACAAGTGACAAAACCATTGCACTACTTACCTTTGCAGCCAGAGAGGACCATATGGTGAAGCACTTTACTGTTGTCTATGATAGGTGTTACTGCAACCATGTGGAAGGTTTTGCCCGCAGGGACACCAAGAGCGGTTAGGTCAAAGATCTGACACTCGTAAGTTGTGTCCTGGGCCGGGATTTGGGTTCCTATCGGGAGTCTCACAGTCACGTTCGCTACACCTGGTGGGAATATGAGACGCTCGTCAGTACAGTGGATACGGCCATGTCATTTAAAACGAATGAATGATTGAATGAATTGATATCACTGCACTTTGGGCATTCCCACACGTTTACTGTAACATGGTCAGTTTAAGTTAAGGCCTGGTGGCAGATCCAGTCAACTTGCGTCCGTAGTCCCTAGCGCAGTTGGCTAAACCAGACTGCCCGGCGACCTGGTGACGAACTCCTTGTGGTCCGGGTTCGCACCCTGTGGTAGACAGAAAAGATTCATTCCTCTCAGATTGACAGTATCTATCACGGAATCAAGGCCGAAGGGTTGTGATATCCATAGTACCGAGCCAAAGGGTTAACAACTCATGGTTTCTGGGTACTGGATACGGTTGAAAGTGTTAAGTTGAACTGCGATTTTTTTTTTGCGTGTTTAGTTACAAGGATTTCTAGTTATATTTTCGAAATAGTAACTTTAGTTTACCATGGTTGTACCCACCTTCAGTACTTCTTCTTCTTCTTCTCTTCCACCTTGTACCTCATCAAAGTGTCGGGCGGAGATGTAACATTCGTTGATGAGCTCTGTCAAAAGCACTATTGAGACTGATTTTCATTTCTGTGAGGCTGTTTTTAATGCTATCACTCCATATTTTCTGAGGTCTTCCACTCGCTCTAAACCCGTTGTAACGATTTAGTGTGGCTCGCTGTGGCAGATAGTACCAGTGCATTTTTGTTTGGTGTCCAAACCACTCCATTTGTTGTTCTTTGATGACCTGTATTTATTCCTAGCATTAGTCTGATTTCGTGATTTCGTATTCTGTCTTTCCTTGAAACTCCTGCAGCTTTTCTAAGGCATTCCATCTATGTTGTCACAATTTTACGTTCATTGGAGGATGTAAGTGTCCACGTTTGGCACTGATGGCATAGTGTTGGCCAAACAATGATAAGAACTCAGTAGTTAACTAAACGTTCTCCTAGTGATGTGATGTCATGACAATTTGTCATATAAACTACACCACAGTTTATAACTCGTGCACATGACGTGTTGCTTTGGTAGTCAATTCCTGTCATAACCTTCTGTCTCATGTACTTTCAGTCAGTTCTGACAACACTGATAGTTTAAGCCATTCTGCTAAAATGTCTAGCCTCTTGTCTATTGGTCTCCCTCCATCTCTTTCCCGCTCTAGCTTTCCCACCGTCACGATGTACTCCAATATTTGTCTCCCCATGATATGAACGAAAAATGTAGATTGTTTCTTTCTGATTTGGGCAATCAGTTCTCTTCGTAACTCAGCCTCTTTCAAGACATCATTGTTCGTTTTGTTTATCTATACAGAGCATTCTCAGTATCTTGGCACGAAACAACATCTGCGCTGCTTCCAAATAATGTTTTACTAATTCTAAACTAATAAAATAATAAATCAGTAGTTAATTATTAATCACTAAACAGTGATCACCCTGCTATTCTAAGTACAAAAAAAAAAAAAAACATCAGGCGGAAGATTTGTGTCAGAAATTATGAGAGGAATAGGCTAGGCTAAGGTTGCATTTTACAGAATGAAGAATGTCTTGTGCAACAAGTATCTCTCTGTAGATGTCCGAAAGAGATGTTATGTAGAACTCATACTGATGTATGGTAGTGAATCGTGGATTAGGATTTATCAAATTAGAAAGAACTTGTAGGCGACTGAGATGTGGTGTTTCAGACGTATGTTGAAAATCCCTAGGACTGCCAGAATAATAACGAGTATTACTTGAAGAAAGCTAATGAGAAAAGATCATTACAAATAGATATAAGGAGAAGACAAGCATTGTTTTTTGGTCATGAGATGAGGGGGGAGGCTTTGGAGACTATTGTGACGACTGAGAAGATCAACGGTAAAAGAGGGAGAGGTAGACCGAGAAAGATGATGACTGCTGGACTGCGACGGAGGCATGGAAACATATCATCGGTAACACTGATTCAGAGGACGAGGGACAGAAACCTGTGGAGATACATGAACGCCTACTCCACTCGGCAGGTCACGTGATGTTGATGACCTTGCATCTCACAAATAGATGACAAATAAAGCTAGCTTCTGGACAGCTCAACCACCACTCACCTGGCTCCTGCATGGCTGGACACTGGAAACTTTCTGTCTTGCATATCTGAGCCAGCCATTCATTCTGGGTCTTGTACTGTCCCCAGATGACTTTCTTCTGCTGGCACATCGTACTGGTAATGGGCTCACAGATACCTTCAAGATGTTGCCCACACACACACAAAAAACTGTGTTAGCTTCAGATGTCCTAAATCGTGATTGCTTAAACATATTCTACGTCTTTTATTCTAATTCTAGTATTTTGTATTCTTCTTGTTTCTTGTTCGCGTTCACCGGCTGTAAACTAGAGCGGCAAGTTTAGCTTGTACGTCTTGTTCTGGACTTATACAGATCTGACTCATTTGTAGGCAGACTGATGGTTCTTTGCCTGTCCGGCAGCCAAACTCCGACCTCTAATGACGCTTCTAATTAGTCGACTCTAAGGACAAGCTTACTGAGGAGGTAGTGGGTCTATTCCAGTTTTTCCCGCAATGGGGTCCCCGCACCCACACCGGGAGTATGTTCTATTTTTCTTGATTCATGCCCTGGGAGATTGGATTGTAGTAGTTATGCTGATGTATTCTCATTGAGGTAATCAGGTATGAATCAATCAATCAATTAACGTTGACCACTTTCATCTGGGGTTCAGAAAACATTATTGCTCTCTTCACTATATTCGTGGTGACGTTTCTGGTCCTAATCTCATCTGGTTTTAAATTGTGCTGTTAGTGTTCTGTCGCTTGATGTTTGTTGGGGTTTCTTGTCGTTTGGCCGTTTTCTTATCTGGCTGTGTAATCAGGTTGTCGAAGATCCAAGTTCATAGCCAACTGGTCAACCCATTGCTGCTCGTTCCTATGCCAAAGAAAAGCACACAGAATTTTCATCACTGTCCCTTGTTAAAAACAAAATGACACACACTTCTGTCCTAGCAAATCCAAAAACAAGCATATGCTATAAAGACATAGGGCAGCGGTCAGAAGTGACAATACAAACGGTCTGACACTGGAAATGATGTTTATCGTCGATTGAATCATTAGTTACAAAAGGACAGTATGCACACGCAATTGATCGCATAGGTTACCTCAAATTCTCTGGAAACTTGCCGTTTTCTGACAAACCACGTTAAATACAGTCGAAAAAAGAAACCAATCCAAATTAAATCCACAGCTCACAGTGTCGCGCCATGCACTCAACCCAGTAGCTTGACGACTCGTATTTTTTCAGGTCTACATATGTAGGAAATCGCAACAGCTAATTGTTGTCAACAACAAAAAAGAAACAAAATAGCTGTATCTTTTTTTTTTTCTACTCCTGGAATACCTTGCAGCGTCAAGGCAGGAAGAGATATCTGGAACGAGTCCTTCCATTCGCTTCGTATGTAGTACTTTTTTTTGGTGTCTGATATTTTCACATTCCACGTTCTGCGTGGTCGACCTCTGGCTCTGTTACCGCTGTATCTGTACAACATTGCCTTCTGTGGTGTCCTGTCTGTTGCTAATCTTGGCACGCTGTATCTGCACAACATTGCCTTCTGTGGTGTCCTGTCTGTTGCTAATCTTGGGACAACCGTTTGATTTGTTGTCTACCGATAAAGTACATAATTTATATAGTTTGTGTATACTTTACCGCCTTGTGATGCTGACCACATCATCTACCATGTACCGACTAGTCTATAAAAATATAGGTCTAGCCCTATATGCCCAATACTCCTAAAGGTTTAGAAAGGGGGCCGTTACATTTTACTATACTTTTCCTGTCTGCCATGCAGTCATTATTTCTCTATGTATTTTAGTCCAAATCTTTAGTCGCAGGCAGTAAAAAATAAGCTGTGCATCCTTTACAGGACATCGCAGAACCAATCGCAGCATTTTATGTTTACTGTTGTGGATTTTTTAGGCAAATTTTACGTTCAGCAGTTTCCCACTGACAAACAAAACTGCCATGGAGAAGGAAATATATGTTAATGAGGAAAGATTGGAAGTGGTGGAAAATTTCGAATATCTTGGGTCACTGGTTACCAACAATGGTGACACAATGAAAGAAATTAAACGGCGACTATCAATTGCTCTTCAAAGACTAAAACAACTGAATAAATTATGGAACTGTACAGATAGAATTACAAAGGTCAGATTTTTAAGAGCATGCATCTTTCCCATTGCAACATACGCCTGTGAGACCTGGACACTTACTAAACAAGCGGAACAGCGCATAAATGCATTTGAATATAAATGTTACAGACAGGTTCTAAGAATATCTTGGGTAAAGAAAAGAACAAATGCATCCATACTTCAAGAGCTGAATATTGAAGAGGGTTGGCTAGTAAAGACAATAAAACAAAGAAAATTGAAATATTTTGGTCACTTGAAACGTCATGGAGGTCTAGAGAGAACAATAATGGAGGGGTATATGCCTGGGAAGAGAGGAAGAGGAAGGCCAAGGAGAAGATGGGTGCAGGATGTGGCAGATGATCTCCAGATGGGTGTATCAGACGCAGGACATCTTGCTCATGATAGGAAGGTTTTCCGGAGGGTTGTTATGGCAGCGAGGTTCCGCGAGGGACATGCTACTGAATGAATGAATGAATGAGTTTCCCACTGAGCCTGAACCGTCGAATATCAATACGACTGTCGAAATTAACGCAAAGATAACATTTTCTGCAGCTGCAATCTCACCCGGCATCCAGACATCACGAAGCACTTTCGCTCCGCGAAAGCTATAGCACTTTATCAAATTCTTCATACAACTTTGAATGATCCTACCTGGGTGTGACAGTCCCTGCTTGGTCTTGGGTGTGCCACCTTCTGTCCAGATACAGTCAGGGTCACCCAGTTCTTCTCCGTTGGTTCGTCCATCGCCGTCAGAGTCTTTCTGACAGAGTTCCTTTGTCCAGACCTGAAACATCACAGACACGGCGGCCAGATTATGTAATAATGCAGGAGAAATTATAGCAGCCACTCTAATCGCAGACGACGAAAAATGTCATGCACTCATTAAATGATCCAGTCAATTTTGACTGACTTTCATAAAAATATCTTCCGATTCTTCTTGTTCTTCATTTTGATAATCTCCTTTTCCTCCTCCTTCTCCTCCTCCCCCTTCTTCTTCTTCTTCTTCTTCTTCTTCTTCTTCTTCTTCTTCTTCTTCTTCTTCTTCTTCTTCTTCTTCTTCTTCTTCTTCTTCTTCTTCTTCTTCTTCTTCTTCTTCTTCTTCTTCTTCTTCCTTCTTCCTCTTCTTCTTCTTCTTCTTCTTCTTCTTCTTCTTCTTCTTCTTCTTCTTCTTCTTCTTCTCCTTCTTCCTAATCATAATCTTATTATTGTTGTTCATGTGTTTGTTTATAGGAAGCTTAACCTTGCCTTACATATCCACATTGTCATTTGTGACCTCCTCTTAACATCAGATAACATCAGAGAAACTCTACAACAGCACGATGTGCCTATGGTCGAGGCGGCCAGAAGAGCTAGAAACAGAACCTTATATCTCCCTCAACACCCACAGCGGTAAAAAAGAAAGTGAAGAAGAAGAAGAAGAAGACCTCCTCTTTTAACCAATCAAACGCAGTCACGCGAAGGTGGGAACGAGATTTCAATAATGGCTCTTGTAACTAATGTCACCGACTCCTACACTGAATGTACTTACTTTGCCAGTTGCTATAAAGTCTGCACCAAACGGGTTCCTCTCTCCTGACCCCACGTCCTTGAAGTGACCCACCCCAGGCCACAGTTGTCCAGACCCACACGGAGACGGGACAATTTCCCCGTTGGGGATCTTCTTCTGGTACGTTGCATATGGGATCACACACTGCAGGAGTGAGGTCACAACGGCTAGCCTGGAGATAGACATGCTCGGTTAGGACAAAATCAATGTGACTTGAACAACAATGTGATTTCACTATCTGAAAATGTTGCAATATAAAAGTGGGATCTATACGTACTCAACCTGACGTGGCAGTGTACCGTTTTGTAGCCTCATTTGTGTAGTGACATCTTCATCACCTGATCCACACATGTTACTATTATAAGACATTATATATAATAAACAAACAGACAATGTAATGATCAACCCTCATATAAACAAGTACAAAAAAAAAAGAACGACACACTTAACAACATGAAAACTACACTTATCGTACCGGGAATCGAACCAGCCACCTCTAAATAGCGTATGCGCCTTGCTATTGAAACAATTGTACCAAGACATACGACCAACTAGGCACCCCCAAAAGGTGTCTTCATTAGCCAGGTCTATCGTACAGTTTGAAGTCCACAATTATGGATTATAGACATAATTCATCTGACACCATTGAAATGACACCATAGGCTACATAAATTTATATTAACCAATCATAGGTCTTATAACAAAAACAAAAACAATTACAAACATATAGGACCGTAACGAGGTGTCTAGAATACAAAAAATATTTAAGAAAAAGATTGTACTGGTCGGTTTCATTGTGATAGACGTAATTCACATACATTATAACACCAACTAGCGTAACTACATGCAAAATGGTCACCCTCAAGTGAGTGGCGTTCGAGGTCACATGACCGCACAGCAAGCAATTAACAGCCGGTGACAACAAGCGCCACCATATGGGTGAGAATTTCCCAGGCACACAAGACCCAGATACCCGGTTTAACCCTAAGGTTATGTTAGGGCACCCGACGACGGTTACGAAATAACCTGCTGTCCAGCCTGGGTGAGACTAAAATAACAATTGTGTCCCAAACTGGACCGGGGGTAAAATGAAGAGTGACAACTCTCAATCCATCTATCCACTTATGAAAAAAAAATTTTAAAAATCGAACACATTTAACCTACTGCGAGCATTATCAGTTATAACTGTGGTCTGGTTTCTTTGTGCCAAATATGTTGGATTTAAAAAAAAAATGTGATTGCACCAAAACTAGTGGCTTAGACCGGTACTCTAGTACCTTGTGAGGGTGGTTAGAGAGGGAAATGCAGAGTAAGAACATGGTCATTTCCCGCCATCCAAGGAGGCTTCCATGAATGCAAGGCCGGTATACGGTGCTCGAGGACTCTTCGGACTCGTCCACGCCTGTCTCTGATCATCCCAAAACACGTTCCCTGCCAGCAGCCTGGTCAGCGCAAATAGCATCCACCCCTCCGTCGAAGTCTGAGTGCATCTGCTTGAGGTGAGGTAAACTAACAGTCTGCACACAAATAGGCCACATTAGTGAAACTTGTTCGCGCAGGAACACGGGCATAGTCAAGAAATGGTCGGACAACAAGGATTTTCGTCGGAGTTTACTACCAGTGAATGGATTTATTATAGCTACAGAGAATAGCTTGTAGAGCGAGATATCAACGGATTGATCACACGGTATTCGACCATGGAAAAATTAAAGCACTAGATTTACAGTATCTATCGTGGAATCAAGGCCATAGGGTTCAACAGACAGCGCTACAAATGAAAGGGGCAAATAATTCAAACCTAGAAGCTCGAGCACATAGAGACCTTCACCCACAAATAACATTTGATACGTTAGGAAAAGGGAGGGGGGGGGGCGTCAGGCAGAACCCCAAATTATTTCGGAAAGGCTAGGACTCTTCATCCCCGGCCATAACCATTACATTTATCATATCACTACACTTATCATATCTCTATACTTATACACTATACTTATCATATCACTATACTTTTCATATTACGATACAAATCATATTATTATACTTATCATATCATTATACTTATCATATCAGTGTGCAGATCGCATGACCCACCAAGTGCCAATTGGTCTATTTAAAAAAAAACGTGGAAAAAGGACCTTTATTTTACTATATCACTATACTTATCATACCATTATACTTATCATACCATTAAACTTATCATATCATTATACTTATCATATCACTTTGCTTATCTTATCACTATGCTTATCAAATCATTATAATATTGTATTATACTTACCATAGCTCTATACTCATCATGTACTATACTTATCATACACTATACTTATCATATCCCTAAAATTATCATATCAATATTCTTTTCATATCACTATACTTATCATGTCCCTAAACTCACCACACACAGTAATTTTCATATCATTATACTTATCATATCTCTATACTTAGAAAACACTATTATTATCATATAGATATACTTATCATAATCAATTTACTAATCATATCCGTATTCTTTTCGTATCACTATATTTATTATATCACTATACTTATCAAACACTATACTTATCATACACTAAACTTATCAAATCATTTAACTTATCATATCACTAGACTTATCATTTCATTATTCTTATCATACACTATACTTATTATATCATTATGTTTCTGACATCACTATACTTATTGTTTTATTTTACTTACCATATCATATCTCTAGACTAATCAGATCACTATAATCAATCATATCACTATACTTATCATAGCATTTTATTTATCATACCATTATATTTATCATATCATAATACTTATTACATCCTTATGCCTATCATTCACTATACTTATCATATACTATACTTGTCAAATCATTTTACATATCATATCACTATACTTATCATATTCTTATTCTTATCATACACTATACTTATCAAGTCATTATACTTATCATACACTATACTTATCATATCATTATGTTTATCACATCACTATACTTATCGTTTTATTTTACTTACCATGATAATATACTTATCATATCTCTATACTAATCAGATCACTATAATCAATCATATCACTATATTTATCATGTCATTATATTTATCATATCATTATACTTATCATATAACTATTCTTATTACTAGAAAAAGTAAAGGACCATTTTCCACGCCTTTAGGCTATAGGGCACATAGGGCTAGACCTATATTATTATAGACCAATCGGTGCAAGATGGGAGTTGTGGTCAGCATCATGCTGGCCGCCTTTACTTCCCGGGATTGCCCCTGTACCCACTCAAGGCTGGGTCGACCTGGGATTTGCTTATTATATCATTATATTTATCGAATCACTATACTTATCATGTCACTATACTTATCATGCTACTATACTTATCGTATCATTATACCTATTACATCATTATACTTATCATATCATTATACTCATCATATCACTAAACTTATCATATCATTATACTTATCCTGTCACTTTACTTATCATACCATTATACTTTTCATTTCACTATACTCATCATATCATTATAATTTATATCACTATACTTATCATATCATTATACTTATTTCTCATTGTTCCCAAAATAACAATAGTAATAATAATAATCAGAATAAAAATCTACACGTCAAACAACCAAAATTTTGAAACTATTCAACTATTTCTTGTTTTTATTAGTACAGAATTTGTATTTCTGGTGAAACAAAATGTCTACATATTGCGATTGAATTGCTTCTATTGCAGAAGCCTCAAAACTAGACGTTTCGAACAGGAAGAACGCCCAAAACCAGTCCCGTCACAAAAATCGATAATAATAATAATAACAATAATAAGAATTATGAACGGTGGATAAATCTATGGGCGTATTCATTAGAAAAAACGTTCACAATTTGTTTTGCTTGTGTCAATTATTACACAAGAACGGCTGCATTGAAATGGCAAATAAAAGTTTAGCGGGAATTTCTGTTGCCAGGCTGGCTTTCATAGAAAGTTTATTTCTTTTTGAACTTTGGTCCTATGTAAATAAAATTACTGAAAGCCGATCTTTTATGACATTGTCTGTACAGTGTCTCCCCGAGGCTTCAGAAAGAAGTGTTCACTACCAGTTGGTCTATATACATACATGGCTGGCACATTAGGCCCAAAATGCCCCGAGGAGTGAAAAATGCCCTTACATAACTGTTCAAGCCCTTTGGTAACTATTTGTGTTCAGGCCTGAGAAGATGCAGGTGTAGTCGGTATATTCTTCCATTGACCATGGATCTTAAAAGGGACCCATAATAAAGCAAATTTGACATAAAAATTTAAAAAGAAAAACAAAATTGGACATATACTTCTTACTCAACGCTTTGTGTGAATAGCAAAACTGCCTTGCAATCTTGTTTAACATATCCGCTACGGGGGGTGATATACACAAAACAAATAATGGGTAAGGGGTGGGGCGTTTCCAAATTGAATATTACAACAGGTATTGTTGTGTGCTTTCTGAGTTGCACAATAATCAGCATACGATTAAGTGTCCACGGGTACAGATAGTCACTGGACACACTGAGTTGCGACACGACGCTGTCAGCTCCGCCATACAAGAGGTTTATTGGAACAACATACGAGGGTATTCACAAGCCCTCACATAGACTACTACAAACTCAGAGACGTAGACGCTGATCCTAACTGGCATTCGAACATAGTCCTCACTCTCTTTCTCTCTCTCTCTCAACTTGTAGCCACCTCGCCCTGACCACTACAGCTCTGAAGGTCTATAACGTCATACAACTCTGGGCTCGCCGTATAGAAGAACAGGAAGAACTCTCATATCAACTGGACCTTCATATTACTTCAGCAGGCAACAACGGTTGACTGGAAACGGACTTCACTTGCTCGTTCTCAAGCATGTGCCCATAGCACATTTGCCTATCGAAGGACTCCGATGACCAACAGGTCTTCCAACACAAGTCCCCTCTAACACACAGCTTTCGTCGGCATCCCTACTGTTCTGTTTCCATGGTCATCCTGCGTTTCCTTGCGCGTCACCCAGAACAGTCTCTATTGGAGCATCCAGTCCCCTCGGCCTTACTTTGCCAGCGGGACTATACCCTCGACCAGTACCGTGACCGAGGCTCTCACTCAGACCTTGCATGATCTGTGATTGTAGTGATCGTGTAAGATAACAACACGTGAAGCTTATGCTTATCTACACGTTACGTGATGATGTATGAATGTGTGTATGCTTGTATGTATGTTTATGTATATATATATATATATGTGTGTGTGTGTGTGTCTGTGTGTGTGCATGCAAGTGTGTGTGTGAATAACCCATAATAAGTTTACTACAAACTGTGTATGTGTTCACCATTCAATCATATTATGTAAGCTTAGCTAACAAACTAAGCAAACAACCAAAACCTCACATCTTGAATTTTTATCACTCGCCCTCCCACCCCCCCCCCCCCCCCCCCCCCCCCCCGTCATACTCTAAAACACTGGAACATGCAGAATCTAGGTTACGTTACACCTTGTGAAATCATGTATGTTGTTCAACTATGCTGTGAAAGAAGGCAGCCCTTTTGTAAATATGGCTCTTACAAAAGGCAGTAAAATCTAGTAAGGGATCACTATAGAAAGAAAAATCGTGTATGCCAGATTTCATTGTTGACTTTTCGTAAATGTTTTATTTAGCGGTTTCAGACATGCAAGGCCAAATACAGGCAGATCGGGAAGATACATTTTCAGCTCTGGTGCTTGGCCACTATATGAGGCCCTAAGAAATATGCATAAATGTTATGTGAGAGTTGGAGTGAAAAGGGTTTGGGAAAGGGGGGGGGGGGGGGGTGGGTTTCTCATGAATAATCTTCAGAATATATAGGACAAAAGGGATAACAAATATTTCAATTCTTTCAATCTAAAGCAACGTTTGGTGTGCAATGACTTTACCCTTTGGTTTTACTACATAACACAATATGATGCCCTATATCTTTTTTTTTCAATGTTTGGTCAGAACATACTAAAGAAACCTGGCTTTCCCAAAGGGTCACTACCACTGCGTATAATGCACGTTAAATGTAAATAATTCTTCTTCACTGTTTTTCTGTTCATTTCACAAATTTCCGACTAAACCTTTATAGCAACGCATACACAAACTGTGCATCGACCTCACGATGGAGATTGGATATATGCATCTGCTGATATCTGTGTGATGGACACACCTTGAGAAAACATTGGAGTAATATAATTAGAATGTTTTTGCACTGGAACCTACAGGGGCCTATAAAGAAAGGAAGACAAAAAAGCGAAGAAGGGAGCTAGAGAAAGAAGTTAAAAAGATGGGAACTATATGGTTAGGGCTGCATGCGATAGTGAAGGGTAGAATGACCCAGCATGAGTTGGTTGAGGGCCTATGCTCCATTGGGGACTAGAAAGGCAGGATAGGATGTCTTTAGAAGCATCAGATGGTGGCATACCAGTAACCATTACTTTCGTCAAGAGGCATTAGATGGTGCGAACATGTATCAAGAATGCCACAGAACAGACACCGTGGACATCCTTGTCACTGAGACACAGCAGAAACAGATCTAGAGGTCGTC
This sequence comes from Candidula unifasciata, assembly GCA_905116865.2. Taxonomy (NCBI): domain Eukaryota; kingdom Metazoa; phylum Mollusca; class Gastropoda; order Stylommatophora; family Geomitridae; genus Candidula; species Candidula unifasciata. Next base: position 196,907 of record CAJHNH020005201.1, read on the forward strand.
CGCTCAAGTGATGGATAGATGGAATATCTGGGGCCTTAAATACCAGCATGTATGCAGCACGTGTCGATGCTCTCTCGCCTGATGCCTCTACAAAAAACGGGAGCTACAGAAAAGTAAGAAAAAAGATTAATCACAAGCCCAAATTTTTATCCTGGTGCCATTTTTTTTCGTAGCACTGGATAATTTTTCTAGGTCATGGAAAAGTGTTAGGCGAGCGAACAAGCAGATAGACTGGCTAACTGTGCACCACTTGGTGATGCACTGGTGCATAAAAAGCAAGATCTTGTAAGGGTCTTTGGAAGCCAGTGAACAGTGCGCCTGCACAAATAGATCATCATGGTCTGAGTATTACGGTGCTGCGTTGAGTGACTAGGAGATCGGGCCGACGTTCATGAATCAAGGAAAAGACAAGACTTGATGGTGAATCAGACTTTTGCTGATGCCATCGGAATTAGATCTTTACGCTTGCTGCTGAAGATGGAAACGGTTTTCGTGTGTGTGTTAAGTACCGAGTGCTGTTATGTCGTCTCTTGGTTCATCATTTATCATTTTATGATGACACGTAAACCGGACCCTCGACTGTATGCTCGGATAAACCACAACGAGGCAGGTGTCTGCCACTTGAGTGTTTGTTAAGTGAGCTGCTGCTGACAAGGGTGAGGGCGCACATGAAAATTGGAGCAGGGTGCTCTTAGTGCCCGTCCCCCCCCCCTTCCCTAAAATTTTCTAGGACGGCGGGTAGGAGGTACTCAATGGACAGTTCGCAATAATAATAATGACAACTACTTGTATTATTGTAAGCAATTATTTTCTATGCATTTAACGTCTGTAAACTTCAACATAAAGTTCTGGTAGTTCGTCCACTTTTGGATTTTAGTCTTGTTTCAGAATCTCAGCTTTGCGTTCACATCCTTTTTACATATCTGACTTATTTGTGAGCAAATTGTTGGCTCAGTGCCTCTCAGGCAGATGCACACGACTTCGCAGGACTCAACACTAATTAGCCGATTTCTACAACAAACTGTCAGGGAGGCAGTGGGTCTATTCTTCTTTGTCCCCAAATGAGGCACTCGAACCCACATGTGGAATAACTACTGACTAACTACTATTAATATCATTGTTATTAATATCATGTTTGAGCAGAAAGTAAATGTAACAAAATATTTGAAATAATATGCACAGTGTAAACACACACTTAAAAGGAAAACAAAAATACATTATTTGGAGGAGGGATCATATTTAACCCCCTTGCAAATGTTTTAGGCCTCCTACCCACGCAACAATTGTATAGGGGTGGGGGGGGCTCTAGGTTTTTCAACCACTACCCCCATTCGCACCCCATGTTGCGGCGCCTTTGACTATTTGACGGTCGGTCTTGACTCTTGAGAGTCAACTTCCTCAAGCATAACATTCATAAATTATCAAACTTTCCATCCTTGAGTTTCTCGGCCCTGTGCCACCAAGCACGTAATCCACTACATCCGATTTCAACAGGATTTCACCTCTCGTCGTCGACTAGCCCTCAAGGCTGGTCATGGCTCTTGTGTTTTTGTAAAAAAAAAAAAAAAAACATTAAAGAGCCTTTTTCACGCCCTGGATTCATTGGGCATATAGTTGTCTTAGTTCTAGAAACGAAGTCAGGCCCAGGCAGAACGTGACTGGACGTTAATTTATGCGTCTTAACCTTTAAGATTCAATAGTCTAAGTGGCAGGGGTGTCAGGTTGTATTGTGTCGACGGTCTCACCGACGACCATCCATGCACTATATTCGGGAGAGTGCAGCATATGTCCCAGGATAACATGCAGTAAATTCGTTTCCTACTTAAAGCCCGAAAACGCCAGAATATATATACGCAATCGCTCAGAACAGCAAGTAAAACACAACGTGTACCTGTTTTTTCGCCAACATATACATAGAAAAAGACGGTCCAGATCAGCACAAGACGGTTTGCTGCCAAATGAAGAAATGAAGCAGGTCAGGAATGCTAATGCCAAGTTCGCGAACTCAAACTCCCTCCCATAGCACCAAAATAATTTCACAGAAACCTTACAACCACAGCCCCCCACCCTTTTTTTTCCCCCTCCTTGGCTCAGGGATAATTTGCCAACAGTCAGAACCTCGGTAACAGTGATCTCCTAAGAATCATCAGTGAGCAGTACCGATATGAAATCAACTACTAAAGTAGAGATCAACAGACTTTATCCACACCATAGAGTGTATACAGATGGTTCAGCCATAAGGGCAGTAAGAGACGGAGGAGGAGGGATATACAATGAATGCTCCAATTGTTTTAAAATTAACCATGCTATACCAAAAGGTTCATATTCCTCCAGTTACAGAGCAGATGCAGACACACTTCTGGTGGCATGTTGTTTCTTCAATGGTAAATAGCATAACAAATTTAGCAGAGTGGTCTTTCTGACTGATGCTATGTCAGTTCTACAAGCATTTGCTAACCGAAAAGAAACTCAGTTTGTTGACTTGATGCAACATCTGATTCACTCAGGCTCTTCAGTACAACAGTCTATACTGCAGTGGGTTCCAGGCCACTGGGGCTTGGAAGGCATTGAAATAGCAGACAGATGGCCAGAAGCGGCAGTGACATGGTACAACCAAATAGTGACAAACCCCGACAAGAAACTAAAACAATACAATCTAGTATCCAAGAATGGTTGCTAGATACACACCCCAAAGTTCTCTCTCAAGACTCGCTTCATCGCCTCTCTAGGGAGGGACAGTGTATTACATTCAGACTTAGGACAGGGCACAACAGACTTCATCAACATATGTTCAAACTTTTCGGTGTAGGAGACACGGAGACACGGAGACGTGTCCCTGTAGCGTGGCACCCGAAAATACTGAGCATGTGCTCTATTACTGTCAAATGTATACTGACAACAGAGACTCTATCTGTCCTGTTCCAAACACAATGAAACCAAAACTGTATGGTACATAAAAGGATATGTACTGCACGATAGCTTTCATAAAGGTTACAGGCATCCTAATAAAAGTTGTATGACAGAAGGATCGAAAAAGAAGAAAAAGCTCGCTACCAATTAGTCTTGAAAAGAACTCATCAAGTTGATTCGATCAAAAAAGACAGACCTAAATACTACCCCTCTTCGTCTGCTATGTTCGCTATTTAAAGGATAATCTGCACTTTGTGTTGTGCTTTACAGCAACGCTATGATATCTTAATAATTCAGCCCGACACAAGTTGCTGAAGTTGACTAGTAACAGGAAAGAAATGCTGGGGTTGGCTCTGCAACGTCATTTAAAGGATGTGCAATTTTAGGGGTTAGGGCAGGGAGTGGTTTCTGCGAAAAGGGTTAAAGTTGTAGAGAAGTTTTAGGGGCCATGTTTATATTAAATGACCTGTAGCAGTTGCAAATTTTGAAAACCTGCCCACACTGGATATTTATAGCTTACTAGAAAATCCGGGAGCACGGGAAAGTGAATCTCTTGAAAGTTAGTTGCGTGTCATTTATGAGTTTGTTGTTGTTGCTGTTGTGTGGTTTTTCTAGGCAATTTTACTTTCAATAACGTCCTGGTGAATGGTAACAGGAAAGAAGGGGCAGGAGCCGCCCGGAAGGAATATAGGCTCACAATATTTGACACTTTGGGTTGCAAAGTTCACGAGGCGAGAGATCTGGCTAAAGTCCGAGTTTCCTTCAGGCAGGCCGTGTTAACAGTGACGTTCTGCAAACAAATATACTACACGTTGAATGTTGAATTAAGAATCGACATTTTATCATTCGGAACACTCCCATAAGTGTTCCGTCCCCATCTTCAGCAGCAAGCGACGAATTCCATTTCTGATGGCGCCAGTGAAAGTCTGATTGTATATCCGTCTCGCTTTTCCCTTGAGTGTTCAGACGGATTCTCGTGGTAGCTCTTCGCAACTTCAGGAGAAAGGAGGTTTCAGCTACATCATTTATCCATCTCTTTCTCGATCTTTCTCTCATCTTCCTCCCAGATGTGTTGCTGTAAACAGTTGTGGTCTACAGCACTTAAAATGTGTACCAGGTAATGTCGTGGGACGTAAATGGGGTCGGTATGATATTGGCTCCATTACCGATTGAGTACTGATTAGTACACAACAATTTAGGAATGGCATTATGTGTCTCTTGCACCATCGGCGTGAAAATAGCTCTGTTTTTTTTTCTGACTAGGCATTGATTCCCAATAGAGTCGGACTTTTTTTTTTAATATGACCTGGCTCCCATTAAATGGAAGCCAGGTAAAGTCGTAGGAAGTACAGATGGCCGTCGTGGTGTTGATCAGAGGAAACACGGAGTTGCCCATAAGTCTAGCCCAGAACGACATGACCAGAACACATGAAAGCGTGGAAAAGGGTCCTTTACCTTAGGTGCTGGTTAATGACTGTCTGTCTTGTGTCCTTATTCCTCTGTGTGTCGCTACATATGATTTGTATCCGAGCTGGGACAGGCTTCGCCTCCTCGGTATGCTGTGATGTTGTGGTGTCTCAAGGTAGAGACTCCTTCAATCCATATTTATTGTGGTCGTCCCCTACCTCTTTGGTGTTTCGTTCTATTATTCTGTACGTTCTCGTTACTGTTATCGTTGCATTCACTATCATTAAATGGCCAAACTATTTCAGTTTTTGTTTTTCAGCAAATATAATTATAGGTTTTGTCCCAGTATTTCCTGTAATATCTTTTTTTCTCATATGATCTTTTCTTGTTGTGTTCACAGTCTTTCTAAAAAATCTCACTTCACATGAGTCTGTTTTTTCCCCCTCTCCATGTTCATTAGTCAACGTCCCAGTCTGACTGTGACATCGTGGTCCTGTTTCGCCTGCTCATCTTTTTGGTTGTGCAATGTTTGTTCTGTACAGAACACACAACAGATTTTTGTCTGCTCATTTTGTTGGGTGTACCTCTATTGTTAACGTTATGAAATGTTTTTACTTTTTGTCCGGGTCAGAGTCCCTTGTTTCGATTGTCTGTATCTCCTGTTATCCTATCCTGTGATGGTTCGGCCCTGGTAATGACAGAACTCTCACAGAGCGCCGCCCAAAAATCAAGTCTGTCATAACTACAACACCCGACCACAGGCATATCACACTGTCGGTCACCCAACAACATGCAGCCCTTTGCAAGCACACATGCGGCCTTTTTTGCAAGCACACATGCAGCCCTTTGCAAGCACACCTGCGGCCCGCACAAAGGAATTATTCTGCAATAATTGTTATGAATGATTCCAATTAGTTGTCATAACGACAACATTTAACCTATTTGCCATCAAGTGACCCTAAGTTTGACATGCCTCCCCTACCACACAGATCTTTTTGTTTTAAGTTCTGGAATTTTTACGGTTCCGAGAATACGGAAATGAGTGTCTGATATTGGATAGAAACGAAAGTAAGGGTCTTGGAGTTGCCTTCGTAACCGAGATAGCGCGCAGGGGGTTGACGTTTGCATGACGGCCTGAAGACATACGTTCGAATACATATTTTATCATTGACACAGTTTTCCAGGTTGACATAATATTAAAAGAGTACTGGGAAATATCTTGGGTAGTAAAAGTGGTCGGTAAGGTGTTGACCGCATCACTCATCGAGTGCTGATTTTTCAGAAAACAATTATGGCTTTAGCATCATATGTCCCGCTAATAGGGAGAAAATTGTCATTTACTTTCCTCCCACATCCACTATAGAAGCTGACGTGGTGTAGCGGCTAGTCGCTCGCTTGCGGATCCAGACTTTTTTTTTTTAACTTTCCTTGGCAGCCAGGTCGACGCAGCCTTGACTGGGTAGCAGGTACACTCCGGGGAAGTAAAGGCGGTCGGTGTGATGCTAACCACATCCACCGCCAAATGACGACTGACTACATTCACTATCAGTCTTATTTGAAAATTATGTTCATCAATACTTTACTACATCCACTATATCTCCTACCTGAAAATCATGTTCTTAAAACACATTGAAATACACGACGGTCAAAAGCAGAGAAGATCCTGGAAAACCTAAACTGTCTGCAGGTGGTTGATCAGAGACCGACCACACAAACAAGTGAAGTACCTCAACTTTATATCCGCTGGTTTTATAATTTACATTGCATAATTGTCTGGTAGGAGCGATAGAACATGTGGGCTCAGTCAGCTTGAGCTTAGAACATTTACAAGAGGGCCCCCCCACCCCAGGCGTTCTGTTTTTTTTAATTTGTTTTGTAGGCTTCATATTATTCGAATAAATTATTGTATTTATTTGCCATTTTGCTTTTTTTTTTTTTCATTGTGTGGCGGCTTAGTGAATTCGACTGACACGAGCATGATCATCGAGTACTAGGGTTCGTTCCCTCAGGTGTCCCTGTTTAAAATAAAAATCATAACGTTTTCGTTAATTTCGGACAGTGGTACGAGAGTCACGCCGTGGGAGAAATTAGGGCCTCATCGCGTTAAAAATAAAATTAATATTCTTACAGGCAGCAGCGGTACACTGCAGACACCGTTCATTGTGAAGGCACGATTTTTATTATTAGGTAAGTTGCGTGTCCTTTACAAGACGTTGCAGAACCAGCCCCTGGCTGTTGTGTGGTTTTTCTAGGCAAATTTACGTCCAGTAGTTTGCCATTGCTTGCTGGACGGTGGGCTTTTTTGATACCACTGTCGAAACCAACGTAAGGCGCATGTCCCGCAGCTGGGATCGAACCCGGCATCCCGGCATTAAGAAGCGTTCTCATCGACTTAGCCACAGAGCTGACATTATTATTATTACGAACTCAGATAATGCTTTAACAAGCCCATTGAGGACCCCACAGCGCGCAGTAGAAAATTGTAAGATGACTGAGGCCTCTCCTTGTGCACCCTTTCACCTTTTCCTTCCCATGATCGCTTTGTGCCGTCGCCCCTACGGTCTGGATAAATTCAGTAAATTATGGCCAACTTTTTGTGGCTATTCAAGTGCGTCCTTTTCCAGTTCATACCAAAACAGACACTGGCGCTAGTGGAGCGGATTACTTGTTGCTTGGTGTCCGGGTGAAGTGGGTTTTATTTGTGGTGTAGTCTACGTGTTAATGGACAGTAATAAACAATAGTTTCAGGCTCCGGCTGCTTTCAGGCGCGGATTTAATTGTGGCGCTCGGCCGTGCAGGAAACATGTTAATGAATAAGAGTTTACAAACAAACAAATTAACTATTTCTACTGTCTGTCTGGGTGTTTTCTGATCCAGTCACCTTGAGACACCCCACGCCCCCTCCCCCTCCCAATAACTTAGGGAGGCATAATAACTGGTCTAACTGGCTAAACCCCCACCCCCCTCCCCCTTTTTTTTAAGGCCCTCCCCCCCCCCCCTTTTTCTCTGTGCTCTTAGAAAATTGGTAAGCACATAAACGTTTTCTTCCTCTACGCATAGGCACACGCACATACATACAAACACAAATACACACAACAAAAACATGTATATAAGTTTTCTCTTTATTTATTTATTGGAACAGATAAATTATTAGATTTATTTGCCATCTGGCATCTGCTGCTGCTGCTGCTACTACTACTACTACTACTACTATTACTACTCTATTCTACTATTACTGAATGAATGAATGAATTATAAACATATTTGCCAGAAGCAGTCTGCTTCTGGTCCCCTACTCACTTTCTTCTGGCACTTCCAAATCTACTAAATACAAAACATGTCCATGTGTGGTTTAAACCCCTTCGATCTGCTTCCTGAATGTTTGACTGCACATTAGTGAAGCATTACCTTATAAATCACGTAACCTATTTGATGCTGTTATCGACAACTAAATCTTTAAAAGGCATGTATTTGTGGGAACTGGTATAAAGCTAACATATCGTATCCGTGAACATCTTGGAGATTTTCATATTAAGGCTGTTTAACTTATCTCCCTCCATTTACTAGTTCTGACCACCAAGGACAAAGCGATATCTTGGTTACTTCTTTAAAATCTTACTCCGGTGATTAAACCACCAGCTCCACCTTAGAAAATCGTTCAGTGCAGCTTTTGATGTACTTGGACTTGAAAGGATAAATATTCAACACACACACACACACATATATATATATATATATATATATATATATATATATATATATATATATATATATGTGTGTGTGTGTGTGTGTTGAATATATAAATATATATATATATATATATATATATATATATATATATATATATATATATATATATGTATATATATATATATATATATATATATATATATTATTTACTAGCTGTACTCGGCCACGCGTTTCTGTGGCATAGTTTGGCTAAATGGAAATGAAAGAAAATAGAAATCGCACGTGTCTAATACAATCATTGTCTGCTCAGATATAGAGATAGTCTTTGATCCCCCCCCCCCCTCCACCCCACCACTAAATCCACCTACTACTCTCTCCCGCATCAGAGGTTTTTGGAAAAGAAAGACAATGGAAATCGCACGTGTCTAATATAGTTAATGTCGCAATCATTCTCTGCACAGATATAGAGATAGTCTGGTTTTTCAACTTTAGAACACGCACCTTATAATTGTGTCTTTATATTAGTGGTCGTTTAAATGGTGTTATTAGCACAGTAACAAAAATGGTTATTTGGTTATCACATGCTAAAGCTGTTTGTATTTTTATAGGGGACGGAAGTAAAGCTACAACTGTACTTGTGAATAACAAAGTAAGTCGTAAAAAATAGAAAAGCGGCGGTAGCGTTAGTAAAATATAAACAAATTAGGTAAGGAGAACTTGAAAATCACGTGTAAAGCTCTTTAAGTTCTCTTAAATTTAAGTCATTACCCCCTCACCTCTTCCACCGACTACTGCTCTCTCCCTCTTCGAAGGATTTGAAAATCACTACCTGGCGATATATTTTTATTGCTGTAACTGACATTGACATCCCTGTTCATCTGGACTAAAATGGGGAGCAGGAATTGTAATAGGTAGTGAATATTTACCACATCATCCTTTAAGTACCAGTTCAACTACTACCACGACCACCACCACAGTAGCTAAAATAATGTCACTGCTATCTGTGTTACCATCGGAGTAGACAGAGAGTCGTGAGCCAGAAGATTTGGTTCCGCATGGCTAGTGCTGTAGCCACAGACTGGTCAGGTTAGGATGTATAATTTCACTTCCCGACAGAAGAACGCCATAACCTTACCGGCGGTCTTCACATGAGAGCACTATGGTGTAACAGCCTAACCACAACTATTACTGCTGCTGCTACTTTAAGTGGGTAAAGCAGTTACTGTGACTTAAAGCTCTCTCAGTTAATAGTCTTTTTTATCGATTATTCTTCCACTTCCATTCTCCCCCCCCCCCCCCCCTCCCCCACTAAATTCACCGACAACTCTTTTCCTCATATTGAAGTAGCTGGGAGGAAAAAAAACACTTGAAAAGCAAATGAACACAGGAAAAAAAAAACCATAATTAGGAAATGAACGCCATGGTAAACAGCACAGCTTAAAATTCCAACGCAGATGAAATAACTAAATCTAAATGAAAATAAATGAAAATCTATGAAATTTCAGCGTAACCATGCAATCGGAAAGTTTAAAAATGCAATCATAAGTATGCGAAATGGTCAAATTTAATTATCAAATGGTTTACCCATTTACTTGCCTTTTTTTTTTTTTTTAAGTATTAAACCAACATGGCTAGTGCTGTCACCGCGACAAAACAGATGAGGATATTTTTTTTAGTCCGGGGTAAAAAAAAATTACTACTGCGGACTCGCACCCAGGTCTCCCGCACAGGAACCCAGTGTTCTAACCATTCGACCAAGCAGCCACTTAATCAGACCAACGAAAAGAGAACTTAACTATTATAGATGTGTGTCCCTACTACTGTGTTCCGAACACAACTCAAAACCGGAGGCAATTGTTTTCTCGTAGACAGATACTCCAGATATATTGATGAAACGGTACAACAATAGAAATCGCACGTGTCTAACACGGTTAATGAAGTTAATGTCACCGTCAATGTCTGCGCCGACGTCGAGATAGTCCTTGATGCCCCCCCCCCCCCTTCCCCATCAAAGGTTGTTTGAAAAAAAAACAGAAAATAGAAATCGTGTTTAATATGGTTATTGTGGCAAATATAGAGATAGTCTTGTTTGCTGTACCACGACCTACTCTATGTATTAGAGAAGGCGTTGGCTGCACGTAACTCGCCGGCGAATGGCGGAAGCCTTGCGTTCTGACTACGGCGCATGCGCAATTACTAACGTGGCTATAATTAGAAATCACTAAAATTATAAATATTAGTTTCGAATAATATTTCTTAAATTGTGGTCACCTATCTCTAACAGTGACAGGTTGAATTTCAAACCATGATGGTTCAACATCCGGTATCAAAACAAACATATCCTGAAAATTTCAGCTAAATCGGTTCAGTAGTTTCCGAGTCTATAAGGAGCAAACAAACACACAAACATTGATTATATATATATATATATATATATATATATATATATATATATATATATATATGTGTGTGTGTGTGTGTGTGTGTGTGTGTGTGTGTGTGTGTGTGTGTGTGTGTGTGTGTGTGTGTTTCTTTTTGGACCCCTCTGATTTTCAAACGTCTTCTGACATATTTCGTTCCTTAACACAGCCCTTCACACACCCATCCCTCCCCCATCCAACTCCCGACCTTTCGTCGTTTTATTTTTTACATATTTTTTTCTTTCATTTTGACCTTGGCTGATGTATTTTTACCTTTCAGTGTTCTAGTCACAGTTTCTAATGTAGTTAGTACTCCGTTGATAAAGAACGTTCGGTTGTATTTGTGCCTGTTGAGACTTCTAGTCACATTTTGTATTGCATTTAGTACTTCTTGACTCTAGCGAGGCACAGTACATGTTACATAGTGTCCAGGGAAGGCAGATTTAATTCACCGTGGGGCTTGTCTTGACAGTCTACACTATAAGCAATAGTTTATGCTCCTGGTGCTTCCACAAACGGACTGGGAACCTCGGAGTTTCTTCCTATTCTTTTCCTCCTTCTGCTGCTGCTGCTGCCCCTCCTCCTAGTTTTTTTTTTCCTCCTTCTTCTTCTTTTTCTTCTTCTTCTTCTTCTTCTTCTTCTTCTTCTTCTTCTTCTTCTTCTTCTTCTTCTTCTTTTTCTTTTTCTCTTCTTCTACTGATGTTGCTGCTACTGCTGCTCCGAGTAAAAAACGTTTTAAAAAGGTAAAGATCCCTTTTAACGACTTTAGGCGTATCGAGTATATGTGAAGAGCACACATATCTTTACAGACCATTAGAACTCGGTGAGTAATGTGGTCAGCATTACGCCGGCCGTCTTTACTTCGCCAGGACAGTCATCCTAGTACTTATTTTAGGCTGGGTCGACCTGCGACGCCCCATACCATGATAAAAATCGATCTCAGTAGGTTGGAATTACGAGTCGGACTCGCAACGCCAAAGCCACGGAGCTTCTCCTACAAGTTATTATTATATTTTTTAATTCCTTATTCTTTTTTTTTTTTTTTTCCGTATTTTACTGCCGTTGCTGCTGCTGTTTCTTATTATTATATATTTTTTTTAATGTTTCTTCTTCTTCTTTTTCTTCTTCTTCTTCTTCTTCTTCTTCTTCTTCTTCTTCTTCTTCTTCTTCTTCTTCTTCTTCTTCTTCTTCTTCTTCTTCTTCTTCTTCTTCTTCTTCTTCTTCTTCTTTTCTTCTCTTCTTCTTCTTCTTCCTTCTCTTCTTCTTCTTCCTCCTTCTCCTCCTCCTCCTCTCTTCTTCTTCTTCTTCTTCTTCTTCTTCTTCTTCTTCTTCTTCTTCTTCTTCTTCTTCTTCTTCTTCTTCTTCTTCTTCTTCTTCTTCTTCTTCTTCTTCTTCTTCTTCTTCTTCTTCTTCTTCTTCTTCTTCTTCTTCTTCTTCTTCTTCTTCTTCTTCTTCTTCTTCTTCTTCTTCTTCTTCTTCTTCTTCTTCTTTTTCTTCTTTTTCTTCTCTTCTTCTTCTTCTTCTTCTTTTTCTTCTTCTTCTTCTTCTTCACTGAAAGATCATTGGTTGTGGCGGCAGGGACTATAATTCAGAAAACATTGAGACACCTAAACCATTGTATTTCCTTTAATCATGTTTGTGGAATGCCTTGATACCAACTGCCACAGGGAGCCACGCTGAAGAAATATAATGAACACAAAGCAAGGGGAAGACCACGCGAGACAGGGAGCGACATCATCAGGAGCAATTAACAAAAATAATCACCAAATTGTACAATGCCTTAGGAAAAGCGCACAAACAATCGATACATCTTCTCCAAACACCTCGCTGAGGTAAATGGTGGAAGCGAAGAAAAAGAAAGATAAGATTCTCGGAGATCCAATGCATCCAACTTTCACTGCGAAGACGTCACCTGATAGATAATAAAAACAGAATAACTTGGCGGGAGGCTAAAGGAAGACCAAAGAAACTTTAGATAAACAGTGTAGGAGGCATCTATGGAATGATGAACAAATCCATTATTTGCACCACCAAAGAAGAAGTATTAAGGTAAAGAATATTAAAGGACTCTTTTCCTTGCCTTCAGGAGTGTTGGGCTTATAGGGCACAACCTATATTTTATAGAATCAATCACACTGGGTGGGGGGGGCAATTAGCATCACGCCGGCCGCATTTACTTCCCAACATTGTAGTTAGTACCCATTCAAAGCTGGGTCGGCTGGAAGCAAAAGTCATTTTTGAAAGAAAAAAAAATCTGGCTCCATCAGGACCCGAATCCATAATATAGAGAACCAGCATACTGGGCTCAAGGTTAAAGGTTAAAGTTGAGTGGATTGTCTCCACGGCATCAGGTTTGATTCCTGCATGGCTTGGTCTCTCTCTCTCTCTCTCTCTCTCTCTCTCTCTCTCTCTCTCTCTCTCTCTCTCTCTCTCTCTTTCTTTCTTTCTCTCTTCAGAAAGGCTAGCTGCCCGCCGACAGCAAGGCACAAAGCTCACACTCAGTAGCTTTAGCAACGACCCAATATGTCTTCAGAAAATTGTTCTCGTGAACCGAATGAAGTAACCTTGACACCAACCTACCACTTTCAGAACGCGAGGTCAACAGACTAACCACTTCAGCTGCACTGCGCTATAAACAAGGAACAGTGAATGTTCATCACCATCATCATCGTCATCCTCATCACTTCCTGTCGTGCTTTAGTGTGTAACGTACGGTCGTAGTTTATACTTCCCTTCCGCATTTCGCTGTAAAACGAGGGCATCAACAAAGCATTTGTAGTTTAAAAGATCACAATGGGAACATGATAAATAATAATGAGGAAACTATGTAACAGATGGAACGAATGCTTCTCTGAAATGTTAAATTGTGAAACTCCACCTAATACTTTTATCCCCAGGAAAAGATATTAACATTTGAACCAAATATTGAAGAGCCTGATTTTGAACAAGTACTGTATGTCATAACACGGCTTAAAAACATCAAAGAAACTGCTGCTGATAGAATTGCAGCTGAATTTATAAAAGAAGAATGTGTAAAGATATATGAATCAATAAAAATAGTTTGGAAGACGGAGAAATTACCCCATGAAATAATTATTGATACCCATTTTAAAGAAAGGAGTCACATATGTGTGAACATTAAAGAGGAATATCACGATTATCTACTAGATATAAGATACTATCGGCAGTACTGCTAAAAAGGTTAAACCCATACGTCGAAGATATACTGGCAGATTACCAAGCAGGTTTCCTACAGAATATATCAATAATACATAAGATATTCATTTTACGGTAAATAACATAGCAAAACTGAGAACATAGAAGAGATGTACATAATGTTTTCGTGGATTTTAAAAAAGCGTATGATAGTGTACATAGAAACAGTTTATTGAATGCTATAAAGGACTTTGGAATACCAAAGAAGTTAATCAACATGACCAAACTATGTATGGAAGACACTAGTAATACGGTTGTATATAAAGGCAAAAAGTCAGCCTCTTAAAAAAAAAACATCTGGTTTAAAGCAAAGTGAAGCTCTATCCTCACTTCTTTTCAACTTGGCCCTGGAAAAAATTAGAAGGTATTCTAAATCAGAGTAAACTATAGGAGAAACTACTATAATAATTAGATATGCTGATGACATTGATACTGTTGGAGAAAATAAACTAGAGACTGTTAAAACACTGACTGTTAAAAGAATCAGCTCAGAAAATGGGACTAGTTTTTAATCAAGATAAGACAGAATACATGATAATAACTAGACAGGGAAATGATATAAACTGCGGTCACATACAAGTCGATAATATTAAAATCAAAGGAACGGAAACATATAAGTACTTGTGTGCAAACTTCAACTGCTCCAACATGCTGAGAGAAGAAATACAATCTAGAATACAATTTGGAAAAAAAAGCTATACTATGCCCTTCAACATCTGCTAAAGTTAAAGTGTCTGTCTCGCAAAATCATCATCATCATCAATTCTCTTTATGCCTAGTGGAACATGAGGCTTCAGAGAGGACTTTCCATGGTTTCCTATCCTGTCCAATCTTCAGTGCAGTTTTCTATGTCAGAGATGCCGCATTCAGGTCACTCTCCATCGTTCGTCTCCATGTTGTTTTTAGGCGTCCCTTTAATCTCTTTCCCTCTGGTATCCATGTGAGAGCTGTTTTGACAGGTATATCAGGATTCATTCTCATAACGTGGCCAATCTTCTATTGGTTATCATACTGTCTAGAGTTTCTTGGTTTGTGACTTAAAGTAGTTTGGTGTTTGAGGCAACACCAAAATACATAAAACATTGATAAGACCAGTCGTTTTATACTGCTCGGAAACTTGGAGCACAACTAAAAGAGATGGGGCCTCATTAGCCTTTATCGAAAACAAAGTTTTGCGACGAATCTTTGGACCCATCAAAGATGCAAACAGCAGGAAATAGAAAGTGAGAAGCAGGAACGAAATTCATAATCTGTTTAAATCACCATTGATCACCGGCATCGTGAGAGCTAACAGACTGAAATGGTTGGGGTACATTGAATGAAAGTCAGATGACAGTGAAGTAAAAACATTATACACAGGAAAGATGAATGGTCGTAGACCACGAGGCAGACCAAGAAGACGATGGAGAGATAATGTCTAGATAGACTTGTAAACACTTGGTGTCACCAACTGGAAAAAGAAGAACAACCAGAGAGATTAATGGAGGCGGGTGATATCTGCAGCAATGAACCTCAAGGGCTCGGAATGCTGAAGGAGAAGAAGAATCGGTGCATAGTGAGCGATGTGGTCAGTATGTAGTAACCTTTTCTTACCAAAATACTTCGTTTTACCTATTTTAATCTGATCTGATATAAGACGTAGGTAAAATGAAACATTTTCTCCACTCCGTACATATCACGAACTTGCCCGCATGACGCTTGACGCGAGATTTCGCGCCGACTCCTATTCATGCCTTCGTGGTTCTCACAGGCTGTCCTATGTTTTGGAAAAAAGGGGTGTGTGTGTGTGGGGGGGGGGGGAAGTGGGGCGTTGTTAACATATGCGTTCTTACATTTTCGTCTTCTATACTCACCGTCTCCCAAACGTTTGAGACCCCACTCTACGAAAGTGCGCATTTCTCTCTCTCGTGGGAGGCATCACTGAGCCACTGGGGTGCACGGCTGAATGTTTAACCAGCTTTCTTTTCTCTGTCAACTATATCTCCTGTGCAACGGTCACTGGTTTCAGAATTTGTGGCTTTTTAAGGGCTGGCCCAAAAAGAGGCCGTCTGTGGAAGGACATTTATCTTGAAGTTCAAGTCACTGAGTAAGGCCGCAGTGATAGCCATGAAGAGCCAACTCATAAAGCTGTAACACACACAGTGGCGACCGCTCACGACGTGGAAAATAGAATGCTTACAGCGTTGAAAAAAAATCCCTGAAACATAGGACAGCCTGTGGAAAGGGCGGTCGCATAAATGGTAGCCGACGCGAAATCTCACACCCGACGAGATGCGGGCAAGTCCGTGATATGTATCAATGACGCCATAATGAATTGAACAGATCACCACTGTGCTGGCAGGTGACGTGCTATCAGCTCTGCAGCATCGACTTTAGTTCAAACATAATGGTAATCATGTAGCAAGTCGCTTACGGAACGTCGCTCCTCTCGCAGCACGCCTGAAAGAAATGCCGGCGCTCGTCAGCTCACCCACTTCATGCATCTTCCTGGCTTAGTCTCATACGTCTTATGTCCAAAATAGATCTTTTTTTTTTTTTAATGAAAGAAACAAAACTACCACAAAATTGTATACATGCTTTTATAGGCTAAAGAACATATTAAATACATTCAACGTAGTCTCGTAAATGAAAGCAAAGTGTAATAAAGCACAGTTAAAAACATTTTTATTTTAAGAAACATTTTTATACTCGTGAACCGAATCAAGTACCCTTGACACAAACCTACAAACCTATATGATTTAATAGAACTAGTTTGAAAGATGGAGAAAAATACCCCATGAATGGAAAGTGTCTTTATTAATACCCATTTTTAAGAAAGGAGACAAGTATAAGTGTAAAAATTACAGAGGAATATCACTATTATCTACAAGTTATAAGATAATTATCGGCGGTACTGCTAAACCGGCTAAAAACCATACGTCAAAGACATATTGGGAGATTACTGTTCCGACAAAACAGACCAACAGATATTCATTTTATGGCAAATAGCAGAGCAAAACTGGAAATATAAAAGAGATGTACATAATGTTTTAGTGGAATTTTTAAAAAGCGTGTGATAATGTATATAGAAACAGTTTATGGAATGCTATAATAATTTGGAATACCAAAGAATTTTTTTACCATGACCAAACTAAGCCTGGAAGACACTAGTAATATGGTTGTATATAATGGCAGAAAGTCAGATCCTTTTCAAATAACATCTGGTTCAAAGCAAGGCGATGCTATGTCCCCACTTCTTTTCAGCTTGGTCCTGGAGAAAGTTATAAGGAAACTGAAACAAGTGTGTTCCATAGGAGAATCTACAAGTTTACTTGGATTTGCTGATGACATTTATATTGTGGGAGAAAATGAATTAGAGACTGTTAAAACACTGAATGTCTTAAAACAATCAGCTCAGAAAATGGGACTAGTTATCAATCAGGATAAGACATATTACACGATAATAACTAGACAGGGAAAGGATATAAACTCCGGGCACATACAAGTTGATAATATAAAAATCATACGAAGGGAAACGCATAAGTACTTGGGTGCAAACTTCAATTGCTCCAACACGTAGAGAGAATAAATACAATCTAGAATACAATTCGCAAACAAAAAAGTATACTATGCCATTCAACATCTGCTAAAGTCAAAGTGTCTGTCTCGCAACACCAAGATCAGAATATATCAAACTTTGATAAGACCAGTCGTGTTATATGGCTCTGAAACTTGGAGCACGACTTAAAGAGCTGAAGCCTTATTCAGGTTTTCGAAAACAGAGTCTTACGACGAATCTTTGGACCCATCAAAGAGGCAAACAGCAGGGAATGGAGAGTTAGAAGCAACAACGAAATTCAAGATCTGTTTAAATCACCATTTGATCACTGGCATCATGATAGCTAATAGACTGAAATGGTTGGGGCATATTGAGAGAATGTCAGATGATAGAGAAGAGAAAACTGTAAACACGAGAGGGATGAATCGGTGTAGACCACAATGCAGACCAAGAAGACGATGGAGAGACAGACAGACCTGCAAACACTTAGTGTCACCAACTGGAAAAAGAAGGCCAACCAGAGAGCTGAATGGAGGCGGGTGATATCTGCAGCAATGAGCCTCAAGGGCTCGGAATGCTGAAGAAAAAAAAAAAATATATATATATATAATATATATATATATATATATATATATATATATATATAAATTATACTAAACGAAATTTCATTAGCGAAAAAAAAAATAAACCTTTCAAATAAACGAATAATAAGAAATGAAGAAATGAAACTTTAAAATAAAGTGAATGTATCTGCAAAAAAAGAAACAAAGATTATTACACGAAACAAAATTGGTTCTCGTTGATCTGTTATGCTATCAGATTTGAACACAGTGACCTTTAACTGGACATCCATACAAAGGTCACACCCAGCACCAAGACTGACAGAGATCCCGCTGATGCCTGGACCCCTAGTCCCGAATCATCTCCCTTAATTTGGGCTGGGTTGAGGGCGAGATGGACCTCGGCCTTGCAAGAAGCCACATAGCAAAGAAAGTACGTGTTTTCCAAGTTCATGTTTTCTGACAGGTAGTACTGTGATGGAGAAAAAAATTGTCTTTATAAGGCACGCTGATTTTAGTAGAGACCTTCTCTTTATCTTTCTTCTTCTGTTTCTTTATCCCCCAACTGAGCATATGTTCTCAACCAACTCACTTCAAGTCGTCTTATTCCTTGCTATCTCATGCAGCTCATACTTTCCCCTCCCCATCTGCCAGACTCCATTCTCTAGTTCACCTCTCCATGTGTTGTTGGTTTGCCTTTATTTCTATGCATTGTGTGTTCAGGGTATAAACATTCTAATTATATTGTTCTCAAGTTTTCTCAGCCTGTTTCGTATTAAAAGCCAATGACTTTTCTCCATCTCTTGATTCCGTGAGATTTCTTTAAGGCTTTTCCATTGTTAGGTTGCTTTTTCTGGCTGCTGTTTTTACGGAATAAAGCAAGGCAACGCCAAGCCTAACCCCCACCAACACCACCTCTTGAGGCATGCTTGGACGCTGTAGTGTTGCCCTTCTGTGATTCTCATCAATGTACCAGTAACACACAGGCAATCATAAACAGTACAATGATCACAGTAAAACTGATTAGAGAGATTAAACGTCGCTTGGAGAGTTCTTTGTTAATTGTATTTGTTGATGAGAATGAATAGACTAGATAACTTGGTGATAACTGGCACAACTAAAGGCTAATATAACAAGTGGGCGACAGAGAAGTAAAATTCCTGGATGGCTTCGTCGTACTGATTGGACGAGACAAGAGCACAGTCCTCATTCGTGATTTCGGTGATCTTGTAAACTGGCGGAATATTACTGACTACGCTTATCGACAGAGAACATGATGATGATGATGACGACAACGACAATGATGATGAGGATCATCATCGTCATCATCATTATCATCATCATCATTATCATCAGCATCATCATCATAAAACTAGTGAAGGCATATTCAACTTGCAACAAAACTATTGTCACGTGATTAATTTGTTTTCAAAAACATTAAGGGATTTGTGGGTGGTCGTGGTGTGGGGGAGGGGGGCTATTGGAGATAAGGCTATCCTTCATTGCACCTTGTTTTATCTTTTCTTTCTTATTTTGACTTCTCAGAATGACTTACTGCCTACCAAGAATGTCACACATTCGTGGTAGGAATCCAGGACTTTCAGAGCTAAAGACAAGTAGCGTACCCACTTTGCCATGAGTATATAATGTGTGCTCTCTCCTCTCTTATTTACTATAGACATATACAAGAATATGAAAATGAGCCATTTTTAAAGCAAAAGAATTAGATCCACACACAATAAATGAACTACATTTCGCAGAAGAGATAACCTGAAAATAAACTCGACTGAAACTGAAGTAAGGCAGGTTCGCTACATGTCGGGCTGAATGGTACCTGTCTGAAACAAGTTAAAGAACTTAAATATCTAGGAAGTATATTCCCTGAGGACGGCAGAATAGATCGGGAAACATAAACAAGATGCCAGCGAGCCAGTTAACTTACATACCAACTGACACCGTTGTTAAGACATCCTAACATACGTATGAGCGCTAAGAAACAAATTATGAACAGCATATTCATACCAACACTTTTGCTACCTGTGCCAGACTCGGACATTGTCAAAGGCTAACCTTCGTAAAATTAGCACCTGTGAAATGAGATGCCTGAGAAAAGCCGCCAACTTAATCATCTGAGACAAAGTTTGAAATAATATTAACAGACAGTCTGTATCAACAACACCAAGCAGCAAATTCTTTGTGAAACAGAAGATCAAATGGTTTGGTCAACTAGTAAAAATGCAGCTAGAACAAATACCTACGCAGGCCCTATACGTGAAAAGATCTGAAGTGAAATCAAGAGGCCGCCCTAGGAGATAATAGATTATTAATATTAAAAAAGGTTTCTACGCCCACACGGAATTACAATAGCCATTTCTGACCATTAGGTAATGGATCGCTAACTATCCATCAGCACAACGCTTGGCGACAGAAGTGGAAAGTGATGATGAGTATTTCAATGTCCACGGATAAATCACATAAAGAACGGGTTAATATATGAACGTGTTCTCACCTCGACATAATCCCATATTTTGCCCTGTATGCAAGGCTCGGTCTTGAAATACTTCACGAGAGTGTCCACACACTCAGGAATACAATGGCGTGAAGTACCGGCAGTTTTTGCTCACTTCCTGGAACATGGTCGAGTTGGCGATTTGGCTGCCAAAGAGATCTGGCGGAGTCTTGCACTCTCCCCAAGTTGCAGGGTTGCAGTTGCTGGGGACATTTATTGGAGATATACATATTCGTTACAAATACCATCTTCGTTGTTGCCATCTCTCCGTCTTTCCAGGCTATAATGTTATATTGTGTTATGGGGAGATATGGGCTCACAACCCATTGTGATGGTGAGTGTCCTATGTTTCTTTGTATTTCTCCTCTGCCTAAGACAACGCCTAGACGTTCTTGTTCAGATCATATTTGCCCAGTCCTTTCTCAACCTGCCTTGTTTACTCCAACGAAAATATAACACCAATAGGTTTGGGAAAAGGCAGGGTGCAGAAGCTGCTAGATCAGTAGAGCAGTGCTTTATCTGTGCATCAGCGTACTCAACATAGAACAATATACAGCAATTTTCCGTCTATGAAAAGAACACTGAAGGCTCAACTATCACATGCATAAAATAAAGACTACAGTCCACAAAGTGTGCTTGTCAGACAGGACCACAGACACCTGACAACATTCTGTAGTCCTGCCAGCTATACTTAAATATACGAAGAGAAACTTGGTCTTAGTAGCAAAGTAGCTGACTGTGGATGTAAATTTCTCCTCCAACTTGTCTCTCATTGTCGGATTCACACTAAAATTCCCATCTATGCGTCTTTAGATTCACCTAATATTGTGTCTTCTACTAGCATTCCTTCTTCGGCAGACGTCAGATTCTTTATTTGATACATTATCATTGTTTCTAAAACCGCAATTTTTGCAGTGTCATTCCTGTTCCTGTGGGTAGTATATCAGTGAGTTTACGACTAGTATTTTGTTTTCTCTCTTTTTGTTATTGTAAATAAAAAAAAAAAACTATTTGTATGACACCGTGGGACATCTAGGCTTAGATAAAAAAAATACTTGTAGGAGCTAGACTGCAGTCAGTCATGTATAATAAAATAGAACAATGAATATTTCTAGAGGTATATGATGCTACACTCAAATAAAGAGACAAAATTTAAACAAATAATCAAGAGCAGCATAATTAACTTACCAGTTGGTACTGATTTAGGATAGGAACTTGCGCGGGGGGAGGGGAGGGATTACTCAGGAGCGGGACGAATTATTGCTTTTGGGGAATTGTGGTAAATTACAATCAGGGTATGCGGAAAGAGATAATGCTGGAGAAAGGGGGGGGGGGGGTCATTTATTGCTGATCTAGTTGTCATCCTCAGTGAGGAGCAGGGGCAGGTGGTGTATTAATTGTTACTCTTCCTCCAACCCCTTCTCCCTTCCTCCAAACCCCGACCAACGTTTTAATAGACTGATGTGGTATAGTCTTTAGGAGGTAAACAAAAAATTGAAAGACAAATTGTTTTAGAAATGTAGGCAAATTAACCACTAGGGGAAATGACTCTAATTCGGAAACAACAGAACTAACAAAGGCAAGTTTTCTTTTAACCAAGGCAGGTGCATCTTCTTATAAAATAAACCTTTGTAATGTGAATTCCCGGGAAATCCCAAAGTGCTCCCGACTGGGGAGACAAGGTCAGAGGACCAGCGAAACAAAACGAAAGTGTCGAAAGCATGTCTCGAGTATCCTGTTTTGGGTGAATAGAGGTACAAGGAAAGCGTGAGACTAAAACGGAAAGTGTGAACCCAGAGAGGATAGGAAGTCAGTGAAGTTTGGACCTGGATGTGTGCGGTCGAATGCAAGAGAACAGCTGAGAAGAATGCAGATCGTCTGACCACGTGTAATTGTTCGAGAGCAGAAATGAATGTCTACTGACTGCAAGTTTGGACTGTGTACAGGTACAAAGAACAAGATCTCAGCCTCATCCAGATGTATGATCTGAAAGGTAATGGCAGAGAGAATCACTGTGTGCCATGCGAAGCAGCCACGAGAACACAAGTGAGCGACTGGACAGTGTGGCTTTTGGAACAGCTAATAAAGATCATTAACTGATCTGTTTGTCGTCTGATATATTCATAGTGACTTTATGTAATTAAGAACGTCAGTAAAGCAATGTGACGAGTTCAGTCAAACCCTAGACAGAGCCACATTGCAACCTTGGCCGCTGGGTAACAACCTACCTAATTCCTAGTATATCCGTACAGAATGGCTGTGTATAGTTCTGTAAGGGGTAGTAGGTCAGAAAACCGTAGCACATCTCATCTTGTGTAGCTTCACCATGGAATACAGTTTTATTTTTGCTCATGGTATTGAACTGGCAGGTGACTTCAAGGGCGTCTCCT
The DNA here is from genome assembly GCA_905116865.2 of Candidula unifasciata. Taxonomy (NCBI): domain Eukaryota; kingdom Metazoa; phylum Mollusca; class Gastropoda; order Stylommatophora; family Geomitridae; genus Candidula; species Candidula unifasciata. The sequence continues at coordinate 219,547 of CAJHNH020005201.1, forward strand.
GGTACCATGACAACGGGGTCAGGGCTGGTAGATCAAAGAGAAACGTACAGTTGTGGATCAAATATTACTTTAAACAACAGGAAAGAACATTTTAACGACTCAACTAATTCATAAAAACACTGAATGAAAGCATATGCACTTTTAATACTATAGTACTATCTCAGCATATTTCCTTCATCTGTTCCGGATGCTTTGACTTGTATCAAACAGAACGCATACCAATTGAACACTTCCCAAAAAAAATAAAGGGAGAACGATTAATCAGTTGCCATGAAGATAAAAAAAAAACTATTGTTATTGGCATATTGTACACTGGTATGGTTGTGTAAAATAGTTTAAACAACGCTTAATACTAAAATACATAAACACAAAACAAAATAAAAGATTTTTTTTTAAATGTAATCCTACTTCACTGTGTTGACAAGAGTCGAGTGCCTACTAGAAAAACTTACTT
>CAJHNH020005201.1:227500-478027 GCA_905116865.2 Candidula unifasciata
CCATGCCTTTTGTCGGCCGTGACGTTCAATGTGGCCAAAATATGTTGGCTTTCGAGACAAAATGTTGTTTATTTAGCCAATCTTCAGATAATGTTCAGATCTATTAGAGTGCCAATATTGTTTTTACTTTCCCCATAGTATTCTGAATACCTTTCTATAGCATTTAAGCTCAAATGCCGCTATTTTCTTTCTTAAGGACTGTGAGATAGTCTAAGGCTCACATCCATATATTACTACAGTGAAGATGACAATTTTTTTGAAAATTTAAGTTTCCTTGCTAATGTTTAACCATCGACTTTTAATGATGTTTAATCTTTGCACTGATATGGTCAGCCTCCTTTTGACTTCTGTTGAACAGTTTTCATTGGTGTTTATTATGGAGCCTGGATATTTAACGTTTGTGACATTTTCAGTTTCGTGAACAAATATTTAAAACTATATACTTAAAATGAAAATTTCACCATAAAAGTTTTTACCATATAAGGGCTGTTTGTAAAGGTAAAGTTAGGAGATTTAAACAGGTATCATTGCACACGGTTATAAACCATAAGTGCTCTACCACAAGTATGAACAGCAGATACGAAACTGTCCACCTGTGTCGCAGTCCCCATGAAACTCCGAAACTAAAGCGACGTTCCTCTATTTACCATAAAGTTTTAACTCTAGTACTCATTTCCTTGAGGCAGGGTGAACCCCGGGAACCACCTGGTTTCGAACACCGGCCGTGGGCTACATAGCTTGAAATATTATAGACGTGCCGCAATAAACCTGGGAACAAAATAATTTCCTCGTCTTCCTTACATTATTAGAACTGTCATGTAGCCAGTCTGACTTGATCAGGCCCTATATAAAATTGAATTTGTTTATGTCCTGTAGATTGTGAGACCCTACCCTGTAGTTTTGAAAACCCTTGTCTATCAGGGTTGTGTTCTCAGCACTCTGCTTTATGGCAGTGAAACTTGGTCAACCTATTTGCTCCAGGAAAGACAGCTAAATAGCTTTCCCATGCGATGCCTAAGAAGAATACTTGGCATTAAGTGGCAGGACAAAATCACAAACACTGAGGTACTGGAAAGAGCAGGTACTACAACAGTTTTTTCCATGCTCAGTCTACGATGGCTCAGGTGGCTGGGACACACCTGGAGAATGGAGGATGGCAGAGTCCCCAAGGACATCCTTTATGGTGAATCAAATACAGGAAGAAGATGTCAAAGCCGACCTCTACTGTGGTATAAACATGTGTGCAAGCGGTATTGAGGTGGACTTATGGGAACAAAATACCATGGACCGTGTTGTGTAGAAAGGGAATGAGAGTGAAGGAAGAAATGATTGCACAAAAAAAAAAGATGAGAGCTGAGAGTCTAAAAAGAAACCAATGGTCCTAAAATCCAATGCTACCATTGTGGAAGACTTTTCTTGACACGGGCGGGTCTTGCTAGTCACACTCGCCATCGCCATGGGCTGTGAGTCTCATGCCTCCTCATAGAGCAATATAACACTATCGTCTGGAAAGACGGAAAGGTGCCAATCAATGACCCTGTAGTTTATAAGCTCATACCTAAATTCGACACTGCACGTAGCATGTTGTTTGCGGAACGTCGCCGTCATTTTGGTATACCGAGGTTTATTTTACACTCCCAGAATGCCTAGTTCAAATACACACACACACACACACATACACAAACACACACACATGTGCATGCACACGCATCCAAAATCATAGATACACAAAGGGATGGTAGAAGTAATCATACCAACTGACATATCCTAATGGACATTTCCGCGATAGCAACACACACACACACACATACACACACACACACACACACACAAGTGATAGAAGTAGTAAAGGACTTGGACTTGATTGCTCAGTTTTGATGCTACTTTAAAAGACTTGTGTAGTGCTTTTTGTGGGACGCCTGCTCAATTTCGTTGCAAATAAAATGTAAAGGATATAAACCATTGTGCGTGTAAACTATTAAATTGGAAAGGGGATGGTGGGGGAGGGATGGAACTGACTTGTTTATGAGCCCCTTCAAGGGGCCCCCATGATATCTGCACTACCTGCCATACCTCAGACACAGTACCTGTATAGAGACAAACTTGTACCCTCCAAGTCCAATCTTGACCCCGCTGTCCGGGTGGTAGCACTCGCCGTCCAGTCCCAGGGTCCAGACGTGGAGAAACTGCATACAGTCGAGCGAGGCCAACATCCCACAGCTGTATGGTTCCGCTGTGGCCTTCACGTTACCTGGTTACAGTTGGCAACAGTCGTCAAGTGGCAACACACACACAATGGTTTTATATATAGCACGCTCAGTCTTGTTAGTTAAACGTGTTCCAACCAGCTTCCCTATAGGGGACGTTTTAGGTTATAATTGTAGTCTGGATTATTTGTGCTATTATCGTCGTTATCATAGTTATCATCATTATTGTCATCATCAATGCCGTCACCATCATCATCATCACCATCATCGATATCATCATCATCACCATTGTCATCATCATGATCGTGTCGTCTTCGTCATCATCATCATCATTTTCATCATCATTATCCTCATCATCATCATCGTCACCATCACCATCATTATCGTCATCATCGTCGTCATCTTCATCATCATCATGACAATTGTCATCATCATCATCGTCGTCATCTTCATCATCATCATGACAATTGACATCATCATCATCGTCAGCATCACCATCATCGCTATCAGCATCCTCGTCGTCATCATCGCTGTCATCATCAGTATCAACGTCATCATCATCATCATCATCGTTGTCATCATCACCATCATCATCGTCGTGTCGTCGCTGCCGTCGTCATTATCATGATTTTCATCTTCATCATCATCATCTTCGTCATCATCATTATCATCGTCATCATCACCGTTTCGTAACACTGTGTGTTGGGTCACTGGTTGTCGTTGACTGTCTGGTCGGCTCTCTCTACATCTGACAGTCTGACGCAACGAACTTCGTGGTTGCGTGCCTGAATCCTCTCAAGTTCTGTAATTGCCCCAAATAAATTCATGGCTTAAAACTATGGCGCACATAACCTGATCACAAATATAACTTAAAGTTCCCCCTTAAGGGTTGCTGGTAGATCGTGACGATTTATATTCCATTGACCAGCACAAACAAACAATGGAATGGGCTTGGAGCAGAGGGGTTGGAAGGGTCTCCGTGGCTTTTGGTTAAGCCGTTTGCCTTACGCTATGAAGGTCGTAGATTCCTTTCATACCTTCGTCGTTTGCTTCACAATTGCAGGTTATAGAGAAATCCTTGTTGATCGTCACCGGAGCTACGGTGTTTTGTTCGACGTTCGCTGTAAAAGGCTAGACGTTCTGCCCAGAGACACCGAACCATATAGGATAAACTCTAAGTGTAATCAAGTCGATCCACCCACCGTTAACCTTTATCATTTACCTATCGTGGAAATCTCCTGCATACAAAAAGTATTAAAAACATCGCCTGAATTACCTCTGCAGCCAGAGAGGACCATGTGGTGAAGTAACTTAGCGTTGTCTATGATGGGTGTCACTGCAACCATGTGGAAGGTTTTGTCGTCGGGGACACCAAGAGCGGTTAGGTCAAAGATCTGACACTCGTAAGTTGTGTCCTGGGCCGGGATTTGGTTCCTAGTGGGAGTCTCACGGTCACGTTCGCTACACCTGGTGGAAATATGAGACGCTCGTCAGTACAGAGGATACGACATTGTTATTTAAAATACATGAATGAAATGAATGTTGAATTGAGAATCGACATCACTGCACTCATGGTAGTTGCATAAGCACCCTGTTCTCATCTGTAGCAACAAACGCATAGTTCCAGCTCTGATGGTAGCTCTTAATTTTCTGACTGTATATCCGTCTTGGGTTGTTGGTGTCGGCCAGAGTCCCTGCTCATCCCTCGCAGTATCATTATCCTTAGACAACGATGATCCTTTTGCGCCTCCTACAGGTCACTCGTAGACAGGTATGCTTCGAGTAGAGTGGCAAGCCTCACTGGAAAGATCACGGGTGGTGAGAATACTTTGGATCTTTTTTCCAGGCTATGCCGGCGTGGTGGGTAATGAACAGGCAGACAGATTGGCTGGATCTGCATCACATGACAAGGCAAATGTTGTCAAGGCATTTTGGGAACAAGCAACGGAATTAGTAGAGAAAGAAGATTATTATGGCCTAGAGAGAATGGGGGACCTGGGTGTAACCAGAGGGTCTGGCCGGCTGACTACACTTAGAGAAAAGACAAGACGGACTTTTAACCAGATTGCGACTGTTACCATCAGTATTAGAACTCTGCGCTGGCTGCTGAAGATGAGACTCAACTTAACTCATCTCACTCGCCTCCATGATGCCCTGAAAACAACTAGCTTGTTATGCATCAGTCACCACCAGGTGGAGTAGAACCAGCAATTCTATCTGCCTGTTCGTTTCCTAGCACATCACCATCACTAGGAGAAAATATCCAAAGGACGTTAACTATACGGGACCTCTGAAGCGATCCTGTGAACGAGTGAATGAATGAATGAATAAATGAATGAATGAATGAATGAATGAACGAACTAATAAAAAAAAGTAAAGTGAAGATCCCTTTTTTACGTCTTAGGCGCATCGGGCACATGGGAAGAGCACCCATATCTTTACAGACGATCGGCACTAGGTGGGTAATGTGGTCAGCATTTTCCCGACCGTCTTTACTTCCTCAGGAAATTTTAGCCTGGGTCGACCTGCGACAGCCCATACAGGCGTGAATGGCCAGCTGAAGTTAAGGCCTGGTAGCAGAACCTGTGACCTCGCGTGTGCAGGCAGACACACATTTGTAGTATCGGGGTGCAGGTGCTTGGTTGACCTGCGAATTTTACCTGTGTTTTTGTACCTTGCTTTCTATTTTCATTAAGAAAACAGTAGTACCTTAAGTTGGCCGTAGCTGTACCCTCTCCTCAGTTGTCAACTAAAAGGTCACATAAGTAAGGTCATGTCACTAAAATCTGTCATTTTAGTCTATCAAAATATACTCCAATTTATAAACTCATCAACTGATTTTCGAAACAGTAGGTTCTAACAGAGGAATGATGAGAGTACACTGGACACATAAAAAAAAGTAATGTGGATGTCTTGGAAGAAACTGACTCACGAGGAGAACTTATTGCCCAAATCAAAAAGGGACAGTCATACACTCTTTGGTCATGTGCTAAGAATGAGGCAATTGGAGTACATCGTGACAGCAGGAAAGTTGAAGGGGAGGAGAGGCAGAGGGAGACCGAGAGAAAAGATGCTGGACAGTTTGACATCATGGTATGGAGGATTGTATGTGTTAGATTTGACTGAAAGAACACGAGACAGTTACATATTTCCATGTGTGTCAGCAACTAAATATATGTTACATTTCAACAAGTGTGAACAACTCGTTAAATCTCGCACTTAAAATGTCTACAAATTATCTGTTGGCTTTCTCCTGCCGTCTCTACCACACACTGAATAATATTGTCTAGCGCGTGTTATTATTATTATTTTCTAAAAATAAAAATGAATGTTTCAGATTTAGAAATTATTAGACTGATTCCGATCAAATTTACACAATATGTTTGTTTTAATGTCTGGATGCACTGGTCATAGTTTGTCACTTCGATGTTTTCGACTGCATGGTTACGTTGAATTTTCATAGATTTCGATATATTTTCATTTTGATTTACTTATTTCGTGTGACATTGCGTTAGAATTAAGCTGTGTCGTTTACACTAGTGTTTATTTTGTAACTAAAGTTTATTTGTTTTGTTGTCATTGTTTTTTTTTTTTTTTTTTTTTCACATCGTTTTTTTTTTTCCCCCAACTCCTTTGATGAGGAAGAAAGTTGTCGGCGGATTTATAGGGGGGGGGGGTGGCGATGACAGAAACTGTTAACTGAGAGAGCTTAAGAGTCACAGTAACTGCCTTGACTGCTCATGATAGCAGCGGTAATTGCGGTTGGCTGGTTGGTTACACTTTCGGGCTGCCATGTGGGAGACCCGAGTTTGACCGCCGGTAAGATGATAGGGTTTTTCTGTCGGGATAGGGGGTGGGGAGCAAAATTAAACATCCAGACCTGACCTGTCCGTGGCGACAGCACTAGCCATGCGGCCGCAATACAGGCAGGCCATGAGTATGGCCAATTGTCTGAATGCGGTTTCTGGGACCTCTCCACGGCGATCCTCATCCACATGGTGGCACTTTGTGCCATCGGGTGTTTGTTGCTTGTGTGATGTCGTAGTGGAGTAGAAAGTCAGTCAGTCAGACTATTGTAGTTGTTGTTGTGGTGGGGGGTAGTAGTAGTAGTATCGGTACGTGATGGATGGTGAGGTAAATATTACACAGGCCACATTTACTTCTCATTACTATTCATGCTACATATTTTAATCCGGATGGACACGGATGCCAAGGTCAATTACAAAAAAATATCGTCAGGTGATAAATTTCAAATCATTCGGAGAGGGAGAGAGCAGTGGTCTGTGGATCAGGGAGGGCATGGGGCGATGACTGAAACTGTTAACTTAGAGAGCTTCAAACAAGATTTTACATTTTTTCATTTTTTAATTTCTTTATGTTTTACTAACGCTACCTCAGCTATTCTTATTTTTTTTAAATTGCGAATTAGTAGGTTTTCTAGAAGTACAGTAGTAAGCTTTACTTTCGTCTGGTAAAAAATTACAGCTTTGGCATTTTTGCCATTTTTTAAGTCATACAATTTAAATAACCACTAATATAAAGACACAATTATATGCTGTGTGCTTTAGAGTCGGCAAACCAGACTATCTGTATATCTGCTCAAACAATGATTGCAAAACTAACCACATAAGGCACACGCGATTTCTATTTTCTTTCTTTTCCGTTTAGCCAAACTAAGCCACAGCAACGAGAGGCCGGGTACAGTTAGTAGTTGATATATAAAGCTAGCTTCTGGACAGCTCAACCACTACTCACCTGGCTCCTGCATGGCTGGACACTGGAAACTTTCTGTCTTGCATATCTGAGCCAGCCAATCCTTCTGAGTTGTGTACTGTCCCCAGATGACTTTCTTCTGCTGGCACATCGTACTGGTGATGGGCTCACAGATCCCTACAAGATGTTGCCCCAAGAAGACTGTGTTAGCTCTAAATGTCCTATTGCTTTAACCAGTTCTGTGTCTCTTATCCTAAATCTTGTATGATCTATTCTTCTTCTTTCACCCTCTCGTTTACCGGCTGTAAACTCCAGCAGAAAGTTCTGATTGAACGTCCATTTTTAGACTCTAGTCCTGTTCTAGAACCTGGGTGTTGGGTGTAAATCTGTTTTACAGATCTGGCGCAACTGGTAGGTAGGCGGATGGTACCTTGCCTCTCGGCTGACGAACTCAGACTTCAAAGGAAGCTTCTAATTATTCGACTCTTAGGACATGCTTCTTGGGGAGGCAGTAGGTCTCAACTTCTTTCTCACCACAATGAGGCCCTGTAACCCACACGGGGAGCATGTTGTGTTTATCTTGATTTATTCCCTGGGAGTGTAGCTTTTAGTAGTTAGGTTGGTGCATTCTCAAGAAGGTGATCAGGAAACTGCAGTTTCAACCTCACAGCTGACGTGTCACCCCATTGCTGTTTATTTCTATGCCAATAAAAACTACACAGAATGTCTATCTGTGTCCCTTGTGAAAACAAAATGACCCATTCTACAGTCCTAGCAAATCAAAGAGCATACATATGAATTAAAGGAATACGGCGGCCGTCAGAAGTGCCAGTACAAACAGCCCGACACTAGAAATGCAGTTTAGTGATGGAAGCGATAGTTACAACAGAATAGTAGTTGCACACGCAATTAATCGCATAATGTACCACAAGTTTTCTCTCGCAACAAGGTACTTGCCATTTTCTGACAAACCACGTTGAACGCAGTAGAAAAGCATTCCAAGTTACTTGCGCAGCTAGCAGTGTCGCGCCATGCACTCAGCTCAGTACTTAAGCGATCGTATTTTCCAACGGTCTACTTATAAAAGTCGGCTCTGTGGCTAAGTCGATGCGAACGCTTTATAATGCCGGAATGCCAGGTTCGATCCCAACTGCGGGCCATGCGCCTTGCATTGGTTTCGACAGAAGTATCAAGAAAGCGTATCCAGTGGCAATGGACAAAGACGTAAATTTGCTAGACAAACCAACTCACAGCCAGGGGCTGTTGGGGTAATGGTTTTGCGACCTCCTTTAAAGGATAGTTTGCCACCTTGCTTATAAAAAAAAAGTGGTACAACTAACTATTGTTAAACAAAATGGAAGAAAAAACAAACTAGCTACGAGTAAAAACAATAAATAAGCCAACCTGCCATAATTGACGGGAAGTCCGTCTCAGGGAGGTCTACTATTCAAAAGGTTAGGTACAACTTACGATTCTGCGCCCCATCTCGTTCAGCTGCGTCATTTGAAAGTGGTTCCCCGCACGGGCTATCCTATGCTGTAGGGGTGTTATGAGTAACTCCCTTCGCTGTCTGAAATCACCATGACAAGAAGTGACTTTGGTTCATTCGACTAGGTCCACATAGTGTCTATCATATGAAACTGTGCAGTTTTCTTTTCGCAACTCTTTTTGAATGAGTGTCATTTCTAGAATGTGTTATGATTTGGTCTCAGGTGTCACAGAAGACTGTGTGCCAGGAAGACGTTCTGCGACGATTCGTCAGTATCGAATCATAGACAGTTTTTGTATTTGTACGCACGTTGGTGGTGACTGTCGTCGGTAGTGGATGTGCTTAAAATATTCAAAACAAGCAACAACTGACACCCCTAGAACATAGCACAGTCCTTGAGAACCATTACGAAATCACGCAAACGAACGAGATAAGGTGAAAATCGTGGGTTGTACCAAAGATTATATTGTTTCCATTGGGCCTAGAATGCAGTATTTATATTTAACCCCTAACTCCTTTTATAATTTTTTTTTTATTTATTTTATTTTGTTCCGGGATGTCTAAATTTATCTTGTGCATTGTCTCTTCCTGCTTTATTTGCCACGCAATAAGTTTCGGTGTGCTTGACCTGGTTTAATACACATTTCCAACAGACTGTACATCGTCGTTGACTCTTTTGTCTCAAGCTCTCTGAGACGCAGCTCGTTCATTGTGCCTGCCCTTGAAGAACAAATGATGGATCGGACTGCCGTGGTGGGATGCCGATGCAGGCAACATAATGTCTGTTTCTCTGTGTCCATAGCTGCTTCATTGTGACATGTTTTATCTTCCTATTATTTCCTCTACTCCTGAGATGCCTCATGGCGTCAGGACAGGAAGAGATCTTTGGAACGGGCACTTCTGTTCGCTTTGTTTGTAGTTCTTTTCAGTGTCTCTGATATTTACGCCACATTGAGTGGTCGACCTCTGGCTCTGTTACTGCTGTATCCGTATAACATTGCTCTATGTAGTGCCCTGTCTGGTACCGTATTTTATATAGTTGTTATATACTTTGCCTGTTTCTGCAATACAGTCATTATTTCTCTTTGTGTCTTAGTCAACATTTCAAGTAAGAGACAGTATGTACGACGATTATATCATAAGGTGCTTTATCAAATTCTTCATACAACTTTGAATGATCCTACCTGGGTGTGACAGCCCCTGCTTGGTCTTGGGTGTGCCACCTTGTGTCCAGGTACAGTCAGGGTCACCCAGTTCTTCTCCGTTGGTTCGTCCATCGGCATCAGAGTCTTTCTGACAGAGTTCCTTTGTCCAGACCTGAAACATCACAGACACCGCGGCCAGATTATATAATACTGCAGCAGGAAATTATAGCAGCCACTCTAATCGCAGACGGCAAACTATGTCTTATACTCATTAAATGATTCAGTCAATGTTGACCTACTTTCATTAAAATATCCTCCCAATTCCTTTCGCTCTTCAGTTTGTTACTCCTCCTCGTCCGTCGCTTCTCCTCCTCCTCCACTCTTTCTTCTTCTTCTTCTTCTTCTTCTTCTTCTTCTTCTTCTTCTTCTTCTTCTTCTTCTTCTTCTTCTTCTTCTTCTTCTTCTTTTTTCTTCTTCTTCTTCTTCTTTTGTTCTTCTTCTTTTTCTTTTTCTTCTTTTGTCCTCTTCTTCTGCTTCTTCTTCGTCTTCTTCTTTGTCTTATTTTTATAATTCATGAATTTATTTTAGGTTTCACCTTGCCTTTCATATCCACACTGTCGTTTTTGACCTCCTCTACCTCTTCTTCTTTTTCTTCTTCTTTTTCGTCTTCTTCTTTGTCTTATTTTTATAATTCATGAATTTGTTTTAGGAGGTTTCACCTTGCCTTTCATATCCACACTGTCGTTTTTGACCTCCTCTACCTCTTCTTCTTCTTCTTTTTCTTCTTCTTCTTCTTCTTCTTCTTCTTCTTCTTCTTCTTCTTCTTCTTCTTCTTCTTCTTCTTTTTCTTCTTCTTCTTCTTCTTCGTCTTCTTCTTTGTCTTATTTTTATAATTCATGAATTTGTTTTAGGAGGTTTCACCTTACCTTCCATATCCACACTGTCGTTTTTGAACTCCTCCACTGGTCATTCAAAAACAGTAACGCGAAGATGGAACGAGGAATAGAAGAGGGAAACCATTTACTCAAATCGCTTATATAACTCATCGAACTCACCCCAACCCTAAATGTACTTACCTTGCCAGCTGCTTCGAAGTCTGCACCAAACGGGTTCCTCTCTCCTGACCCCACGTCCTTGAAGTGACCCACCCCAGGCCACAGTTGTCCAGACTCACATGGAGACGGGACAATTTCCCCGTTGGGGATGTTCTTCTGGTACATTGGAAATGGAGTCACACACTGCAGGAGTGAGGTCACGATGGCTAGCCTGAAGATATACATGCTTGGTTAGGAAAACCTTTGTGACTTGTACAACAATGCGATTTCACTTTATGAAAATGTTGAAATTAAAAAGGTGGGATATATACGTACTCAACCTTATTTGGCAGTGTATCATATTGTAGCCTCACTTATGTGGTGACATCTTCACCACCTAATCCACAGGTGTTGCCATTTTAAATCATTATATATACACACACACACACACACACACACACACACACACACAATATATATTGATCGATACTCATAGAAATAAGTAGACAGAAAGAATGACACGCTAGACAACATAACAGTCGAAAGGTACTGTATGGGGAATCGAACCAGTCACCTCCAAATGGCGTGTGCGCTTCTCAGTGGAAACCACTGTATTAAGATATATCACCAAGTAGGCACCCCAATAAAAGATGTCTTCATTGGCTACATCTGTTGTTATCATCATGTAGCAGGTCCTTTGCAGAACGTCGCTCTCATCACAGTCTGCCTGAAAGAAACTTGGTCTCTTGCCAGTTCTCCCGCCTCAAGAACTTTCACACTCAAGGAGTCACTTGTATCCTGTGCCCATCTTCGTGTCAGTCGGCCCCTGCCCCTCCTTCCTGTTACCATGCCTTCTATTTTTTTCAAATCCGTCGTGGCGCTTGATATGACCAAAATATTTCAGCTTTCGAGAAAAGATGGTGTTTATTAGCCAATCTTTCTTGATGTTCAGATCTTTTAAGATGTAAATATTTCTCATCTTCTTTGTCCAAGATATTCGGAGAATCTTTCTATAGCATTTCAGCTCAAAAGCCCCAATTCTCTACAACATATGTAGTACAGTATGAAATTCACGACTATGGAATATGGACTGAATTCATCTTACACCTCTGAAATCGCACCATAGGCTTTCGAAATTTATATTTACCAAGTTTATGTCGAATAAGAAACACATCAACAAAATATAAACACATCGAACCGTAACGCTGTGTCAGACTATAACAAACATTTATGAAAACTATTTGATTGGTCGATTCCTTTGTGTTACACCTTACCCACTATGTGCAGAAAGGTCGATCCTCAAATGAGTGATGTTCAAACTCACAATGACCGCACAGCGAGCGATTACCACCCGTTTACACAAAGTGCCACCATTCAGCTGAGAATCTCTCAGGTATGCAAGTCCCAGATACCCTGTGCAATCGTAAGGTTATAATAGAGACCAAGACCACTGTTACGAAGTAACGTGAAATCCAGCCACAGTGTGGAGCTTTGAAATAACAAAGAAATTGTCACATTTTGGAACCGAGGTAAAATGAAATAGTAATGACTCAGAATCATCATCATTAGTTTGAATTGGCCAAGTTCAACTGCTACCTAAGGAGCTAACCTCTCTTAAATCACATTATTCATAATTTTGGCTCCTGTTCATGCTCTTATTTCATTGTGCCTTTCTTAGTGTTGTAGCTTCCATGTCTATCGAGCTAAGTATTCTATGTGTTGTTTGTAGAGGCGTTATCTTAGTGCTTAATTAGTTTAGTGCTCTTTATGTTGCCGGATTATATGATCACTGCCATTGGTTGCTGCCTCTGTTTCATTTCCATAATGTCTATGCTGTTGTGGTCAGTCATGTGGTTTGTTCCATCGTGTGATATATTGGTGGTTTCCAGTACACGGCATATGAGTAGGATCTCAGTAGATCTTGCTCGTGTATTCGCAATGTCCTCTGTATGCTGTCTTCATCCACGTCTCCATATGAGATATCTTATGCCGTTATCCTATTGTTGGCTTGGTGAGACTTCCTCTGAACTAGGTGGATTTTTTAAATTCTTCCATTGGAACAATGCTGCTTTCTAGAGCCTGTAGCCGGCGAGTCGAATGTTTTTCTTCGTGTCAGGGTCTGTCTGGATCGCTTTACCAGCTCTTTCACAGTTTTCCAGGGGAAGGCGGCGGCAGAATATAGTAATTCCCTGCCATTCAAGGAGGCTTCCATGAATGAACAGCGGATAATTGGTGCTTATAAACCCTTCAGACTAGTCCACCTGTCCCTATTCATCCCAAGAAACAGGTTACCACCAAGGTGCCTGGGCAGCGTAAATGACATTGACGTTTCCTTCGAAGTCACAGTGCATCTGCTTGAGATTAGAGACACCAACAGTCTGTAAACAAGTATACTAAATTTGTAAAACTGTTGTGCACGCCTGAAAAAAAGCCGAGTTTGAGAAATGAATGGACAACCAGGACTTTTTGTCCCAAGTATTTGAATTCTGGTGTAAAATGTCTACATATTTCGATTTAATTGCTTTCATTGCCGCAGAAATCAAAACGAAACGTTTCGAACAGAAAGGACTCTCAAAATCAGCTTCGTCATTATATCAAAAATAAAAATAATAAACGGTCGATTAATTTTCGTGCGTATCCATTTAAAACAGTCCTTAAGAAAGTAAAAAAAAAACGTTCACAATTTCCATTTCTTGTGTCAATTATTACACAAGAACGCTGCATTGAAACGGCAAAAAAAAAAAAAAGGCTTAGCGGAGACTTCAGTTGCCAGACTGGCTGTCAAAGAAAGTTTAATTTGTTTTTAAAATTCGGTCATAGCTCAATAAAAATACTGAAAGCCAATCTTGTATGAATTCTTTGTACAATGTTTTTCCGAGGCTTCAGTAAATAAATCTTCACTACCTAGTGGTCTACATGCATAAATGGCTGGCGCATTAGGCCCAAAATGCCTAGAGGTGTGAAAAAAATGTCCTTATATAACTTTTTGTTAAGGCCCTTACGTAACAATCTTTTCAGGCCTGAGAAGAGGGAGGTGCAGTCAGTAGATTGTCCCATTGCTCATGGATCTTAAATAGGGCCCACGATTAAGCAAATTTTCCTAAACTAAATTTGTAAAAAGAAAAACAAAACTGGATATATAATTTTTACTCTCTGCTTTTTGTGTATAGCAATAAAGTAGAAGAAAATGTCGGCACTCATAGAAAAAAGTGGAAAGTTAGAAGAACACATTAGACAACATAAAAATGGAAAGCTGTAGCTACCGTGACGGGAATCGAACCTGTCACCTATGCCTCGCCATAGAAACAAGTGCACTACGAATATGGTCAACTACGCACCCCCCTCTTCCCCACCCCTGTAAAGGTGTCTTATTGCCATGTCTATCGTACAGCTTGAAATCCACAACTTTGGAGTACGGACAGAATTCATTTCAAACCATTGAAATGGCACCATAGGTATATTGCCACATTAAATGTAGTATGTTTACTTTGTTTCTTGATACTTTTCATTTCACACGTTATTACCGCTTGCTGCGGGGATCCAACCTATCATCCCAGCATTCCGGAGATATAATGGCATATAAGGCCAGCCTTAAAAAATGAACGAGCGGGTCAACCGACAAGGTATACACCAACGCATGCAAGACGAAGCATGATCATCAGCGTTATACGGTCTGGGCTACTGAATAATAAAGAATCTCTAACAATTACACGATTGCGAACCATGGGAGTAAAACATAGTAAAGCACGTCTAGGTTGCCTTCGAGACCGAGGTAGGGGGTATTATAACTATCTCCTAGAGGTACTTTAGAGTGGCTGCTGCTTTGGTGGACAGAGCACGCATGGGAATGCCCAATGTGAAGTAACGTAGTTTAAGATGACATAGCATAACCTTTCTTGCCTTTTGAGGGATGGGAGGGGGATCATCATGTTTAACCAGCATCACCGAAGGGGGAGCTTTTGGTTATAATTGTGACTAGGTTATTCACACCATATAAAATGGCTTAACATTGCACGCGAGGATGAGAATATTGGCACAGCACAGACAAGGCTTCAAGAACCCCTCGGAAATTTAGAGAAGTGGTCCAACAGTTGGTACAAGCCTGTAAATGGGACCAAACCTTCAAACACTTATTTCAGTCTTTCCATCAAATTCCAGAAAGTTTCACTTATGTATGGCATTCAGGCACTGAAACATGATGACTCACCATCGTATTTAGGAGTAACTTTTGGCCTAAGACTCGCATGGAGAAAACAGACACAAAAGAGTCAGAGCAAGGGACTCAAGAAAACTCAAATGATGAGGAAGTTAGCTGGAACAGACTGGGGGGGGGGGGGGGGGGGCAAAACTCAGTGTTCTCAAGAGGACCTTTATAGGCTATATAAGGCTAATACTAGAATATGGGATAGCTACTTGGGGCACAACAGCTAAGTCATATTTTCAGAAAGTCTCAAAGATACAAAATCCTAATTATAACTGGGGACATGCGATCCAAGCCCATATGAGACATGGAAACAATTACTGGTCTTCTTGCTCTAGAAGACAGAAGAGACACCAAAGCTCCTTACCCAACTCTCCATATACCACCAATTGAAAGAACAACTCATGCACAGCCGACTGCAGAAACCCCAGAGGGCTAGACTAAAGAGAACATGTTTCATTAAGAACGCAAATGTCAAGCTCGCTGACCTCAAACTCCCTGCCATAGTGCTAAATGTTCCACTGAAACCTTGCAACCACTGCCCCCTTGAATTGGGATAACCTTTCAACGGTCAGAACCATTGTAACAGGGATCTCCTCCAAATCTTCAATGAGCAGCACCGATATGAGGACAATTGCAGCAAAGGTCAACAGACTTTATCCACACCAGAGTTGTATTAGAGAGTATACAGATGGTTCAGCCAAGAATGTAGCAAGAGACGGAGGAGGAGGAATATACAAAAAATGCCCAAATGGTTCAACAATTAACCATGCTATACCAACAGGTTACTACTACTTATCCAATTACAGAGCAGAGGCAGACGCACTTCTGCTGGCATGTTCTTTTCTGAATGGTCAACAGCACAACAAATATAGCAGAGTGGTCCGTCTGGCTAATGCTATGTCAGTTCTAGTTAACCCAAAAGCACACACTTTGTAGACTTGAAGCAACAGCTGATTCACCTAGCTTCTTCATTGGAATCAACTGTACTGCAATGGATTACAAGACACTGAGGCTTAGAAGGCAGTGAAATAGCGGCAGATGGCCATAAGCAGCAGTGATATGGTACTAGCAAATAGTGACCTTACCCACCATGGGACTAACTAAGACAATCTAGTATCCAAGAAAGGTGGCTGGATACACACACCAAGTTATCCCCTCAGGACTCGCTTCATCGCCTCTCTAGAGAGGGACAATGCATTATATTCAGAATAAGGACCAGTCACAACACACTTCGTCAACAAATGTTCAAACTTTTCGGTGTAGGAAACACAGAGTCGTGTCCCTAGAGCGTGGTATATGAAAATGCTGAGCAAGTGCTCCAACACTGTCAACTGTATGTTGACAACAGAAACGTAATCTGGCCTGTTAATACCACGATAGAGACAAAGCTATATGGTACACGAGAATATATGGTCTGCACGATAGTTTTCATTAGGGCTTCTGGCCTCCTGATGTGTCTGCTGACAGATGGACTCCTGGAGTGTTCATGAGATCAGAGACAGACCTAAATACGACCCCTCTTCGTCATCTACGTTCGCTATACTTTTTTTTTAAGTTTTTGTAAAAAAACGCCCTTGGCTCTTAGGTCTATGCAGCCTTGAGTGGGTACCAGGTACAGACCGGGAAAGTAAAGATGGTCGGCGTGATGCTGACCACATCACCCACCAATACTGATATATATATATATATATATATATATATATATATATATATATATATATATATATATATATATATACACACATATATACATGTGTGTATATATATAAATACATATGTATATAATATGTGTGTGTGTGTATATATATATATATATACATATATATATATATATATATATATATATATATATATATATATATATATAGAGAGAGAGAGAGAGAGAGAGAGAGAGAGAGAGAGATAGTCATATATGCATAACACGCCTAAAGGCGTGGAGAAGGGTCCTTTACTATACTTTACAACATCCACTATAAGTCCTACCTGAAAATCATGTTCTTGAAGCACATTGAAAGAAAAGACTGCCAACAGTTGAAAAGATCCTGGAAAACCTAAACAGTCAACGGATGGTTGATCAGAGACCGACCACACAAACAAGTGAACAACCTCAACTGTGTATCCGCTGGTTTTATAATTTATATTGCATAACTGTCTGGCAGCAGCGACAGAACATGTGGGTTCAGTCTCTTTGAGACCTCCCACCGCCTCCCCAACTTCTCCTTTTCTGTTCAAAATGACTTTCTTCTTCTTCAGCATTCAGAGTCCTTGGGGTTCATTGCTGCAGATATCACCCAACTCCATTCATCTCTTTGGTTGGCCTTCTCTTTCCATTCTGTGACACCAAATGTTTGTAGGTCTGTCTGGACATTATCGCTTGGACATTATCTCTCCATAATTTTCTTGGTCTGCCTCGTGGTCTACGGCCGTTCATCTCCCTTGTGTATACAGTTGTTTCTTCTCTGTCATTTAATATTCTTTCAATATGCCCAACATTTCAGTCTATTAGCTCTCATGATGCCAGTGATCAGTGGTGATTGAAACGGATTATGAATTTCATTATTGCTTCTCATTTTCCACTCACCGCTGTTTGCATCTTTGGCGGGTCTGAAGATTCATCGTATGATTCTGTTTTCGAAAACCTGTAACAAGGCTTCATCTCTTTAGCTGTGCTGCAAGTTTCAGATGTATATAAAACAACTGGTCTTATCGTCGTTTTATATATGTTGATGTTAGTGTGGCGAGACAGACACTTTGACTTTAGCAGATGTTGATGTTAGTGTGGCGAGACAGACACTTTGACTTTAGCAGATGTTGATGGGCATAGAATACTTTATTTCCAGATTGTATTCGAGACATGAAAAGACTTTATGGAGGCATAATAATTTTTTCACTCACCACTTCACCCGATTAGAACATTTACAAATGAGCAACGACATAGACGTTCTCTTTTGGTGTATTTGTTTGTACATTTTGTATTATTTTCAATTACACTTTTTTATTTATTTGCCACTTGAATTTTTATTTTATTTTATTGTGTGGGGGTGCCATAGCTAAGAGGTTAGTGAGAACGGCTGACAATTCCATATTCATCAAGTGCTAAAGTTTGTTCCCTGAGTTGACCCTGTCTTAAAAAAAAATCGTAAATTTCAGACAATGGTACGAGAGTCGCGCCGTGCGAAAAATTAGGGCCTTATCTCGTAAGAAAAAAAAATTATATTTTACAGACAGCAGCGGTACACTGCAGTCAGCCTTCTTTGGGGAAACGGCATGATTTTTTTCTATTGGTACTATTACGAACTCAAACAATGCTTTCACAAGACCTAAAAGGATTCCACTGCACGCAGTAGAAAATTGTAAGATGACTGAGGCATCCCCTTCCGCTCCCTTTCATCTTTTCCTTCCTATGATTTCTATGTGGCGTCGCCCCTACAGTCTGGGTATGTTCAGCAAATTATGTCATGTTTGTTTGTGGCAATTCTACTGTGTCCTTTTACAGTTGGTACCAAAAACAGACACTGGTGCTAGTGATATAAACATGTTTCTATTTTTACCCTTTAGATTTCAGACGTCTTCTGACATATTCGTTTCGTGCCCTTCAAGCCCACCCTACCCCCCCCCCCCTCCCCGCCCCCACTCCTGAACTTATTTCTTTTTTTTTTTTAAACGTCTTTCTTTCTTTAATGTTGACTTTGGCTGATGTCTTTTTTCGTTCAGTTTTCTATTCATAGTTTATGTTGTAGTTAGTACTCCGTTGATAAAGACTTTGAACGAAACGTTCGGTTGTATTTGTGCCTGTTGAGCCTTCTAGTAACATTTTGTGTTGCATTTAATTCTTCTTGACGCTAGCGGGACACAGTACATGTTACATAGTAGGCAAGGAGCCAGGAACCGCGTTAGCGCAGTCGATAGGAGACTCGCTTTCAAATCTAGCTGCGACTCGCTGCAGCCTGTGTTCGAAACTGGGTGGTTCCCGGAGTTCAACCAGACTCTAGGAAATGGGTACCAGAATTAACACTCCAGGGTGAATGGAGGAACGTGGCTGGAGCTATGGAGTTACGTGCTGCCCGTACTGGTGGCAGAGCATTTATGGTTTATAACCGTGAGCAGTGACGCTGGTTCACATCTCCAGACTTAACCTTTAACTTGACCACGAAAAGCAGATTTAATTCACTGGGGCTTGTCTGAGAAATCTACACTGTAAACAATAGTTTAGGCTCCTGGGGCTTCCACAAGCAGACTGGGAACGTCAGAGTTTCTTTCTAGTCTCCTCCTTGTTCTGTACTTCTGCTGTTGCTGCTCCTCCTACTTGTTATTATTTTAGTTGCGTATCCTTTACAGGACGTTGCAGAACAACCCTATCATTTTTTGGCTGTTGTGGTTTTTCTAAGCAAGTTTAGGTCCAGTAGTGTGCCATTGCCTTTTTTGACGGTCGGCTTCTCGATACCACTGTCGAAACCAACGCAAGGGGCAAGGCCCGCAGCTGGGATCGAACCTGGCACCCCGGCATTACGAACCTTGTTATTTATATTTTTTATTTATGTTTTTCCTCTTCTTCAATTGCTGCTACTGCTGTTGCTGCAGCTGCTACTACTTATTATTATTTTTAATGTTATTGTTATTTGTATTATTATTACTATTAGTATTATTTCTCTCAGTGAGCGGTGTAACTATCAAACATGCCACTACTGTCTGTTTCAACACCTTTTCCGGCGGTGTAGCGAGCTGGGCGGGGGCGGGATCGGGAGGCGAATCGCAAGCCTGAGGATTAAGACTGCATGGCTAGTGCTGTCGCCACGGACTATGCAGGTTTTGATGTTTAATTTTGCTAATAACAGAAAAACTCCATTACTTTACGGGGGTCGGGGTAGGGGGTCGAACCCGGGTCTCCGCATGATAGCTCGATGTTGTAACCACTCGGCCAGCTGTCCTCGCTAGTGTTACACTTTAGGACGATTACAGTTTCAATAACCAAGCAGGTGCTGGGGAGGGGGGGGGGTCGCGGGGGGAAGTGAGTTTGTGGGTGGCGGGGGTGGGGGGTGTGGGGGTTAGATGCAATAAAGTGGATTAGGGAAACAACGCTAGAGAGAAAGAGATAAAGATATTGACAGAAATGAGGTGATGATAAAGGAGTACCAGCTTTCAGTCGGCATGTACCTTATTTTACATGCAAGACTGACCATTTTGATCAGTGTGTGTGTGTGTGTGTGTGTGTGTGTGTGTGTGTGTGTGTGTGTGTGTGTGTGTGTGTGTGTGTGTGTGTGTGTGTGCATCTGGCTATTTTCTTGACAATTTTTCCGTATTGTTTTTCATATGTACTATTTCCTAACATTTTTTTAAAGAAGTTCTTCATTTTACTTAAAGAAATCTGTTTGCAGTCAATATATTCTATTTCACTTAATCATCTTATCTCTTCTTAATCCCCAGGTACATTGCGGTGTCGTGATGAAGTACAATTTACGGGAAAGTGTCCAGTGTTTTGTTTTGTTTCGTTTTTTTTTTCTCCCTATCTGTGTCCCTCTTTGTTTTATTATTTCATAACATAAATAAATTAAAATAAAGTTAAGGTATGTGGTGTCAAAATTCATATTTTTATCTCCAGTCTTTTCTTAACCTTTTTTCGCTTTATTATTCATCATAATCTTCAGTCTATTTCAGTAAACAGTTCAGTGATTTTGTGTATTCATGTGGTTTTGTTTGATTTATGTATGTGCCGATGAAGGCTTTGTAGCCACAACGTTCACTTTTCGTTTGTGTTTGTTGAGTTGTATAGCTCGGAGTCTCCTTTTTTGGTCGGTTCTATATCTTTCTGGCATACACGAATTGTTTATTCAAGTGAACCCCAAGTTCAAGCGAACGTAAGCTGAGTGAATAATTATGAATAGAACAACTGTAGAAATGACTGGCATGTCGCTTGGTAATCAATGAGTTCATGTTTTTTTTTCTCTTGACAGTAATCATACATGCTGACCCGTATTTTAATTTATTTTTACAATTAAAAAAAAAGTTAGCAGAGCGTGGTTTCGATCCACGGACCTCTGGGTTATGGGCCCAGCACGCTTCCACTGCGCCACTCTGCTGTTCAGAAGTAGGCAGTATTTTAGGCACAGTATCAAGAGTCTGAACTGGATTATCTCAGCACGTGGTTTGTTCTGGCAGATGATTGGTCAGTTTTTACCACGTGGGTTTCGGCACCTCGTTTTTGGGAGAAAATACCACTGTCTCATATGATTGAATGAAGACAGTATTTGTGTACACTATCCAGACCTCAAGTCTGATTAAATCAGTCTATTTATCGCGCTCTATTAATCACACAGTCTTTACCTATCCTTTTAAATTTCTTACTTTTGGTTTGTTTCACTGATTTTCAAATTCTTGTTGTTTGCCGTGTTGTCAGTTGTATTTACAAAATCATTACAATAATTAAATAGTCTGCGTTTTGTTCGGTTTTATACTTTCCTGTATATCTTCCGTTAGGTAATAACAATCAACTGTGGCGTAGCGGTGGACCTTAAATTTGCCCCGCCATATAAGTCGATCTCTAGTTTAGAATATTTTTTTGTGTGGATAACTAGACTTATACCGGAAATTTACGGCAACTGGTAGTTTACTGTATTTAGTATTTGCGAATATATGTTATTCCCTATTTTGTTATTTCCTGTATCTGTCAGATTGTTTCCTTGTGTACTCAGAATTGTTTTCATTCTTATCCATTGCAATACTTATAGTTTGTATTTATTCATTGTTCATTGTTACGCTTCATTGTGTGTGTGTCTGAACATCTCATATTTGTATCACTCTTTATTCTATTGTTGATCTTGTCAAACTTTAACGCTTGTCCACGATACACGTAGAATTGTCATTTCTCCCCCCCCCCCCGGCAATGTTAGTATTTAAACAATATATATATATATACATATACATACATGTGTGTATAATATACACACACATACATAGATATGCACACACATTGTAATATAGTTATTACATAATATACACACGGTTATACTAATTTTTTTAATGCAAAATAAAAATGTATAGATAAATAAAATTTAAAAATTCCAAAACGTCTTCAAAATAACAATTTAAAAAAAAAAAATTTATAGCAGAGCGTGGTTTCGATCCACGGACCTCTGGGTTTTGGGCCCAGCACGCTTCCACTGCGCCACTCTGCTTCTGAAGCATTCAGTCAATATTTGTGTACAGTATCAAAATCCTACGCGGGTTTCGGGAAATGAACTAAATTACCTCAGAGAATAATCCTAAGAACTGTGACTAAAAAGCTAAACGAAATGGGGAACAGCACAACGTGCAAAACACACACGTTTCTACCAGGGTCTTTTTTGATGTAAAACTGTATGAACTACACAACAATAACAAAGGGGAGCAGAGTTCACCAATCACCAGCGGGCACTAAGAAGTCACATGAGAAGATTTAAAAAGGTGATAGTCATAATTGTAATAATAATAGAATAAATAAAAAGAATAATTAGAAATACAAATATTAATGCTCCATTGGTGGTACTGATTATGGAAATAAAGGTTAGTTGGGTATCCTTTCCAGGACGTTGTTGAACCAATCCCTCTGTGTGGTTTCTCTAGGCAAATTACGTCCAGTAGTTTGCCATAGCTTTTTGGACGGTCGGTTTTCTTGATAACACTGTCGAAACCAACGCAAGGCGCATGGCCCGCAGCTGGGATCAAACCCGGCATCCCGGCGTTCACATCGACTTAGCCACAGAGCCGACAGATATACTTAAACGATAATAAAATAAAAGCAGCCTAAACAATAATAATAAACCTAAAAATTATGTGACAATAGTAAAACTGTTTAAATAAAGGTATTTCAAACATCGATACCTACTGGGCTTAGAACAGCTAGACTGTGGATAAGGCAATTTTCCAAAGCTAGGCGCCTGGTATGATCACCGGAGCAAGATTTAATTGCGGTGACAGTTATATGATCTTCGCCTCTATGGTCAGAGTTGTTAAAATATAGAGGAATTTGTTTAAGTGTCTTCTTTTTAATATCACAGTCGAGACCGCAACCTTAGAGACACACTCATCAGAAGCCGACTCCCGCTGTTGCACACAGCACTTCTTTCTGGGACTTCCGGAAAGCTCCCACGCCACTGTAGATGTCTATTTGTTGTCCAGACCTCAACTGTCAGTTTCCCCAATGGTTCTTTTCAAATTTGGGAACCATTTACTTGTGAATTACGAAACCTAATTTATGCCATAATCTGTAAAAGATGCACTGAGGCGTACATTGTGGAAATCGACAGAAAGCTAGCTGATCGGTTCCGGGAACATCTCTTTGATACTGAAAAGACACTAAAGCCAATCCTTCTTCATGTAACATTTAAAACTAACTTAAAGTAAAGTCTATAGGATGGACTTAATTTTTTTTTATTCCATATGACCTGGTCTCTCTCCGCAGAATGGCTAGCCCAATGAAGGGAGCATCACACAAAACACGAATGTCGTAGCTCCAGCGGCGATCCTCAGGCGTCTCCGAAAATATTGCACTGTTGATCTGAAAAAAGAAGACAGATCTAAACATAGCAATAGAGTGCTAAGGCATTAAAATGGCATCTGAGTTTAAATATCTGGGAACTACATTTACCGAAGATGGGAAATTGGATACAGAAATTAACATTAGATGCAGTAACGCAAACCGAATATTGGGACAGCTAGCCCCCTCTTACAGCATAAGACAATCCCAATCAGCACAAAGAGACATCTTATTCAAAGCATATTTATTCCAACTCTGTGCTACCAGTGCCAGACATGGTCACTCACAACAAACCATAAAAGAAAATGAGTAACCATGGAAATGAGATGTCTGAGAAGGGCTGAAGAAGTGACCATAAGAGATAAGATCTGGAATGAGATCATAAGAGAAAAAGTCGGCACAGAACCAATTCTAAATTACATACAAAGACAGCAAGTGAAATGGTTTGCCCACTTAGAGAGAATGCCTTGTGACACCATACCATACAAAGCATACATGGAAAGAGAAGAAGGACTTAGAGCGGTAGACCAAGAACAAGATGGAAGGATAACATCAGAGAAACTCTACAACAGCACGATGTGCCTATGGTCGAGGCGGCCAGAAGAGCTAGAAACAGAACTTTATATCTCCCTCGACACCCACAGCGGTAAAAGAGGAAGTGAAGAAGAAGAAGATCTGAACGAATATTGTATACATTTCTGCCTAATCATATAGCGCAGGGGTTCTCAACCTTCTTAATGCCAGGTCCCTTCAACACAGCTTCCTCATATTGTGATGACCCCCAACCATAAAATTATTTTCGATGCTACTTCAGGAATTCAGTAAAAATGTATTTTCCGATGATCTTCGGTGACTCCTGGGAAAGGCTCGTTCGACCCCAAAGGGGTCGTGACCCACAGGTTGAGAACCGTTGATCTAGCAGGTGCATGATTTGGTTAAGATATTGCTATCTATTTTTAGTCGACTCTGTGGCTAAGTCGATGCAAACGCTTCGTTATGCCGAGATGCCAGGTTCGATTCCAGCTGCGGGCCATGCGCCTTGCGTTGGTTTCAGCAGTGGTATCAAGAAAGCCGACCGTCCAGAGGGCAATGACAAACTACTGAACGTAAATTTGCCTAGAAAAAACACACAACAGCCAGGGGCTGTTGGGGTTGGTTCTGCAACGTCCTGTAAAGGATACGCAACTAACCTTAACTAACTATATTTGCTTACATCTGAGCAGCAGCAGATCTCACATTAGCTGGAAATTATAAATTCGTGACACCAGTTTCACATGGCTTCTATGGACATATCCTCGTTGTTCATCAATGTGCCATTAGAACTTTACTACTGAATGGATACCCCATAGGTTTCATCAAACGCCATTGCACCCTACCCCGAAAGAAATTACAGTATCCAAACTACGAGTATATATCCAACTTACTTATCGAGGTGATGACAATCATGCAGCGTCTGCAGGACCGACTGAAAACAGAAGTTGGCCAAACATTCTTTGCGGCTGTTCCAGTAGTGAGGTACAAGACCACTCCTATCCCAACCCTACCTATTAAACAGCTACTTTCTCCGTACACCAAATTTAATTGTATTTACCAATTTACATGTAAGTGCCAGTTGACTTACATTGGTCGAACAGAGAGACAGCTTGGAAATAGAGTGGCAGAGCACATGCCCAAATGGCTACATTCACAGCTGAGTGATTCTTCTAGCGTGTCGAGACCAGTCAAGAGGAAAGAACCCGCTTCTTCCATAGGATGGCATCTACTGAATTCCAAACACATAATTGACACAGGCACTGCTTTCCGTGTGGTTTACCACACTCCGAACAGGAGACTTTTGAGAATCGCAGAAGCCATAACAATAAAAATCAAAAACCTCCTTTGTCAGAAGACGGAATTTGTCGTAGATTTGAAGTTACCCTGGTAGTCAGTGACTACGGTGAGCTTCCGGCGGCCATGAAAGATAGACAATGTATCGGAGAAACTATTCGCATTTTAGTTGAATTTATTCAGTTTTGTGCTTTATTTTATATTGATGTAACTCTGTAGTAACGCACCTGATGAGATACGGCGAAATATGCCTGACAATAAATTGTGCAATGTATGGTTTGTATCCGCATTATTTAGAAACACATTTGTTTAAAAACTGTCATGAGGTCTTCAAAACAATTTCCCCTCTTTTGCTAGTCCTTTGGTGAAAACAGCTTGAAGAACACTGGTTTAGATGACAGTGTCTTGTTTCACTGAGTTAAAAAAAAATTTAAACTCGCAAGTATTTAGATATTGCTAGCGTTCTTTATTATACAAGCTATTCAAACAAGGCTAGAACGTGCAGTTTTTGGCAACTTGAGCCATCCCATCCTCCCCCACCTACCCCCACCCCTCTTAAAAACATTCTTGAATTTTTTATTATCACTTTTCATTAGGGAACTAATTAATTTTAAGAAAATTAGATTATTTAAACCTATTAACTTTATAAGCGATACTAATTAAGTAATATTACAATGTTTTTCTGTAGTGTTCTCTTTTAGTCTGTATATGTGCAGCGAAGCTTCTTCACGTATCTGCTTTGACGCCTACACGCTGCTGCTTGCATTGTTTCTACTGCCTCGGATTAACAACACAACACGGCTGTCTGTTTCCTTTAGACATCCCTATCAGTTTTTCCCGTCTGTTTCTTCAACAATACTAAGTTGATTATTCAGACACAGTCACCACTGTTCACTTCCACAATACTCCAACAATTATTCAGACACAGTCACCACTGTTCACTTCCACAATACTCCAACAATTATTCAGACACAGTCACCACTGTTCACTTCTCCAATACTCCAACAATTATTCAGACACAGTCACCACTGTTCACTTTCACAATACTCCAACAATTATTCAGACAGTCACCACTGCTCACTTTCCTAATACTCCAACAATTATTCAGACAGTCACCACTGCTCACTTTCCCAATACTCCAACAATTATTCAGACAGTCACCACTGTTCACTTTCACAATACTCCAACAATTATTCAGACAGTCACCACTGTACACTTTCCCAATACTCCAACAATTATTCAGACACAGTCACCACTGTTCACTTCCCCAATACTCCAACAATAATTCAGACACAGTCACCACTGTTCACTTCTACAATACTCCAACAATTTTTCAGACACACTCACCACTGTTCGCTTCCACAATATTACAACACTAGACATTCACTCGACATTGAAACTACATCTTCAAATACGACAACTGTCTTCCTCTAATTCTGGTACACAACTGACCACAAGCAAACCACTGGCTTTGACTAGTTTACCTTTCCAGCCCCAAGTATCTCGTATAGTCGTTAACTGGACGGGCTCTCTTCTCGACTTATAACTGTGGAGACAATGCAAAACAGGCTCATCACAAAATGTGTATATATCTATATTCGTGTTCTATTTTTGAGCTTATTCTTGTAATTTATTGGGGGGGGGGGGGTGGTGGGGGGGGGATACTCATTGAACGGCCTGGAACACACCGAAAAAATAACGGGGACTGTCAGATTGAAAACGGCACGTTATTTTTGCCCTAGGTGGTAACGCCACAGATTTGATATTCACGCTAGAGAAGCCCTTTGTATAAAGCTTCATACAACCTGATACATAGGTTAGCTTTCAGGGGTCATGTCACCATACCCGCATAGCACTGAAGGTTTAACTTTATTGGTGTGCTGTTACGGGTGACCGATTTATAAAATCTTTGAAGCTGACGCGAAATACGCCGCTTGGTAATCAAAGAGATAATGGTGTCTGAACAGAAAGTAAATAGTAATCGTGTATTTTGGCCATACTTTTATAAACGTTCAACTTTTAATTTTCGGAGAAAAAAAAAAACTAGCAGAGCGTGGATTCGATCCACGGACCTCTGGGTTATGGGCCCAGCACGCTTCCACTGCGCCACTCTGCTGCTGAAGAACTAATCAGTATTCAAGCACAGTATCACGAGTCTGGACTGCCTGATGATATTAACTGGTTTACCTCAGCACGTGGTTTGTTCTGGCCGGGGATTGGTCAGTTTTCTCCACGTGGGTTTCGTTTGTAATGCCGGGTACCGGGTTCGATCCCATCTGCGGGCCATGCGCCTTGTGTTGGTTTCGACAGTGGTTTAAAGAAAGCCTACCGTCCAGTAAGCAATGGCAAACTACTGGACGTAAATTTGCCTAGAAAAACCACACAAACTGGGGTTAGTTCTGCAACGTCCTGTTAAAGGATACGCAACTAACATTACACTTAATGTGTCCGGCCTAAGAAGGACATCTATTGCAGCTACAACAAACACAAATTGAGTTAAACCTACTTTTGGGGGGTGAATGCAGTAATAGTAGTAGTGGTAGTAGCAGCAGCAACATTAGTAGTGGTAGTAGTAGTTTTAGTGACAGCAGTAGCTGTAGCAGAAGAAGAAGAAGAAGGAGAAGAATTTCCAAAATCCTAAAATCGTCCAGTCTAAGTTTAACCATATCAGCCCGATTCATAAACCTACCATCAGCAACTAAGGAACTTGTTTAGTTATCTCCCAAAGCTCCACATCGGTGATTCTATCACGCCATTTAATTGCCTCTATTCTGCACAGGCACCAGTAAAAGAATGTCTGTAGTTTATATAAGTAACTGTTTTAGTTCTTCTCCATGTTTCCGCTCCACGCAACAGTACCTATTGGACATTAGTTACAAATTGTAAGTTTGGTATTAGTTTCCTGATTATTCTTATATTACTTTTTAGTTTACATATTACATTTATTATTAGTTCACATATACCCCATGTGGGTTCCGGGGCCCCATTACAGGGAAAAAAGAATAGACCCACTGCCTACCCAAAAGCATGTCGTAAGAGTGGACTAACTGGGGGCTTTCTTCGAAGTCGGAGTGTCTCTGCCTGAGAGACAAGGAACCAACAGTCTGCATACACATGAGTCAGATCTGTAAAACGGAGGCATATCCAACACTCAGGTTCTGGAACAGGACTGCAGTCCAGAAGTGGATTAACAACTAGAAGTTTATGCGAACGCTTAGTAATACCGGGATGCCGGTTTCGATCCCAGCTGCTAGCTATGCGCCTTGCGTTGGTTTCGACAGTGATATCAGGGGGCCGACCGTCCAGGAGCAATAGCAAACTACTGGACGTAAATTTGCCTAGAAAAACAACACAGCAGCCATGGGCTGTTGGGGTTGATTCTGCAACGTCCTGTAAAGGATACGGAACTAACCTTCTTCTTCTTCTTCACTTCTTCTTTACTTCCTCTTTTACCACTGTGGGTGTCAAGGGAGATTTAAGGTTCTGTTTCTAGCTCTTCTGGCTGCCTCGACCATAGGCACACCGTGCTGTTGTAGAGTTTCTCTGATGTTATCCTCTCATCTTGTTCTTGGTCTACCCCGTGCTCTACGTCCTTCTTCTCTTTCCATGTACGCAACTAACCAATTGCCATAAAGCACATGCATGCTTAGCCACCGCACTGAAGCAGCTAGACGCTCGCCTGCTGTTGGAAAGGTGGTGGGTTCGGGTCCTGGCAGTGATGAACTTCGTCAGTAAATGACTTTGGCTACCAGATCGACCCAGCCTTGAGTGGGTTGCAGGTAAGGTTTTGGGAAATAAAGACGGTCGGTGTGATGCTGACTACATCACCCACCAAGTGCCGATTGGTCTGTAAAATTTAGGTCTATCTCTACATGCCCAATATGCGTAAAGGCGTGTAAAGGGGTTCTTTTCTTTACTGATACGCATGCTGTTATATTTATTATTGTTATTATTATAACCACGGAATAAAACAAGGCTCAAGCTTCATGGGGCCCCTCCCCAAAAACATATTTAAGGGTTTGAGCGCCCCGCCCCCTTTACTTTGAGAGGTATTGGAGAGTAGCACTAGAGAAGCAGCGTTGACTACAGCATACAGTCTGATATATACGAGGGGGTCACGTGTACTTACCCGCATAGAAAGATATAAAACCGAACATTAAGTAGATTAGCGAACTTTACAGTGTAACAACCATAAATCCACCTAGGGTTGAAGGTTGCAGCTGGTTTGTTCAACTATTACGGGTGTTCTACATGTAACGTCTTTGAATGTTGACAAGATTTCGCGTGGTAAGCAACAAATTATTGGTCTTCCTCGCACACATATAAGATAAACAGTAATCGTATATAGTGGACACACTGTCTTATAAATACTCAACTTTTATTTTCAAAAAAATTAAATTAAAAAAATAATAAAAAAAACTAGCAGAGCGTGGTTTCGATCCACGGACCTCTGGGTTATGGGCCCAGCACGCTTCCACTGCGCCACTCTGCTGGTGAAGGATCTAGTCAGTATTTAACTACAGTATCATGAGCCTGGAGTTTCTGATGAAATCAACTTAATTTTCTCAGCACGTGGTTTGTTCTAGTAGGGGATTGGTCAGTTTTTTCCACGTGTTTTTCGGCACCTCGTTTTAGGGGGGGGAAATACCGCTGTCCCATAATCTGCAAGTTGTAAAAGATGATTTTAAGGAGTTTGTATACACTGAATGTGTCTGGCCTAAGAAGGACATCTATTGCAGCCTTGCTATAAACTACAACAATAATTAATTAAGGTAAACGGTACTTTTGAGGGTGAACGCAGATGTAATAGTAGTAGTAGCAGCAGAAACAGTAGTAGTGGTAGTAGTAGTTTTGATGACAGTAGAAGAAGAAAAAGAAGAAGAATTTCCAAAATCCTTAAATTGTCCAGTTTAAGCAGAGCGTGGTTTCGATCCACGGACCTCTGGATTATGGGCCAACCCTTTCACTGCGCCACTCTGCCGTTGAAGAATTTAGTCAGTATTTGTGTATAGTATCAAGACTTCAGGTGTGTCTAATGAAATCCGTCTACTTATCGCTCGGTCTTCTAAATTTTTTTTTTCATACAGGATATTGGTAAGTCTTCACACAAACACTGATTTATTAGTTTGAATGGTTTGTCTTAACATAATCACTGACTCATTGGGTTTAATGGTCAATCTTCACATAAACACTGATTCATTGGTTTGAACGGTTTGTCCTAACATAAACACTGACTCATTAGTTTAGATGGTTTGTCTTAACATAAACACTGGCTCATTGGTTTGAATGGTTTGTCTTAACATGAACACTGACTCATTAGTTTGAATGGTTAGTCTTCACACAAACACTGATTTATTAGTTTGAAGGGTTAGTCTCACACAAACACTGATTCATTAGTTTGAATGGTTTGTCTTTAAGTTTTGTTGTTGTTGTTGTTGTATTACCTTATATCCATTCAGTTTTCTTACTTTGGGTTTGCTTCACAGATTCTTAAGTTCTTGTGGTTTGCCGTGTTGAAAGTTGTTTTTATTAAATAGTTACAATGATCACAAGTATTTTAAAAAATCTGCTTTTTTTTCGGTTGTATATATTTCTTTTAATAATTGCAGTCAATAGTGACGTACAAGCCACTTGAATTTCCTTCGCCATATAAGACGACCTCTAGTTCTGGAAATAATTATTTTTTTAACAATTGGTAACTGCATATATGTGCGCAATTTACGGCACTTGTGAGTTCTCCCCCCCCCCCCCTTTTTTTTTCTTTTTTAGTTTGGTCCCTGTTTAATATTTTTGAATATATGTTATTTGCAATTTTTTGTTCCTCTGTTATATTGTTTATTTGTGACCTTAAAATTGCACCAATTCTGATCCGTGTGTATACTTTATATATTACTAGCGGTACCGGCC
Source organism: Candidula unifasciata (assembly GCA_905116865.2). Lineage (NCBI taxonomy): Eukaryota > Metazoa > Mollusca > Gastropoda > Stylommatophora > Geomitridae > Candidula > Candidula unifasciata. The sequence goes on from CAJHNH020005201.1 coordinate 258,539, forward strand.
ACCTGTTGCTGTGGCTCAGTCTGGCGAAATGGAATAGAAGAAAAAAATAGATAGTGCTTGTTTCTAATATGGTTAATATCGCAAAAATTGTCTGCGCAGATACAGAGATAGTCTGGTTTGCCGACTTTGGAACACGCAACACATAAGTGTGTATTTATGTGACTTTAAATGTTGATATTTGTTTATCACATGCGAAAGCATTATTTACAGCTGAAAGTAAAACTTACTACTCTATTTCTGAATCACTGACAAATTCGCATTAAAAAAAAACATTAGCGAAATCGTTATTAAAATATAAATCATCATGTAGCAGGTCCTTTGCAGACGTCGCTCTCATCACGGTCTCCCTGAAAGAAATTCGGTCTCTCGCCAGTTCTCCTGCCTCAAATACTTTCATACTCAAGGAGTCACTTATATCCTGTGCCAATCTTCGTGTCGGTCGGCCCCTGCCCCTCCTTCCTGGTACCATCCCTTCTGCTATAGTTTTTTTTTTTTTTTTTCATTCCGTTGTGGCATTTGATATGACCAAAATATTTCAGCTTCCGAGAAAGGATGCTGTTTATTAGCCAATCTTCCTTGATGTTCAGATCTTTTAAGATGTCAATATTTCTCCTCTTCTTTGTCCAATATATCCTGAGAATATTTATATAACATTTCAGCTCAAAAGCCCCTATTCTCTTTCTTAAGGACTGAGAGATAGTCCACGACTCACATCTGTATGTAGCCACAGGAAAGATGCATGGTCTCAAAATTCTAATTTGTATCTCCTTGCTGGTGCTTAACCATAGACTTTTAAGGCTGTTTAATCTTTGCATTGCCAAGGCCATCCTCCTTTTAATTTCTGTTGAACAGTCTCCATTGCTGTTTATTATAGAGCCTAGATATTCAAAGTTTGTGTCATTTTACATTTCTTTATTATTTATTGTTATTATTGGGTGACAGCCAGTTTTATCTGTGGATATTATTTTTCGTTTCAATTCAAGAACAGATTTTGATCTTCACTGTGCTTTTGGACAGACAATATTAAATTTGCTATTCCCTTTAAACTGTTCAAAAGGAGGACTGTGTCATCTGCGTAGCGGAGTTCCGGAATAGGGTTGCCACCAATTTTGAACGGATCATGACTGTCACAAGTCTGGTCATTTTTGACATTTCTCATTATATTTTCTGAGTATATATTGAATAGGTATGGTGAAAGAATGCACCCTGCCTCACCCCCTTTTGCATCTCAAACCAGTCAGATGTTTCACCAGCTGCTCTGATGGCTGCTTGTTGTTCATGATAAAGATTTTCAATTAAATGCACTAAATGCGTTGGAAACCCCATACTTTTCATAATAGTACACAGTTTGTGGTGCTGGACACAAATCAAATGCCTTGCTATAATCAATAAAACAAGCATGAAGATCTTTGTTGTATTCTCTGCATTTTTCAAAAATTATTCTCACATTAAAGATGTGATCCCTAGTTCCTCTACCCTGTCTGAAATCCGCTTGTGCTTCGTCTAGCTCATATTGTAGTTTCCTTTCAATCCTTTTCATGATAATTCGTAACAGGATTTATTAATGCGATGGTACGGTAGATGGAGCATAGTTTCAGATTTCCTTTCTTTGGGAGAGGGATATAGACTGTTCTTTTCCACGCTTTAGGCCAAATGCCACTGTTCCAGATCTTCGAGCACAGTGCATGGTAGATTCGAACGCTGGCCTCTCTTCCTGCTTGAATTAGTTCTGCTGGTATTTCGTCGCAACCTGGTGACTTTCCCTTCTTCAAGCTGTATTTTGCTGACCGTACCTCATCCAATAAAGGCTCTGGTTCTTTTTCATAACTTTTATAAGTTGTTTTTGAATTACTTGTTACATCCTCATACATTTCTCTACAGTATTCTTTCCATCTTTCTAATATGTCTTTGGTTTCCGTCAATGTGTTACCGTTTTTATCACTTATTACATGAAAAGAAGACCTGAATTCGCCTTTCAAAGTTTTAATTTTTTTAAACATGTTTCTGTCTCTTCATTGAATCTAGAGTTGTTCAATTCTATTACAGGTATCTATAATAAACTGTTTTTTTTATCTCCTCTGTGTTGTACACTTAATTTGTTGTACACTTTGTTGTAGTACACTGTAATTTCAAGAACCAAGTATTTAGGCCTAGGGTGCCTATTCTAGTACTCCGCTGGATATCTCCTTGATGGATGTGCTACAGTGTAGTCCTGCATACTATAACTGGCCCATTTGGCCCAGCATCATCTAACACAGTTGCTATCTTTACAAGTCAACAATAACGCTTGTGACAGGCCACATAAACTTTAATGGCATTAAAGTTACACGTCACAAGATGATGATGATTATTCAATAAAACGTACGATAATAACTCCCTATTATCTACTCTATGAATATAAAAGAATTACACTCTTTTCTCAATGGACTCCTGCCATTATAATAAATAAATAGACATTAAACTGTCTCCCGTGTAAGTACGGTTAATTAAATAAAACCTCACAAAGAGGGAACGTCTGCTTCGAACAAGGGAAATATCTTGACTGCCCAATCCTTTGTGTTCTGCAGGAGCCTTTGTGTTAATCGCCCAGCATTCAATTAGCTGGTATCCCAGGTAACAGACCCGACCGGTGGCCGCTGTGTGAACCTTTCACCTGCGCTGTGACCACTAGAAGAAACTAGAAGAAACTTTAACTCTTTGGACAATAAGATTACAACACTCTGATAGTTCTTCTGATTTCTTTCCTCTAGTTCCTACATGCATGGCGATTTCTTTCTGTCCCTAGTTGCTTTAAATTTCGTCTTTCTTCTATCAGCTTGAAATTTTTTTTCTGTAATGAAAATCTGTTTCTTGTGTCGTTTTTTAGGAATCATGTTCTGAGCTGTTGTGATGATGTTGTTTCTTGCTTCATCAGATAACTCATCAGGTGTCATATCCTCCTGCACTGCCATTAGTGCCTCAAATTTGTTTCCAACTTCAATGCTGTAATCATTTGCCAAATTACTCAAATCAAAATGTATTATCTTAGCCCCCTTTCAACACTTTTTTCAGTTTTATTTTAAACTCTGCAACAAGAAGTTTGTGATCAGTGTGACAGTCAGCTCCAGGGAGTGTCTTTACAGATGTTATACATTTCCTCCATTTTTGTTGTATTAAAATATAATCAATTTGGTTCCTGCTATTTCTATGCGGCGAAGTCCAGGTGTAGAGCCTTCTTGTGTGTTGTTTAAATAGTGTGTTAGTAATACAGATATTCTTTTCTATACAGAATTCAGTCAGTCTCTCTCCACTCTCGTTTCTGTCTCCTATGCCAAATGTGCCTCTGACTTCCTCTTCCTCTATTCTACCTCCGCCAATTCTTGCATTAAAATCCCCCATGATGATTATAATATCTCTTTTTTTCTTCCCTTTCTAACGTCTCTTCTAAACTGTCATACAAGTTTTGAATTTCCGCTTAAAATATAAATAATAAATAAAAATTGAGAACTTTAAAATCCTGTTATAGGCTCTGTCAGTTATCTATGTCTGTCAACAACCCCCCCCCCCCCCCCCCCCCCCCCCCCCCCACCCCCCCCCCCCCCCCCCCCCCCCCCCCCTCAACTCCAAACCACCGACTACTCATCTCTCCCTCTAGAAGGATTTGAAATTCATCACCTGGTGATATCTTTTAATTGACCTTGGCATCTGTGTCCACCCAGACTAAAATGGTAGCATGAATTGTAATGAGAAGTAAATGCGGCTAGTGTAATATTTACAGCTGAAATAATTATACGCCTAATGCAGATTTCTGAGGTCAACCAACGGTCAAAGTTAGCTTACAACACGCACCGGAAACGCGGCAACCAAATAAAATCGGATCGTCAAAAAGCAAAACCAAGATGCTGAAATGACCGCCACTGGAACTATGTTGTTCGTGTTTTGAGCTACATTTGTTTGTAAAAACACTCGCCTATTCGCATAAAACAGTCGGCATACATTTTCATGCAGATTTCAGAGGTCAACGGTCGAAGTTCGCGTTCCAGCGGCTTCAATCCCTCGCCTGGAATGTGACAACTAAACAAAAACCAATATGATCGTTGCTAGAGCTATGTGGTTCGCGCTTATATAAAACTAGGCGCGTATTCGAATGCAACGTTATTTTAAAATTTTAAAGTTATCGGCGAAAAACATTCGGAGATTAGCTTTAACTAACAGAGAAACATTTACATTTTTACTTATATCGATTCATTCTTTCGTTTCAGTATGCGTGTGTCTGTTTCATTTTTTTCCCCTGAAGATCTCATATTTCTATCCCTTTCCATTCATGTGTATTAACACTTTTAATCTTTACTTCTTGTCCACGTTACTCGCAATAATGTTATCATTTCTGGCAACAGTAATATTTAAAATATATTTATATATGTACCAAAAACCTTTACAAAAAAAACAAAAACAAAATTATAGCAGAGCGTGGTTTCGATCCACGGACCTCTGGGTTATGGGCCCAGCACGCTTCCACTGCGCCACTCTGCTGTTGAATAATGGTCAGTATTTAGCTACAGTATCACGAGCCTGGAGTGTCTGATGAAATCAACGGAATTATTTCAGCACGTGCTTTGTTCTGGCGTGGGATTGGTCAGTTTTCTCCACGTGGGTTTCGGCAACTTGTTTTGGAGGAAATGCAACTGTCACATGACCAGCATGTCGTAAAAGATGAATATTTAGGAATTTATTTACACTGTACGACCTAAAAAGGACATCTATTGCAGACTAACTATAAACTTCTTCTTCTTCACTTCCTCTTTTACCGCTGTGGGTGTCGAGGGAGATATAAGGTTCTGTTTCTAGCTCTTCTGGCTGCCTCGACCATAGGCACATTGTGCTGTTGTAGAGTTTCTCTGATGTTATCCTTACTTCTTGGTCTTCCCCGTGCTCTACGTCCTTCTTCTCTTCCCATGTATGCTTTGTATGGTATGGTGTCACAAGGCATTCTCTCTAAGTGGGCAAACCATTTCACTTGCTGTCTTTGTATGTAATCCAGAATTGGTTCTGTGCCGACTTGTTCTCTTATGATCTCATTTCTGATCTTATCTCTTATGGTCACTCCTACAGCCCTTCTCATACATCTCATTTCCGTGGTTACTAATTTTCTTTTATGGTTTGTTGTGAGTGACCATGTCTGGCACTGGTAGCACAGAGTTGGAATAAATATGCTTTGAATAAGATGTCTCTTTGTGCTGACTGGGATTGTCTTATGCTGTAAGAGGGGGGCTAGCTGTCCCAATACTTGGTTTGCTTTACTGCATCTAATGTCAATTTCTTTATCCAATTTCCCATCTTCGGTAAATGTAGTTCCCAGATATTTAAACTCAGATGCCTGTTTAATGCCTTTGTATTCTATTGTTATGTTTAGATCTGTCTTCTTTTTTTCTATTGACATTACTTCTGTCTTTTCAGTGTTGATTTTCATATTATTTGTTTTACATTCTTCATTCGTGGATGTTAGATGTTGTTGCAATTTCATGGCTGTATCAAGGCCTGGTCATCTGCAAAGAGTAATTCGTTGATCTTACTAAGATCTTCATTCATGGGCTTGGCATTCTTGCATATACTGTCGATGTAGGTGATAAACAGCAGTGGTGATAAGACACACCCCTGTCTTACTCCAGATGTCACTGTGAAAGGATGAGATGTTCCCTGATTTATTCTAACTACACTTCTACAATCCCTGTATAAACTTTTGCACACTTCGATGAGGTGTTCGCTTACTCCATATCTTGCCATTATTTTCCATCAACATTTTTAAATTAGGTTTAAAAGCATGTCGTAAAGGTGAATAATTAGGAGTTATTTACATAGGATGTGTCAGGCCAAAAAAGCACTTATACTGCAGTCTCACTGTCAAACTCAGCATAATGTGCAACCGCACCTTGAAGGGCAAACGCAGTAGTAGTTGTTGTTGTAATAGTAGTATTAGTAGTTTAGGAGTGATACTAGCAGCAGGAAGAGCAGCAGTAGTGGTGGTGGTGGTTGTAGAAGTAGTAATAGTAAAGAAAAAAAGAAGAAAGTTTTTCGATCGTTCAGTCTCTCTTAACTCCTGAACCATATCGATGTGATCCCGAGGTTAGCCTGGAACTAAGGCAGAACTAACACACACACACACAAAGGGAAAAATGAAAACTAGATGTTTGTTTAAATGTTTTTTAATGCTTACGAGGACATGATTATTAACAAACTAAGTTCTAAATTGCAATAATCTACAACTAAAGGTTACTGAGTTACAAATTATTAAAGCAGGACACGATTTCAGGAACGGACTATTGCTGCAAGAATTGTCGCCTTTAAGAAAAAGACATGTGTAATCATGACAACCTCGGCATGGACAACACGGTTATCGTCACCCTAGTGTGGAGCGTCAGTTGCCTCCGGTAGCCAGTGTTAAACTATCGTAACCTCTTATCCCTTTGTTCAAACATCTTCTTTGCTACCATTCTGTGCACACGGGACTTTCTCTAGCATTCCATACACAAGACTTATCCCAATTTTGCATCTTATGTTCCACTGTGATTATATTTTCATGGATTTCCTAATTGTATAATTTTTTTTCTTATCCAAATAAGGAATAAACACGACGCTGTTAATAAAATAATTATTAAACGGACAAAATAAAAAAAAAAGGTAAATTCAGTAAAGAAATTTACAAAAATATTTTATTAAAAAAAAAAAAAAACCAATCTAACATCACTGTATAAAGTTGAAAGAAAAGAAAAAAGAAACTTCTTACAGAAAACATAGATATAACAGCAATTGATCATCGACTTTATATAAAACATTGATGTTCTAATATAGTAAAGTAAAGGACCCTTTTTATCATAAATGTAAATAAAGCACACTTGTCCACGTCTTCAGGCGTATTGGGCATATAGGGCTAGTCCTATATTTAATGGACCAATCGGCACTTGGTGGCTGATATGGTCAGCATCACACGGGCTGTCGTTATTGCGGAGGCCTTCACATGATACCCACCCAAGGCTTGGTCGACCTAGGGAGTCAAGGTCATTTTTGAAAGAAAAAAGTATGGCTCCGCCAGGACCCGAATCCCAACCTCCCGATCCGTAGGTGACTAGACTGTATAGCCCCTAGAGTAGTGTAGATGTTTACCCCGCCAGGACATCACACAAGCGATAAACACCCGCTATGTGAATGAGGATCACCGTGGAGAGGTCACAGAAACCGCGGTCAGCCGTTAGATCATATTTATGGTCGGGCTATATTGCGGCCCCTGGCAAGAGCCAGGGCGTGGCTTTAAAATAGGGGAAAATGGCATCTCACGAGGATATGACAACGCAGTTAATTGTAGGCTTATAGCTCACTGCGGCTCCCTTAAACATATGTGACCCATCATTTATGCTACAAATCACAAAACATTTCAACATTTCGTTTTTATTGTAAATGTACTGTTACCAACCCCCCCCCCCCCCCCCCCCTAACCCAAGCGAACACAATCAGTCTGCCTGTGTTGTCAGGTTTATGTATTTTGGGAATCATCGAGAAGCCAGGCTTTCCCAGACAGCTATCCTCGACAATTAAAGAGCTTGTTCGAGCAGGTAGAAGATCGTCCTTGATCAAGGTAGTCATAGTTACTTTTAATTGTGTTGAAGTTCTTGAGGGAGAGGTTAGAGTGCCTGAGAGGTTTGAATTTTATTTTAATTTTTTTTTTTTGTATGCCATCGATTTGTGACTGGATTTTTTCATAGAACGAGGGGTCACTGAGTTGCCTAGCAGAGCGTGGTTTCGATCAACGGACCTCTGGGTTATGGGCCCAGCACGCTTCCCCTTCCTGCTCATATAAATCTTGGTTTTATTGCGTCCTGGTTTCTTTGCGGTTTTTGATTTACTGCTTTGGTGTGACGTTTTTCTCCAGACTTCTACCACCCTCCCTTATCCGCAGGTTTAATAACAAACAATATCATCACAACGTTTCAATCGTGTGAGGGCGTGAAGTTCTTGAGGGGAGAGGTTAGAGTGCCTGAGAGGTTTGAATTTTATTTTAATAATCTCGAAAAGAGTTTTCTCAATGTATAAATCCAAAGCTCTAGATGCCCCAGGATTTGGAGTCCAGGAAGATCTAGGTATTTTTTTGTTTTGTTTTGGAAAACAAACGGTAGAATCAGTAGGCCCAGGTGCACTGGTTTTTCTCAGGTCGGGTGCCGTGATCATTTTGCAACCTGAGCCTACGAAGTAAGCTGTGAGCACCCTGAAGGAGAGCGTATCGGTCGCTATATATTTTGTTGTTGTTGGTAAAATTATATATATATATATATATACAATATATATATATATATATATATATATATATAGGGCAGAGATATATATATATATATATATATGGGAGCCTATATATATAGCGGGCGTTATTGGTATATATATATACCAAAAACCTTTACAAAAAACAATTGCAAAAAAATATTTAGCAGAGCGTGGTTTCGATCCACGGACTTCTGGGTTATGGGCCCAGCACGCTTCCACTGCGCCACTCTGCTGTTGAAGAAATAGTCAGTATTTAACTACAGTATCGGGAGCCTGGAGTGTCTGATGAAATCAACTGGATTCTCTTAGCACGTGGTTTGTTCTGGCGGGGGATTGGTCAGTTTTCTCCACGTGGGTTTCAGTACCTCGTTTTGGGAGAAGTGCAACTGTCACATGACCAGTAAGTCGTAAAAGATGAATATTTAGGAGTTTACGCTGAATGTGTGACCTAAAAAGGGCATCTATTGCAGCCTAGCAATAAACTACAACATTAATAAATTAGATTTAAAAGCATGTCGTGAAGATGAATAATTAGGAGTTATTTATATAAGATGTGTCAGGCCGAAAAGCACTTATATTGAAGTCTCACTGTTAAACTCAACATAATGTACAACCGCACCTTGAAGGGCAAACACTGTAGTAGTTGTATAGATAATACAAATCTCATGCTTCGTGTACTTTCTTATTCAAAGAGTTACTTATATGCTGTGCCCATCTCCGTGTTGGTCGGCCCCTGCCCGTCCTTCTTGTTAACATGCCTTCTGCTATTGTTGTGTTTTTTTCCCCAATCCACCATGGCGCTTGATATGACCCAAGAATTTCAGCTTCCGAGAGAAGATGTCAAGTCTAAAGAATATAGAAATCTCAGGCAAGTCACGTCAACAATACAGAACATTGAAATCATTACAGGTCCAGACAAGTCACGTTAACAATGTAGACCATTATAATACAAGGGCAATCATGTCAACTATGTAGAACATTATATCCAAGGCCAGTCACATTTACTATATACAACATTACAATACACGGAGAATCACGTTAACTATATAGAACATTACAATCGGAGGCCAGTCACGTTAACTATGTAGAACTTTACAATCGGAGACCAGTCACGTTTACTATGTAGAACATTAAAATCGGAGGCCAGTCACGTTAATTATATAGAGCTTTACAATAGGAGACCAGTCACGTTAACTCTATAGAACATTACAATCACAGGACAGTCTTGTTAACTATGTAGAAAATTACAATCAGAGACTAGTCACGTTAACTTTATAGAACATTACAATCATAGGTCAGTCACGTTAACTATGTAGAACATTACAATCAGAGACTAATCACGTTAAATTTATAGAACATTACAATCATAGGTCAGTCACGTTAACTATGTAGAACATTACAATCGGTGTCCAGTCACGTTACCTATATAGAATATTACAATTCTAGGCCGGTCACGTTAACTAAAAAGAATATTACAATCGGAGGCTAGTCACGTTAACTATGTAGAACTTTACATTTACAGGCAAATCCCGTTAACTCAGTAGAACATTACAAACCTAGGTACGATCAGCTTAACACTAAAATACACTAGAATATCAGGTTAATAAGGAACATCACGAACATCACAATTTTGATTATTAAAGATAATTCTAGAAAACAGCAGGATCAAATACACATTAAAATCCCATGCAGAAACAAGATAAATCCAACTACAGCCAAGTATATATCTCCACGAGCGAAATCAGCAGCTGATGTTGACACAGTTACTGTGGACGACTGAGTCACGGCTGTTGACAACTGAGTTACGGCTGTTGACTGATTCACGGCTAGACTGACCTCAACCTTGCAGGAAGCCAACCTGCTCAAAAAGTCCATCCCATCTGGCAGGTTTACTATCACTGACTGCAACAGACAAAGGAGCATTCTGACACAAGAATTTGAGCATAGAAGACAAACAACGGATTGCAGAATTTATTTCCTGGCATATTTCGCTGTACCGCGTCAGGCACACACTACAGTTACAATTACATAAATGAAGCAAATAAGTGAATCCTTTATAGCTGATTTTTTTAATTAAAACAATAGGGAACATTTTACTATGCAGCCATGAAATTGTACATCGAAATATAAAATCGTCCGATCTAAATTGGTGGACTAGGCATGGCAGAATGTTAAGCTTCGAAGATTTTTTTAAATATTTTGTTTGCTTCCGACAGCGCTTTTCAATGCAGTTTCCACATACGGAAGTTAGTCAACGGTATCGCTGCCAGGGCTATTGAGTTTAGTTCTTGGTGCAGCACTGTGAGCTGTGTGGGTTTTTTTTTTAAACAAAATGCCTTTCATGTGTTGAGTCGTGTAATTCAATATGGCCAGTAGCCGGTTTTTGTGTGGGCTGGTGAAATACCTTATGTAATAATTATACGTGTGCATAGCCAACTTATCGTGCCCAATTGCTTCCGTCAACGACAAACTGCACTTTTAGTGGCGACTGTTAGCTTTGGCGACTCTAGCAACTGCCATTTGCGGGCGCATATTTCTAGATTGTTCCGGGACTTATTGTTTGTTTAACGGTTTTTGAAATGGGACAGTGAGGGACATTTTATTGGATTTTTACTGGCACAGGAACGGAGCATTAATATAAGGACCCAAGTGCAGTGAGGTTGAAACCTTGACTAGGACGAAAACTAATACAAAATCTACACCTCGCAGAAGAAGAAGAAGATTATTATCTAGTGATGTGTCATATCAAGCGCCACGACGGATTGGAAACAATTATAGCAGAAGGCATGGTACCAGGAAGCAGGGGCAGGGCCGACTGACACGAAGATGGACACAGGATATAAGTGATTTCAGGAGTGTTAAAGTGCACGAGGCGGGAGAACTAGCGAGAGACTGAGTTTCTTTCAGGCAGACTTTGATGAGAGCGACGTTCTGCAAAGGACCTGCTACATGATGATGATGACGTATCTACTGTTCCCACAGAACCAGGATTTCGATACATTAATATATGTCAATAACTAAACTTCAAGGTTCGCGAGGTTGGTTGAAAGCGCGCGGATTAGTGTTCAATGAATCTCTAATATGCCGTTCTCATAGTCGTGTCTTATCTGTGCATCTGAAAATAAAACAGTAATCATTTCCCCAAATCTTTGAACGTGCATCCATGGCGGTTCATTCCCGGAAACAGTATGCTATCGGAAAGGGGATAGTGTTCAGTGATACAGTGTGGACCAATGCGTACCTGAATGTAGTCCCAGGGCTTTCCGGTCATGCACGGTTCTGTTCTCATGAACTTCAGTACGGTCTCCAGGCATTCTGTCAGACAGGGGAAGAAACTCTGACAGTTTCTCGTCACTTCCTGGAAGACTTGGGTCTGGTTGATGTGTCCGGTAAATGTGTCCAGGTTTGAACATCCGTCCCAACTCTCCGGGTTGCACGCACTGGATGAAGAACCACGTTGTCAAATCAGTGTCATTAGGATGTTTTATTGTTTGAATCGGAGAGTTAAATGACAATTGTTTTTAAAACAAAAAGATTGCAAAGTCTCAGACAATGAAGGGGAGAAAAGAGGTATGACAATTATTATTATGATAATATTCTGTGATCTCAGGTGAAGTCTACGGGCGAATGCCTTGTTAATTAATTAGATTGATGCAGGAGGCTTTCTCAAAATACAGACTTGGAGGATATGAAACGACTACTTTCGAAACCTGTCTACAGACAGCTTTGAAGTGTGTGCGCGCGCGCGTGTGTGTGTGTGTCTGTGTGTGTGTCTAACGTCTGTGTGTGACCTCTAATATCTAAATGTGTCTATTGGTCTGTGCTTTACGTAAGTAAAAAAATAAAAATGTTAAGGTCTATTTTCCACGCCTTATGGCATATAAGGAGTGATGTCAGCATCACGCCAGCCGCCTTTACTTCTGCACCCGGTGCCCACTCAAGGCTGGGTCGACCTAGGAGTCAAGGTTATTTTTGAAGAAAAAAAAGTCCAGCTCCGCCAGGGAGCAAACCTAAGACATTCCGATCCACACGCGAGCATCTCGTCGCTACCTCACGGTGACTCCCATACTTTACGTACATGGGTTCATATCGTCGGATGAGAATATGCTTCTCATTTTGTGTCATTGGTCACAAGAGTTCCCACACTCCCCGTGTGGGTTCTGCGGCCCCATCGTCGGGGAAAAGAAGAATAGACCCACTGCCTTCCTAACAAGCATGTCGTAAGAGTCGTCTAATTAGTGGTTTCCTTTTAAGTCGGAGAGGCAATGAAATAATAGAAGTTGGTCAACAACCATCACATTCCATTCGGAGTTTACTTTGCATTATGCAATTCTACGTTGCTAGGGAATGAACTGACTATTCGCAGGCTAGCAAGATAGGGACCGACTTCCTTCCAAAAATTCAGCCGTTATTTATACGATGGTCTCCTTATTTACACACAACCGGTTGTAAGTCAACTCCATTGATAAGTTCGTTGGACTAGTCTACCGTGGTCGAGGTTATGGGTGTCGCAGTCTGTTGTTGTCTTGCATTTAAGTTTTTATTTCCGAGAAAGACAAACGGCCTGTGACATAGGTTGTGTCATTCTCTAGGGGGGTTGTGTGTTAGACCCAATATCTACATGTTTTAGAAGTGTTAAAAGCTCTGGCATGGTAAAATATACAACACGCGGTAACAGAGCGAGTGCTGAATATTCCCTTGACATTGCGTGAAAGTCGGATCGTTCGATGCCGACCTATCAGAGGTAAGGTGGTATGTAGGTAGTCCAATCAGAAGTGAGCTAGTGTGTAGCGGGTATGGGGAGACCAGCGTAAAATTTACCCAGCCTGCTGCTAAATTGTAATCGTAACCGATCTCTTGCTCTGGTCAACACGCACATGCAAACACGAACGGACTTACCTAACACCGAGCATGTCCAGGCAGGAGGGAATGGTCAGGTTCTCTTTAGGGGTAGTAAGATATAAAGCTGAAGCACATCTCGTCCTGGGCTCCCATGTTGCACAAGGGTGGTCTTGTTTCTGCTGCTTGTGTTGTAGACATACCGTGTGTGCAGTTCATCTCCTGGCAAAAACTCCAAGGGAGGTAACCTGACAACAGACGTACATATTGTTTTTAATATTCTGTATCCAAAATTATCTCCTTATTTCATCTTTTACATGTCTTTTTCTTTACTTTGACCAACTCTCCACCCCCTAACCTAGCGCACCCTCCCCTCATCGTTTGTCTAGTACTTCTTCACCACCACTAGCACCACATTTTTCTTCATCACCATCATCTTCTTCTTCTTCTTCTTCTTTCTCTTCTTCTTCTTCTTCTTCTTCTTCTTCTTCTTCTTCTTCCTACTCATCCTTCTCCCATCGTCCTCCTGATCTTCCTTCTTTTTTATTTCCCTTCCCCTCCTGGTCCACACTGAGATTTAGACTTACTGTCTCTAATGAAAGACATCGCTTATTCTGGGCAATCCCGTATCGTTTTGGTTGTCATCACAGACTGATTGGCGCCATAGTCGGTTCATTGTTTAAGTCACCAGTCGTCAGCATCATATGCCCTGCCAACTGGCGTCGGCACTCATACATCTCCACAGATCACGATCCTTGGTTGCCTGGAACAGCTATCTTGATGATATCCCCCCCCCCCCCCATGCTATCGTTTTAGCGCATTCAGCATAATCTCTCTTGGTCTGCCCCTACCCCTCTTTCCACTAATCTTTCCAGGTGTCACGATGCTCTCCATTGTCTCTCTTTTCATTATGTAGTGAAATAACAGTGTTTGTATCTTTCTTGTTGTTGTATATACTTTCTTGTTGTTGTATATAGAGTCCAAGGTATTCGTAACATTTATCTCAGAAACCACATTTCTGTTGCTTCCAAATTCTTCCTAATTTGTTCACTGACATTCCAAGATTCACCGCCATACAGGAGAACAGGTTCTATGTAAGATTTTAGCATCCTCTTTCCGACATTAAATGAGAACAATTTATTTTCATATTTTTTAATTTTCTGAAATGCAGCTTTCGCTTGACCTATTCTGCTTTTATTCTATGTCACACATTTTCCATCTGATATGATTGTTCCCAGATATGTGAATTTATTGACTTTACAGTTCACACTAAAATGTCAACAAGCATGATCAAAAGATGTACAGATAGCAGCAAAATTATCTAATGAAAAAACATTTTATTTTCCCGAAACTCAAACATGTACTCACAAATTATAAACGCGGACAGTGTGGAAGTCATACGTCTTGTCGTCGGTTAGATAAGTAAGGTGTTTTTTGTTTCTGGTAACTTCCACGCTCATCTGAGAACCTGGACAATATTTTCAACGTTAATTTATCATCATAATGTTAACTCTCCAAATGGGGAGCTAGTTAAAGCAATCTTTCTATAGCGAATGATTCAATGCAATACTAAATCTTTCTACGGCTAGTGATTCAAAAAGAAGTGTCAAATCTTTCCATGACGACTGGCTCAAAGAAATGGTATTTTGTTTCCATATTGTGTTCTGATTCAAAACAGCACTAAATCTTGTTAACTGCGACGAGTTTAAATAATAATAAAATAATAATAATAATAATAATAATAATAATAATCGGTCTCTTTACACGCATCTGGCGCATCGTATCAGGCTAGACTCATTTATTATAGGCCAATTGGAAATGTGTTCGAAATAACACCAGTCGCCTTTGCTTCCTAGTACTACCTTGCATCTACGTAAAGTGTATCGACCTGTAAGTCAAGCTCGTGTTTGAAAAAAAAAATCTGACTCCATGCGAGTTTTGAACTCAAAACCTTCGGATCTGCAAGCGAGCGTTTAGTCGCTGCACCATGACGGCTGCCAGTGCGCGGAGTGGTTCATGCCAGTGTGTAATTCTACAGACATATTCCGACAGAGTTAAACACCAGTCGTATTGTTGACTTTTTAGATGTGGCTTGAGGTCTGGACACTTTGTTAAACGTGACTTACATACGGGCTCTTTTAAAATATAAGAATACGACAATTGTTTCAACGGGAATAGCGAGCTAGGCAACTATTAACTGTAGTTGAAAGCTTGATAATTGTTGCTCAGAATCAAGAGCTAAAATATCTGTATCTGGAATCCAGAGCTTGACATTTGTTGATGGTAAGTGAGAGTTTGAGAATTGTTGGATGCCAGAAGGTCGACAAATAAAAGGCATCCATACTTTTGAGCATGGTCTTCTTCAACGAAAGTCGATTATTCACACCTGAGAACATAAAAGATGTATTTTAGTTGAGCTATATAGAGCAATTTTTAACATATGGCTGTAAAGTCTGTACAATTAATAAACAAGCCGAAGAATATCTTGAGGCCTCGGACATGTCGTTTTACTGAAGAATCTGTAGAATTCATTGGACAGCTAAGAGGAGTAACCCGGAAGTTCTGAAAAGAGGCGAATGTTTAAAGACAATTGATCATAAGCATCAGAAAACGACGGTCATCATTCTTTGGTCATGTTTTAAGAAGAGGGGAACTGAAACATATTTTGACCACTGGAAATATCTTTGGAAAAATTTACAGAGGAAGGCTGCGTGAGAAGATTCCTAAAAGCCTTTTGTCATTGAGGAGTGTCATCACACGAACTGATACACACATTTGCGGATTGGGGAGAAGCATGATCGCCCTCGCCGGTCAGCAGGAGATGTGATGATGCCGATGAGTTTCTTCAACCATCAGTTGAGCTTCCAGGATCATCCCAGACAGGATGTCTAATAAGTTTTCCGTTCCTGTGCTAGTGGAAATCCCACAAAATGTCCCTCATTGTTCTAACTAAAAACCGGAAAAACCTGTCAGTCCCAGCAGCATCTAAAAGTTTGCACATGTGATAAAAAAATGCACAAAGCAGCTGTCAGACATGCCATCACAAACGGGCCACACCAGAACTACAGCTCATTGTTAGCGCAAAAGCTAACATTGCACCCGCAAACCTATACGCCTGTCTGAACTTAATCAGATACCGCCATGTTAATGCAGTCAACAACACATCGAGGGCAGGGCACACAAAAAAGCCAATTCTAATCAAATCCACAGCTCGCAGTGTCCAGCCAACCATTCATCTCAGTAGCTTGGCGGCGGAATGCTTGACTTTGCTCACTTTAAAGAACCAACAGGTTAGACACGTATACGACACAGAAACAGTCAAAAACCAGACATGACTGACTGGCATAAAGAAAGACAAAGTGATGGGTAGACGAGATTAGAAACTGTTAGACAACCAGTATAATGATAGACAATCAAATGAACAGTAAGACGAAAACAAAAGTCAATCAAATTGGAGAACATACAAACAGAAATGAAAAGAGTATTATAATGAGAGAGTCACAGAAAAAAGTAAGAAACCTACAGAGGACCTAAACAAAATGAAAAGTAAATAATTAATTTTGCAGAAAGACAAAATGAGAGGCAAACAGATTGTTAGACTGGATTTTTGGGTTACCTGCATAGTGCATGTGGTTCCAGGCCGAGGTGATGAAGACTGAGCCCAACATCTGCTGCCGAGTGCACGAACTAGCACATTGCCCCCGAATCTCCAGCTTCTCTTGATGAGGTGGGAGAAAAAACAAGGAAGGCCCGACCATCAGGATGCCTGCGTCGTACGGTCTCCTGAAAAAGTGTAGAACGTTTGGGCGGTTATGAAATAGTGATGCCTCCACGCCTACTAGATCAGCCCATTTTGTGCCACATCGATTAACACCGCCTCCCCCCCCCCCCCCTTTTCTTGTAACTTGGTTACCTGGACAGGGTATGTCGGTGCTTTAGTAATATCCTACCAAAAACAGGGGAAATCCACAGGTCACGGGACAGTCTAATATTTCAGGGGGTGATAGATAGGCTTCACGCAGTCGTCAGACCTAGGCTGCATGCAGTCGTGGGACCTAGGCTGCACTCTCTTGTGGGACATAGGTGGGATGGGGTTAGGGCCAGTGCTAGATATTTTGGGGTCGTTGAAAGCATTAGAAAGCGGGGAAACCCAGTCTTACCACCCTCTAAAATGTTGGACTGTCATGTGGCGTCATCTGGGGGTAAGATATTAATAAAGAACTGGTATGTCAATAGAGCACTTCTAACCATTGGCACTTAAACTCTCACAAAGTTGCATCCTCGAACACTTGCACCAACAGAGGACAACATTCAGCCATTATGATGTGCCAGGCTACAAATATGGCCAGGTTTTCTGGGGAAACAGCTCGCCTCCATTCACTTGCTTGAAGATACACTCAGATCACACTCTCCCAGCGCCACAAGAACGAACTCTCCCAGATTTGAAAACAAGACAAGAGTTTTTTTTTTTTTTTTTTTCTTTATTCCTTAAAGCCTAAATATCCTCTTCTTCTTCTCCTCCTGCTTTTAAAAGCTCTACTCACGATTTTATACTTTCTAGATATGGCAAGCTCCAGTCAAACTGCACGTTTACTTCGACTTGGTATCATTTACTCGAATTGTCCACGCTTGCAATATAATTAGTAAATCGATGCCATCCATCCGGATTCTGACACATAATGTATGTTTAGTAGTTGTCCTCATTTGTAAGTAATGAGAGAATGGACCTTACTTCCAGTCACTGTCCACCAATCACACCAACACATACAATCAATACTCCTGTCCATTACCCAAAACCCCCACCGATTTTGTTGCTGTCATCAGACATATATATATATATCCTACGGATGTTACCATGTAACATCAGATATCAATTGACCTTATAGATTCTACTATATAAACTATACACCCCAGCCATCCGCAATTGCGGGGGTGTTTTCAGTTTTCATTTTTGTGGAAAGGGGGGTGGGGGTGGTGCGCTCGAACATGCGCAATCTTGTTTGAGGGCATAGATCCTCCAGTAAGTATTTCACTATAGAACATGTACATCCGGTTGGGAAAAAAGTACCATACGTAGATACCACACGCTACTACATGAATGTGTGCGTGTGTGTGCGCGTGCGCCAGTGTGTGTATGTGAGTGTGTGTGAGAGAGAGAGAGAGAGAGAGAGAGAGAGAGAGAGAGAGAGAGACAGCCAAATACTCACAAGTTGGGTGTGTAGTGTAGAACCAGCCCAGAAGAGTCCGTTAGTCCAGCCTTACCCTCAGGGTTGTTCCAGTGCAACTGTTGACAGATGTTGACATAAATAGTGTGTGATTATTACTGACTGTACGCAGATCTAGTAGACAGACAGACAGACAGACAGACAGACAGACAGACAGACAGACAGACAGACAGACAGACAGACAGACAGATCGAACAAACGGGGGAAAAACATGTTATTTTCAAAGAGTTAAGAATTGGGCACACAGGCCGGTCTAACAGTCTGGCCTTCTAGTGTCCCTCCTTTCTGACATAATTTCATTCATACATCAATCAATAGTGAACATTATCAATAGCATCAAAACATTCAGCACAAGTACTGGAATGTGCACATGTAAGTGGTAGGGAGCTATATATATATTCCCATTCTTCTGCTTATTTTGTCAATATCAGCTTACGTCGCTAGGCGTCGCGTTCATCACACGATCGGCAGCCGAGCCAGGGCGCGCCCAGTCGCTTGATATCGGGTAATGTTACGCAGTCTCAAGGTGTCAGTGACTCCTTCAATCCACTTCTTCTCAGTCTTTCTCTGCTTCTTGATGTTTTGATTTTCAGATTGTACTCTCTTGCTGCTGGCATCGTTGGTTTCAGTCTTATTAGATGGCCAAACATTTCATTCTTTGTTTCTCAAAAAATTTGACGATTGGGTGAGGTCAGAGAGCCAGGAAAACGGGAGACAAGTTGGAAAAGAGTGTCCAGAATATTTCGTGTTCTGTAAACAGGGGTTACGGAAAAGCGTAAGATTTAAACTGACATTTGATCGAATAGACGAGGTAGCATCAGTTGTGTTTTGACCATTTGACAGGATGGTTGTTTGGTGTAATGACTGGGGTGAACGTCATCTGTGAACTGTAGGAATGTCACTTTTGCAAGCTTGAATGTCCGAGGAGAATTGATTCTGAATGGCAACGTTTAGTGACAGAAAATATTTGTGTTACTGAGAATCAAATGCTAATACCCAAGCGAAGGGAACCTTCTGACTGGCAGGTAACTGTACCAACTGTTTAACTGAAAGGGTTGGAATCTTCTAGCAATTCCCCCTGGTCTCTGGGTAGTGAGATCGGACGCCCGTGTGCATTGTTGCGCAAGTAAAAAATACATTGGCAGTTGAACATCGAAATAGTAGACTGAAGGCGCTGCCAGGCAAAATTAGAGCCTGTGCACTGTGCTGAGCTTCTTTGGACTCAGACTTGAGTTAGAAGAAGAACGGAGCACTTATGGGTTATTACCCGTGTGCCATGATGTTGATCCGTTGTTCAAAAACCTTAAATCTGTCGTGGCAGTCAATCATGAGCAAGTGCCAGCGACTATGGAGAACTGTGGACATCGACTCAATGACTTATTGTTGTGCCACAGTAAACGATATCACCGTCAGAGTCGTGTCTTGAATGTACCATCATGTGTCCAGACTTTACAGTTTAACTGAGGCACGTATAATGTATAGAAACTAGAACGAGCCAGACAGCAGCATTATTGCAGTTCCTAACGGGAACAGATATCCAAAGCTTCCGTATGAGATCCTTGCATTCTTAAACCAGAAGCTCCCCAAATGAGAAAACAAGTTTGTAGAAATATGTCTGGATGCTCCATACTTTTCGCTTTACAATAAACCACACATAGACAACACCATCTTCCCATCACCTCTAAGGAAATTGTTCTGTAGCCATTTCGTCCTATCCTCATCCCAGCTTGTTGGTTGAAACACTCGCCGTCTCTACCCACAGTCCACACGTAGAGAAATTCTTGGCAGGCGGAGGCCGCCAGGGCGCCACATTCGTAGGGTTTACTTCGAGGTGATGTCCCATCTGGGGATCGAATCAACAGTATGGATATATGTTCATAAATCCATTAATTACTTCATGTGTTACATGAACATAAGTTTTACCTTTCATTTGGAGCAAACAAGGCGGAGAGGGTGGACTGCGTGAGCAACAAAGAAACTCCTCAATGCTGCCCAGGTTTTGTGTATGGAGAGGAGGAGGAACTTCATCACTCAGAATACTACGATCCCCATGCCCCACATAGCAAAATGTAAAATTATCTTCTGGAAAAATAGAAAGCCAGCAGTAGCTTCCACTGTCTAATATCCTCAGTTTTATCAGGTATTATCAGCTGCATGAATACATGTATCCACTTACGTGTACGTCAACCTATTCATCTATCATTTCCTTCACATTTGCATGCTCCCATTTATATGAAAACCAGTCTGTTATAGCGATGGAAACAATACATTAAATTTCCTCTCCCTGTTAGCTTCTGTAAGTAAAAGCAGGAACTAATCAGCTATTTCCTCAATCCACCCACCCGTCAACTAATCAATTCGTTCCTCATACAATTAACCCGTATACCAAACAGCTAGTTCCTCGATCCATTCATCCGTTCTCTAATCAGTTAGTTCCTGAATCCATTCACCCGTCCACTCTTTTTACTGCCTCGGACACTAGCTGAAAAAAAAAGACTTTTTTTTTTAACGCTGTCGGACAAAGAATAATTTAGTTCGGCCATCTAGTGAGAAGGCGGCGAGACCAAACTGTATGACAGTTGTTTTCGTTGTTTTAATTATTTAACAGCTGAACATCTGGGAAGAAGATGAGGGGAAGACCAAGAAAACTATGGATACATTGTATACCTGAAACCTGCAATAAGTTAAAACAAGTCCTTCACCCAAGACATCTGAATGGGGCTAAACAAATACAGGAGATCATGACAGTGTGCTACAATTTGGTATCAGGTGAGACGACAAAGAAGAGGAAGGAGACATATTACCCACCTGTACAAGCAGAGAGACTAATATGGTGGAGCACATCCTTGTTGTCTAACGCAGGTGTCACAGCAACCAGGTGAAAGTCCTGGTCCCGGGGCAAGCCCAGCTCAAAGATGTCAAAGATCATACAGATGTAAGTTGTCTCCTTGGTCGGTACTGGACTTCCAGAGGGAAACCGAACAGTCAAGTTCTTCACACCTAGTCATTGGAAGAGTCCACAAGACAGAAACACTATGTTAAAAACCTTATTAAAATTTAAATACTGTCATCAGGGATACATCTAGAGTGGTGTAGCAGTTTCACGCTCACCTGCAGATCCGAAGATCATGGGTTCAAATCCGAAAAGAGCTGGACATTTCGTCAAAAATTACCTTAGCTCCCAGGTCAACCCAGCCTTAAATTGGTACCAGCTGACGTCCTGGGAAGTAAATACGGCCGTCTTGATGCTGGCCACTTCATCTATCAAGTACTGAATGGACTACAAAATATGCGTCTAGGACTGTGTGTCTAGCGGCGTCCGTGGCTTAGGCGTTGCGAGTCCGACTCGTAATTCCAACATACCGCGATTGAAATCGACTGCAGGCTGCATGAATTTGTATCATGGGATGGGGCGTTGCAGGTCGACCTAGCCTAAAATGGGTACAAGGATGTATGTCCTGGGGAAGTAAAGACGGCCGGCGTAATGCTGACCACCTTACCCGCCTAAAATGGGTACCAGGATGTATGTCCTGGGTAAGTAAATACGGTCCGGCGTAATGCTGACCAAATTACCCACCTTAGTGCTGATTGTGATCTGTAGAAATAGGGTATGCTTTTCCCATATATCCGATGAGCGCAAGGCGTGAAAAGGGATCCTTACTCTATTACTTTTACTTTACTGTATGTCTAATATTTATGTACGCATGCTGTAATATTTCCAGTCAGTCCACAAACGGTAACATATGCCTGATCCAAAAGCTGTAACGCATGTACATAACATATCATAACCCTTGGCCCATTAGGGTCGTGGAGGTGTATTGATGGAAGCACTAGTAAATAAAACCCGCCATCTTTCTCTGTCTTCTGTGTGTATCTTCTCGTCCTTTTTAGGATGAAATTTTTCGTTATTTAAAACCCTACTCTGGCTCTTGCCAGGGGCCGCAATATAGCCTGGCCATAAATGTGGCCTAAAGGCTGAGCGCGGTTTCTGGGACCTCTCCACGGTAATCCTCACCCACATGGTGACACATTGTGTCATCGGGTGTTTATCGCTTGTGTGATGTCCTGGTGGGGTAGAAAGTCAGTCAGTCTGCCTTCTGCTTGATGAATAAGTGAATGATAACTTAGTCCTGTCCATTTCTTGATGTTGTCATTCCAGTTTTTGCCGCCCTCTACCAACCTATATTGTTATTTAACTTGACCAAGAATATTTACCATCTTCCTCCAGAGCTGGACAATCAAGACCACCAGTCCGACACACCTCAGCCAGCCACTGACCCTGGCTAGCCCACAGCCCTCCAGGTTGTTGCCGCTGCTGGCAAGCCGGACTGTCCCAGGGGTCACAGATTCCTGAGATCATGAAAACCACAGACATTATAGTTGTTTGTTTGTTTGTTTTATGAAAATAACCCTTACGGTATTAGAGCAACCTTTCGGCCTTGATAGTTAAATACCGTAAATCTGGGAGAAAATGTGGCTTTCCTGCCTACCCCCGGGATGAACCCGGAACACAAGACGTGTATGCGAAATCAAGCCAATCCGCTAGAGAGCCGGGCAGACATTATAGTTAAAGCTTATATGAGTAAATGCAAAATTGAATAATGAGGTTTAGCGAAAGAAAAGCAAACACAGTTTTGATATCACAGAACACGGTACCTTCCCATAAGCGCTTCGTTCTTGTCTTCAGCAGATAGCGGAGAGATCCAATTCTTATGAAGTTAGTAGCAGTTTGAATATATGTCCGTCTTGCCTTTCCTCTGAGCGTAGAGTGACGACCAGATCCCCTGATCACTCCTTGTCATACTATTCTGATCTATTCATGCCTCCGCACTTTTACGTTGCTCTTTAAAGGCCCTGACTACGTCTAGCTTGTCAGGAATACAGTCACACCACTAATTAGTGCAGAACCAACCAGTCTGTTGGTCTGTTCATTTTCTAAAACTCCTGCATATCCCGGAGAAAATATCCAAAGAAAGCTAACTAGCCGGGACCCCTTGCCACTCTGCACGGAAAAGAACTGTCATCACATTCCTCAACATGCTTTATGAGTTTGTAGCAAGCACAGAAAGAAAACTATCGAAAATGATGGTCATCCAGGCAGTTATCATATCTTCTTCTCCTTCTTTGTTCACCGGCTGTAAGCTCCGACAGAAAGTCCTCTTTGTTCGTCCATTTGGACTTCGGATTTGTGCTTGAGCCTGAGTTTTGTGTGTACACTCGTTTTACTGACTTATTTGTGTGCGGTTGGTTGTTCCTCGCCACTTAGGCAGATGCACTCAGACTTTGAAGTAAGTCCCCAGTTAGTCGACTCCTACGACCTGTTTGCTGGAAAGATAGTGGATCTATTATTCTTTTCCTCCACAATGGGGCCCCAGAACCAACATGAGGAACTCATCGTATCAAAAACTAAATCACAGCAACGTAAAATTTATCCAGCAGCTCAACGAAGTGAATGGAAAGCCGTACAAGGTTACGAAGGAAAGTCTATTCTAAAACCTTTACTTAAAAAACAAAATGACTTCACTGCAATACCAAACGAAGAAACACTTCAGAGACTCAATCCATGATTCTTGCTTACCTTATCCCACAACAACACTCAACGACAGCAAAGATACAGAAGTAAATGAGACACTTGTCTTCAGTCTGTCACAGAGTAAACAATATCTAGAATATTGTTTCAAGCGACACAATGTATTTATATGAAAACAACTGGCTCACTTTATTCATCTCTAGAAAGGAATATTTGTTTTTGTACCAAGGCATTTCAGTGTAAAGGGAAAAGAAAACATTGATAGACTAGCTGGGGGAGCTACTGTAGGAAGCGGGATTTAAGTAGACAAGGCGGACAAGACTGGCTTCAGCTGACAGGCTGCTACTGACGTCACCAAACGGGCTAACGGTACGTTAACGCAGCGTTTCTTAAACGTTTTCATCAGGCACAAAAACATTTGGCGGCACACCTACTCTTAAAACGGTTTGAATACTTTCAAAAAAAAAGAGAGAAGAAAACAGTGCAAATTTAATGTCAAGCAAATTTTAAAAGATTCTTGATAATTGCTGCGGCCCGGCTGACACTCACGGCACTCCTGGCTGCCTCGGCACCCAATTTGAGAATCGCTGCTTTAACGTATCGTTAGCCCGGTGACGTTTTGGAGCCGGTCATAAAGGCGGAGATCCTGTGTCCTCAGCTAGACAGGGCGATAAAAAAAACTGTGTGTGAAATTACTCATCAAAAGGAATTAGTCAAGAGAGAGAGAGAGCGAGCGAGAGAGAGAGAGAGAGAGAGAGAGAGAGAGAGAGAGAGAGAGAGAGAGAGAGAGAGAGAGAGAGAGAGAGAGAGAGAGAGAGAGAGAGAGAGAGAGAGAGAGAGAGAGAGAGAGAGAGAGAGAGAGAGAGAGAGAAAGAGAGAGAGAGAGAAAGAGAATTGACAGTATCAGTCGTAAACTCAAAGTATGCAGTAATGAGGGATCCGAGTAATTGAAATGGATCGATATGTGATGAGGATGATCTGTCGACTATTTATCAAACTAAATAGTTAACTTACTTAACAATTAGCCAACATAATTACGTAGTAATTAACTATCCAGCTAATTACCATTTATCTGGATTTACAGGTGCGAACACTACATGGGACAAACGTTATGGATATTACAGCCCCCCCCCCCCCCCCCCCCCCCTTTCCCACACACCTACTGGACTTCTACTTACATTTAAACCGTCAGGCCTATAATAAAACCTTACAGTTGAACGGGCTTTCTGGGACTTGACCTAGTGGGATTCCAATGCGAGTAATGACACACTGCACTTTGCGTCACAGTGTGTTATTGTGCGGTCCTTGTAGGCTCTACTTTCACTGCACTCACCTGGATGAGAGAGGCTTGTATTGTGCGGTCCTAGTAGTGTCTACTTTCACTGTCACTCACCTGAATGAGAGAGGCTTGTATTGTGCGGTCCTAGTAGGGTCTACTTTCACTGTCACTCACCTGGATGAGAGAGGCTTGTATTGTGCGGTCCTAGTAGTGTCTACTTTCTCTGTCACTCACCTGGATGAGAGAGGCTTGTATTGTGCGGTCCTAGTAGTGTCTACTTTCACTGCACTCACCTGGATGAGAGAGGCTTGTGTTGAATCTGGGGATCTCATGTTCTTTCCACACACAGTCTGGGTCACCCAGTTCCGCTCCATTGGTTCGTCCATCTCCGTCCGAGTCTGACCGGCAAAGAGCTTCTGTCCATTTCTGAATAGGAACGATATATATTATATATATATATATATATATATATATATATATATATATATATATTATATATATATATATATATATATATATATACAAAAAACGACAGTGCCTCATCCATTGAACAACATACCAAAACAGCAACTGAAGAATACCAAACTTTCCGCCAGACCTTTCTTCGCATATGTTTTTTTTTTAATGAAATTGCA
This sequence comes from Candidula unifasciata, assembly GCA_905116865.2. Taxonomy (NCBI): domain Eukaryota; kingdom Metazoa; phylum Mollusca; class Gastropoda; order Stylommatophora; family Geomitridae; genus Candidula; species Candidula unifasciata. The sequence goes on from CAJHNH020005201.1 coordinate 284,336, forward strand.
AATCGGGAAACATGCTCTACCTATATCTAATTGTCTGTCTGAATGACTATCACTTGTCTGTCTGAATGACTATCACTTGTCTGTCTGAATGACTATCATTTGTCTGTCTGAATGACTATCACTTGTCTGTCTGAATGACTATCACTTGTCTGTCTGAATGACTATCACTTGTCTGTCTGAATGACTATCAGATGTCTGTCTGCATGACTATCAGCTGTCTGTCTGCATGACTATCAGTTGTCTGTCCGAATGACTATCAGTTGTCTGTCTGAATGACTATCAGTTGTCTGTTTGAATGACTATCAGTTGCCTGCATAACTAGTTTCCTAACAACTTTACTTACCAGTCCGGCTCCTGCAAAGTCTAGACCGAACTGGTTCCTGGCCCCAGTTCCCTCCACAAGAAAATGACCGACCCCCTGCCAGATGGTTCCAGGTTTGCATGGGACAGGAACAGAATCCCCGTTTGGGATGCGAATCTGGAAACTTTTAAATGACGCCACGAGTTGCAGCAAGGATATAGCCAGAAGTAAAACCGCGTACAGTCTGTGAGAGCATACACGCATACATTGTACATACTCGAAGGAAAATAATTATGTTATAATTTTTAATTAAAAAATTCGCGTAACCTGATGAGAGTGAAACTGTTTTTTATTGCACACAAGAATACCTTAGGGCAGTGATTCCTAAGCTGTGCGCCGAGGTGCCCCGGGGAGCCTTGACCTCTCCACAGGGGCACCGCGAAATATTCGAAGATACACGAGTTTTATTTGTTTTGATTTCTTACATACGAATAGTCTACTTTTACTTAGGTTAGGGCGCCGTGGAAACATTTTAATTGAAAAAAGGGGGGGGGGGGAAGGCACCGCGTCTAAGAAAAGTTGGGAAACACTGCGTTAGGGTTCAGCCGATCAAATGACAACTCTGCATCTGGGTCATCGTTAGTTTCTATGCGTACAGGTTTTACTGACAACTTATACCTTTCTGAAAACTATGCGTGAATAGTAAATAAGATGACACTCAGATCAAGAGCATGTCATGGATTTTCTGTCTATTTTTTCCAGATGTGCGAGGCAACGAGCAGGCTGATAGATTAGCTGCTGCCGTTTTTCTTGGAGGTGAGCTACTATTTGATAAAGCAGATGTGGTGAAGGCTTTATGGGATCGCATGGACAGTGCAAAAGAATATATAGGGAATCCATAAAACTAAAGACTAATTCAACTGGGGGTGTTTAGATGTTCTCGAAGATATTTAACACTTCGGCCTTGATTCCATGATAGGTACCGTAAATCTGGGAGAAATGTGGTTTTTCTGCCTACCCCGGGAGTGAACCCGGACCACAAGGAGTTCTTCACCCGGTCACCGCGATGTCAGGTTTAACCAACTACGCTAGAGATCCTGGCGTCGAAGGTATTCAACATTGAAGGATAAATAGATACACATTTTTGACGAAGTTGCAACTGGTACTATTAATATGTTATCTCTTTGTTTGCTACTGAAGAGTGGGACGGTACACGTGAGGGAATGTCCCGAGTGCAGTGATGTTAATTTTGATTCATTCATTGAACAGTATATAATCATGGAGCAGGTTCTTTGCAAAACGTCGCTCTTACCAAAGAAAGTCACTCGGTTCTCTGCCAATGAAAGAGGAGTGCAACAAGCTCTTGCTCCCACAGTCCAGAGACACTAAATGTTTTTGGTGCAGTGGCACCTGTTGTTTGTCCACATCAAAGGGATGAGGACCAATCTTTCTTTCATCCTCATGAAACTGTAGTTGATTGTCTAAGCAACTCGATTGTATGTGAGTATGACTTATAAGCCTAATGCGGGTCTGGGCATATGTAAGACAATGGTGACAGGGAACAATGTATGTAGGTAAAGGAGCTGTTATACAGGCTTTTCATGCAAGTCTTCGCTGTTGATATAGCCTTTTTTTTTTCTAGATGCCTGGCAAGCTATTCTACCACCTTGTATAGACCAGAACTAATCAACTGGCGGCTCGCTGGCCTAATCCATTGTCAGTTGCATTGTATTAATGATCTTTCTATGCTGGGCTCGGGCCCCTTGACGATCCCCATTTCTAAAATATCGCCAGGAATTAGACAAATATTGTGACCCATTTACCTTTATTTATCAAAATATTTTTACTTACCCATTTTTTGACGGGTGACCGTTGGTTTAGGTTTAAGATTTTAATCCACGGCGCCATGTGGGTTCCAGGTCACAGTTAAATGAGGGGAAGGGATTGGAATATACCCCCTCCCCCAAATAAGCATTTCTTAAGAGCTTCTATAAGCCTGCTCGTCACTTTTCTCTGTCTGGTTCAGGAGCACTATATTTTCTTTTTAACCACCATATGTTTTATATCGTATTTATTTTCTTGTAAATGGATAAAACACCAAGCATTGATTTGGCGAGGAGGGGGGGGGGGGGGGGGGGGGGTAGTGATGTGTAAGACACTGACAGGATAAACTATAATGATACATTAATTTAATGAACTTACCTCCTTAGCATTCTAATTTGATAAAATAAGTCCCTCGCATTGATATACCTGCAGTATCTGCTGATGCAGTTAAGTATATCATTCACTGCTGAATGATTGTAGCCATCAGAGAAATAGAAAATAGTTCTTCAAGTCTTCTAAATAGGTCATCCTTCCGGAAAACAACCATTTCTTTACTTAGTCCTTTGTTCGGTAGAACTGAAGCATTACTCGTTGCGGATGAAGGGTTTTCGATAACGTACGCTGCTTTGTTTCTTTTGTTGCGGTACTACTACATACTCACACACATACAGACGTACACACCTACCTACCTACCCACACACGTACGGACATACATACCTACCTATCTACCCACACACACTCGCACACACATACATATTCACACAGAAATATACACTCTCCTACATACTCACACACACGGTAGTACTTTTCTGTACAATGTAGGCCAAGTTTTTGTACTGTTGGAAAAGTACTTGCGAAATTNAAAAATTTTGAAAATTTTCAACTGGTCTTTTATATGTCATCTCTTCTTTGGCTACTGAAGAGGGACGGTGCATTTTTGGAATATCCAGAGTGCGTGAGTTAATTTTTAAATTTCATTATTAACAGTAAATCATGGAGCGGTTCTTTGCGAACTGTTTTTACCAAGAAAGTCACCCGTACAAAGAAACCTCGTTCTCTATCAATGAAGAGGAGTGCAACAAGCTTTGCCCACAGTCCAGGACACAAAACGTTTTCGTGCTTTGGACCTATTGTTTGTCCACCCAAGTGATGGGACAATCTTTCTTTCCCCCATCATGAAACTGTATTGATTTTCTAACAATTTGACTGAGTAGATGACTTATAAGCCCAATGGGGGCTGGCAAATAAGAAAAGGTGCAGTGAACAATTTATGTAGGTAAAGTAGCTGTTATACGGGTTTTTCTAACCTGTCTTCGCTGTTGAGCTAGCCTTTTTTTTTTTTTTAGATGCCTGTGGGTTCCAGGTGCCCGTTAAAAGAGGAGAAGGGATGGGAATATACCCACTCCCCCAATAAGCACTCTAAAAGATAAACTAATTAGATTGTCCTGCAAAGTCGCGCGTATCTGTAGTTCACCGCCCAGAGGATCGGCACAGCTTCTATAAGCCTGCTCGTTACTTTTCTCTGTCTGGTTCGGGAGCACTATATTTTCTTTTTAATTACCATATGTTTTGTATCGTATTTATTTTCCTGTAAACGGATAAAACATTAAGCATTGATTTGGGGGAGGAGAGGGGGGGGGGGTAGGGATGTGTAAGACACTGACAAGATAAACTGTAATGATACATAAGTTTAATGAACTTACCTCCTTAGCATTCTAATTTGATAAAATAAGTCCCTCGTATTGAGATACCTGCAGTATCTGCTGATGCAACTAGGTATATCATTCACTGCAGAATGGCTGTAGCCATCAGGGAAATATAAAATAGTTCTTCAAGTCTTCTAAATAGGTCATCGTTCCAGAAAACAACCATTTCTTTACTTAGTTCTTTGTTCGGTAGAACTGAAGCATTACTCGTTAAGGATGAAGGATTTTCGCTAACGTAAGCTGCTTTGTGTTTCTTTTGTTGCAGTATATGTAGTAGTACTTTTCTGTACAATATAGGCCAAGTTTTTGTACTGTTGAAAAAGTACTTGCGAAAATTGTTTTGCGAAGACTTCAGATCCTAGTAGACCAGGTTTACTCAGAGTGACAGTGTGGCTTTCATGGGAACCAATTTACCACTGGTTAGATGTTCCCATTACAACAGTTAAAGGAACAATGCCGTGAACAGAATCAGCCTCTGTATAACGCTTTTATTGATCTTACCAAGGCATTTGATTTGGTTAGTCGAAAAGTTCTGTTCAGCATATTCAAGATTTGGTGTCCATCTACCGAACTAAGCATTATTGAGTCCTTCCACACAGGAATCAGGAATAAAAGATACAATCAACTTTGATGGTGCAACTTTGAACGAGTTTTTAATCAACAATAGAGTGAAGGAAGAATGTGCACTTGATCCAACTCTCTTTGCAATATATTTCTCACGTCTCTTAAAATATGCCTATCGCGATCAGGGAGTTGGTATATTCATTCATTCTCGATCTGACGGAACCTTTACAATGCCCGCAGACTGAAGGCCAAAACCAGGATAAGAAAGGTACTTATCAGAGAGCTGCTGTTTGCAGATGATGCCGCAATTACCACCCACTCAGCGGAGGAACTGCGGTGATTACTGTCTGCATTTGCTTATGCATGCTGTGAATTGGGACTAACAACAGGACAAAGACACCGTTTATAGTGCAGGGTGTGGGTGTTAACGATAGACCTGCAGTCTACACTGATTATGAAGAGCTGGGACAGATAATCAGTTAACCTATCTGGCATTCACGTGAATAACGAAGTATCGCTGGACCAAAAAATCAACATCAAGACAGATTAACAAACAAACAAAAGTCGAATAAAACACAGAGCTCACGATTAAAACAAAAACTTGTTCATCAGGCGCGTGTTCTCAGAACTCTGCATTATGGCAGTGAAACTGTGTCAGTTTATTAGCATCCGGAGAGACGGCTAAATAGCTTTCACATGCGGTGTCTAAGAAGAATACTTGGCATTAAGTGGCAGGACAAGATCACAAACACTGAGGTATTGGAAGGAGCAGGTATAACTACCGTTTTCACAATGCTCAGTCAACGAAGGCTCAGGTTGCTGGGTCAGACTTGGAGAATGGAGTATGGTGTGGAGGATGAGAGCTTTTGTATGTATGTGTAAGAGAGTGTGTATATCTTTATGCAATGTGTATATGTGGGCGTGTCTGTGAGAATGTGGTAGAGTGAATATATCTGTATAAAAATGAATGTGTGCGCGCGTGTGTGTGAGTATGTAGGAGAGTGTATATATCTGTATGAATATGTATGTATGTGCGAGTGTGTGTGGGTAGATGGGTAGGTATTATGTATGTCCGTACGTGTGGGGGTAGGTAGGTAGGTGTGTACGTCCGGACGTGTGTAGGTAGGTAGGTAGGTGTGTACGTCCGTAAGTGTGTGGGTAGGTAGGTAGGTGTGTAGTCCCTACGTGTGTGGGTAGGTAGGTATGTGTGTACGTCTGTACCGGTGTGGGTAGGTAGGTAGGTAGGTGTGTACGTCCGTACATGTGTTTGTAGGTAGGTAGGTGTGTACGTCCGTAAGTGTGTAGGTAGGTACGTAGGTAGGTATGTATGTCCGTACGTGTGTTTGTAGGTAGGTAGGTGTGTATGTCCGTACGTGTGTTTGTAGGTAGGTAGGTATATCTCTCTGTCCGTCCGTCGCTCCGTCCATCCGTCGCTCTGTCTGTCCGTCGCTCCGTCCATCCGTCTCTTCGTCTGTCCGTCCGTCCGTCGCTCCGTCCATCCGTCCGTCCGTCCGTCTGTCTGTCTGTCTGTCTGTCTGTCTGTCTGTCTGTCTGTCTGTCTGTCTGTCTGTCTGTCTGTCTGTCTGTCTGTCTGTCTATCTGTCTGTCTGTCTGTCTGTCTGTCTGTCTGCATGCTAGGTCAATTTGTAACAAATTAAAAATAACGTTCGCTCTTTTGTTGGAACCAGCCAACCAACCAGTGGTGTCATGTTTACAGGCACAAGTGCGGGACATTAGTCACTGACCTATTTTGTTTCTACGTAGGATTTTCTTCTAAAGTCAAACATGAATAAGAGTAGTACACGGATCTAGGTTCAGCTTTGAAAGGACTCTTCAGGCGTAGCGGGCATAGAGTTCTAGACCTATATATTTTTAGGTCAATCAACATTTGGTGTGTGATGGGGTTAACATCACGCCGGCCACCGTTACTTCCCACGACTTCACCTGGTACCCATTCAAGGCTAGGTCGACCTTTCAGCCAATGTCCTTGTTTTTTAAGTACTCGGACACACTACCTTTGGATCTGCAGGCAAGCGTTTAACCGCTACACCAGGGCTATTCAACTAAATGTACTCAGGGGCCAATATTTTGCAAATGAGGATCGTCACGGGTCAGATGTCGGAGCCTAAGCATAAAAAGATCACTAGTACATTACAACCGGGAATGATTCGCGGGCCACTAGCTATGCCCCGGCGGGCCAGATATGGCCTGCAGGCCGCCAGTTGAAAAGCCCAGCGCTACACCATGGCGCCACTCCCAGGTTAAGCTATACTGTACTGTGTCAGAAAATGAAACGCCACAAATCAAGTGTTGTAACTAAAAAGTGAATCCTGCAGCACGGACACGGGAAATTGCAATTGATCACCAATTTCACGTGTAGAAAAAAAACGTTACTCACCTAATGTGTGTGTGTGTGTGCGTGCGCGCGTGCGTGCGCGTGTGTGTGTGAGATCACCAATTTAACGTGTGCAGAGAAACTTTACTCACTCGGTGTGTGTGTGTGTGTGAGGGAGAGAGATCACCAATTTCACGTGTGGAGAGAGACTTTACTAACCTGATGTGTGTGTGTGTGTTGTGTGTGCGTGTGCGTGTGCGAGTGCGAGTGCGAGCGCGTGCGCGTGCGTGTGCGTGTGTGTGTGTGTGTGTGTGTGTGTTACTCATGAAGCTCATGAGTGTGTGTGTGTGTGTGTGTGTTTGTGTGTGTGTGTGTGTGTGTGTGTGTGTGTTACTCATGAAGCTCATCTACGACCTCGCATTGGGCATATAATACAACTCATACTTTTTTAGAAACTCGACATGAGATTTCTTACGGCGTCAACATTAAAAAAGCCGCATTTATTTTCCAAGACATTTTCTGGTACACACTTAAGACTTGGTCGACCTATATGACACTTACAAAAACCTCAGGAGAATTAGATAGCTTAGAATTAGAAGAAGAACACTTCAGCTATCAGAGAATATGTACACAACAGAGGATCGGTACAGTTCTTATCAGGACTTCTAGACAGCATCATCCCTCGGAAACCTCAGTGGATACGTGTGGCAAGCAAAGACATGAATACCCAGGTATAACCATGTGTCACAAAGCGTGAACAAAGAAAAGGCGAAACTGACAAACGACAGTAAATTTAACAAACTTTTACATAGAAGCGGGTTGAGAGTTGTCTAAGATTGGGCTTTTCCCCTCTAAAGAACCAACAAACCTATGTTCAAGATAATTTATACACATCATTAATCACAAATCCTACACAAGCTATCGTACATGACTACTTCTGTTTAACCAGGTTGGTTTCCAGCTGCAAGCGTTTTAGCAGCAGACCGTCTTACGTTGTTTTCCGCATTGTTATCGAGACCTGACCTCCCAGTAAGCAGTGGCAAACTACTGAATTATTTTTTTCTAGAGAAATCATGAACAACCCAAAAATGCTGTGGTTGGTTTTTCAACGTCTAGAAAGACACGCAATTAACTTTTAACATCTCCTTCACACATTAATTAACGATTCATTCACACATCGTTAACATCCAATTAAGCCCTTATTAACATCTCATTAGCACTAGATTAATATCTCATTAAGGCAAACAAAAGACATTCTATTAGAAAGGTTTATTTCAAGTCAAATATTTCAGTGCAGTTCAGTGGCGGAGGGTCACTTTTCGATTCTTGGAAGAGTTCAAGGCCAAATAGACTTCAACTTTACAAGAAGCCAGCTTGCTCAGAAACACCTGACCTTCTGGAACATGCTTTAGCGTCTCCTGTAGGAAAGATGATAATATCTTGGTTTTAATTATATAGACAGAGTAGACTCTTGTCAATGTGTTCTTTAAGAAAGATGATAATATATTGGTTAATTATATAGACAGAGTGGACTCTTGTCAATGTGTTCTTTAAGAAAGATGATAATATATTGGTTAATTATATAGACAGAGTGGACTCTTGTTAATGTGTTCTTTAAGAAAGATGATAATATCTTGGTTTTTATTATATAGACAGAGTGGACTCTTGTCAATGTGTTCTTTAAGAAAGATGATAATATATTGGTTAATTATGTAGACAGAGTGGACTCTTGTTAATGTGTTCTTTAAGAAAGATGATAATATTTTGGTTTTTATTATATAGACAGAGTGGACTCTTGTCAATGTGTTCTTTAAAAAAGATGATAATATCTTGGTTTTAATTATATAGACAGAGTGGACTCTTGTCAACGTGTTCTTTAAGAAAGATGATAATATCTTGGTTTTAATTATATAGACAGAGTGGACTATTGTCAATGTGTTCTTTAAGAAAGATAATAATATCTTGGTTTTAATTATATAGACAGAGTGGACTCTTGTCAATGTTTTCTTTAAAAGAATAATATCTTGGTTTTATTAATATGGACTCCTGTCAATGTGTTCTTTAATAATATATTAGACAGAGTGGACTCTTGTCAATGTGTTCTTTAAGAAAGATGATAATATCTTGGTTTTAATTATATAGACAGAGTGGACTCTTGTCAATGTGTTCTTTAAGAAAGATGATAATATCTTGGTTTTAATTATATAGACAGAGTGGACTCTTGTCAATGTGTTCTTTAAGAAAGATGATAATATCTTGGTTTTAATTATACAGACAGAGTGGACTCTTGTCAATGTGTTCTTTAAGAAAGATGATAATATCTTGGTTTTAATTATATAGACAGAGTGGACTCTTGTCAATGTGTTCTTTAAGAAAGATGATAATATCTTGATTTTAATTATATAGACAGAGTGGACTCTTGTCAATGTGTTCTTTAAGAAAGATGATAATATATTGGTTAATTATATAGACAGAGTGGACTCTTGTCAATGTGTTCTTTAAGAAAGATGATAATATATTGGTTAATTATAGACCGAGTGGACTTTTGTAAATGTGTTCTTTAGGAAAGATAACAGTGTGCTGGTTAACAATGCATATATAATAGACTTGCGGATACTTCTCCCGATTCTGTCCGCACGACAAGAGTTCCTCCCCCCCCCCCAGCCCCCCCCCCAGCCCCCCCCCCCCCCCATTCATACCGCAGCGGGTCGCTGGACCTGTTCTATGTTGTTGAGTGTTATAATATGGCTTCGTTCGACAATCGCCCGCCGTGCGTAATGTTTGTAAGAGGTGGTGTTGTCGTGAGTCTCTTTGAGGCAAGTCAGAAGTGCTGCAGGAGGAATCGCTGAATGTGCGACTGTTCGTGAGGATCGAAACTGCGATGTTTTTTGTATTTCTACGTTCCTTGGCGGTGGATTTCCCCCAGAAAATTTAGCCACTCACAAGAAACATAATTATACAAAATATCGCAGTTTGGATACTCACGATAATAACAAAACAGGCACCGAAAATAGAAAATTGATGGTTTGAGGAAATGAGGACGACGGAGAGAAACCTTCAAACCAACGTTGTTGAGAAAGGCCAGAGATGCTGATCTAGATTCGATCCTGGTATCCAATACACTTGCATGGCTGCGGAACAGAAATCAACTCACGCACTGATAGTGACAGACTCAGTGAGCACACTTAAGAAGATCCAAACTGGCAAACTCTGAATAGAATGGGATGTCAGCATCCATAAATCCCGTCTCAAGGAACTATCTTGGCTGTAAACACCAGCACACGTTAGGTTGACTGGATATTAAATAACTGACAGACTGGCTGTGTAAGCAGTGGTTGGTGAAGAACGAAGAATGGACAAGAGAGACATACTGAATCCGCTGCGTTTCAGAGACGCTGAGACAAAGGAACCACAGTCGTCTTGATGATAAATCTCCTGTTGCAAATAGACATTATATATAATTACCGAGGAAAAGCAAACACAAACCGGTTGCGGGGCGAAGAAGATATAGCACCCAACTCCTGCTGGGTATGTTGAGCATGTAGACACTGAGATGGCTGCTGTTTCGGAGGACAGAGCACGAATAGGTTAGACCGATGTGCGAAGACGTCGGTACAGACAACAAGTAACAAGTATTTAAATCATTGCACAGAATAGAACAGAAAAGGAAATAAACTACCAGTCTTATGTGAGGCTCGAACAGTACAACACGCTAATAAATTATGAAGGAGCTTTTAATGGTATGGTATCACAATGCAATGCAGTCACAACACGCATCAAACACAGAGACAACAAAATTTCCCACCTGAACATATTCCCAGACTCGCCCCTGAATGCAGGGCTCTGACCTCATGAACTTGACCACCGTCTGTAGACATTCAGTCAAACAGGGGAAGAAACTCTGGCAGTTCTCCAGCACTTGCTGAAACACTTGCGTCGAATTGATTTGTTCCACAAACTTGGGCAGATCCTTGCACTGGCCCCAACTCTCGTTGCTGCACATGCTGCAACCAATATAGAGGTTAGAGTCTTTCTCTCTCTCTCCCTCTATCTCTCTCTCTCTCTCTCGCTCTCTCTCTTTCTCTCTTTCTCTCTCTCTTTTTCTCTTTCTCTCATTCTCTCTTTTTTTCTCTCTCTCTTTCTCTCTTTCTCTCTCTCTCTTTCTCTCTCTCTCTTTCTCTCTCTCTCTCTCCAGACACACAAATATATACTTACATACATACACACAATATAAGTATATTTATATACTTTTTCTTTTGTCGCTTGAAATATATTATCTATGTCAACTGGGAAGGCTAACCCTGTCAATATATGCCTTCAAACGTCAGATTTATCGGCCGAAAAAAGCAAATATCGCAGCTATGCTTTAAAGGGACATATCTCCAGTATGAACTTCAATGTCTTTTGTAATTCACTCAGCGACCTGTAAGGTTTTGACTTGCACCGATGTTTCTCTTTGCCAAAAGTTTTGCTTTGATATGTTGTATTTGGGACAGTCTTGGAGGACATGATCTATTGTCTCGGGTGCCAATCTACACATGCACATGACTTAATCGCCATTCTTAAATTTTCTGTAAATGTGGTTGCGAAGTCGACTGTGTCCTGTTCTAAGAGGTAGAATAATAACTTGTTCTGGTCTGTCCCTAATATTGTAATCGTTTTGTGCCAGTTTTAATGACTTTCTTTGATTATTCTCTTTTTCCCGTTGATAGCACACAATAATACCAGTACCAATAGTAATTGCGCACTTAAACTAGGCTTAAGCCTCTTGAACCTCGACGCTAAATGCTAGAAAATTATAGGAAATTATACCTCCTCCAATGTTTGTGTGTGTTAAGCTACCTTTTGATATCTTGGCGACAGCGAGCTTGTTACACACGCATACACACGTACATACACAGTCACACACATACAAACACCCACAATCACACACACACGATCATGCACACACACAAACGCACACACTCTTACCAGCCACTCTTACCTGACTCCCAGGTTGTCCAGACAGGTAGACTGTGTGACATTCTGTCTAGGGAAATAATAGAGGAAGCCAAGGCACATCTCGTCCCGTGCACCCAGACCACTAAATGTGGTTTTGTTTCTGTCGACGGTGCTGTAGACACAGTTGGTGTGCAACTCATCCCCCGGGTAGAAGACAAAATGTTCGGAACTGCCAAAAGCGAAACATTTTAATCAGAATGTTGTTCTTAATTTATTGTCAGTGTAAGGCCGATTCCGTGGCGTAGCCGCTGGACGTTCGCCTGCAGACACTAAGATTGCAAGTTCGAATCCAAACCGTGATATATTTTAGAAGTTCTAGGTCGAGCATTCAGAAACTAGAAATTCAGTTCACTGTCAATACAAGAAACAACTGCAGCAGATCAGTAGTTGCACAGGTAATTAATTATATAAAACACTACCAGTTCTCTGGTAACAGGTTACTCGCCATTATCTAAATCTGTATTTCATAACAAAAACTACTGTGGGCTCAGTCGAAAAGTACTCCAAATGAAATACGCAGCTCAGTGTTAACTATGCAATCAGCTCAGTAGCTGGGCAACGGAACTATATCCTGCCAGTCTATATGTGGAGGAAAATGCAACCGATAACTATCGTCAGAAGTTGTTGTTTTTTTTTTAACTTGATATGACTAAAAACTATAAATTGCCTATTCGACATATTGACTAGTAATTAGGAAGTTTAATTAGTTCCTTTCCCCTCCAATCAAGAGAACAGTCGCCTAACTTCTTCTTCAAGTAAACAGCTGGTTACGTGTTACGTTGCACACGCACACACACATACCCAACCACCCAACCACCCACACCCACTCACCCACACATAACCAACCAACCATCCACCCACACACACACACGCGCACAAACACTCACAAACCCACACACGCACACACGCGCACGCACGCACACACGTACACACACACCCAACCACCCACCCACTCACCCACACATACCCACCCACCCCCACACACACACGCACACACACTTACAAACCAACATACGCACACACGCGCATGTACACGCACGCACACGCACGCACACACACACGCACACACACACATACTATGGTATCATGATGTCACTGTCCAAAGGATTTAGTGGTGGCTAATTCCAGTTGGGAAGCCGTGGAGATGTGGTTTTATAAAGGAATGGTAAAATAAAACGAGTAATGAAGATGTCTCGAAAGAAACTAACGTACAAAGAGAACTCATAGCACACATCAGAAAGAAACAATCTACATTTTATGGTCGTGGAATGAGAGAAAACAACTGGAGTGCATCTGATGGTAAGATAGTCAGAGGGGTCGAGAAGCAGAGGTAGACAGAGATAAATGATGCTAGACAGGCTGACATGGCGTCTGTGTCCGAGTTGACTGACAGTACACGAGACAGAGGGTTGTGGATAGACATGACTACCAACACTACATAGTATAGACTTAAGAAAGCAGTGAACATCTAACGTGTCATGTAAACATTTACCACTTACTGGTGCAGAACCAGCCAGTCTGTCTGTTAATTTACAAACATCCCTGCATATCATAAAGAAATAAAAAGCATCTTAACAATATCACTAATTTCTGAGACCTCAAAAGCGATTCTTGCCACTCTGCAGAAAGCTTGCTAGTCTCCACCTTTCTCAACATGCTCTGTGAACTAGTTACAGTCATGTGTGTACCGCTGGTTCTTTGGTCAGCTAAAAGTTGCTGTGACTGCCTTACTGTTTCTGCCTTAGGTGAATCCGCAAACATTCTACATCTATTACATAAACATTCTCTTCTTCTTCTTCGCGTTCACCAGGTGTAAATCTGGCGAAAGGTTATGGCTGCTCATCCACTTTTAGACTGCAGTCCTATTCCAAAACCAGAGTGTTGCGCGTGCATCTGTTTTACAAATGTGACTCATCTGTATGCAGACTACTGGCTCTTAGCCTTTCAAGTAGATGCACTCCGACTTCGATGGAGGCTCCAAATTAGTCGATTTGCGACATGCTTTGGGGTAGACAGTGGGTCTATTCTTGTTTTCCCTATCACCCCCTGCCGCAGAACCCACACGGGGACACATCAAAATTCCCAACACCCTACACTTATTCAACAATCAAAGTTTCCACTACCAGCTGTTCACCAACAAATTATTTTTAAAATTTTGCTTTCAATTAACACTAACACAGGCCAGGCAACTAGCAAAAGACAGGGAACTATATCTATCTGCTCTCTGCCAGGCTTTACCCCGTAAGCAGTAAGACACAAGAAGCATTTCCAATGATTGGCTTAACAAGTTAAATCACTGCTTTGAAATAGTCCCATAAATAACGCAGCGTCCCACTCTTAAAAAGGGAACAAAAGAGACTGTGAAACATACAGGGACATCTCCACCCTGAGCCATATTAGAAAGATGTTTGCAAGAATATTGGAACGTAGAGCTCGACTAGTACTAGAGTCCCAGTTAAGTAAGAGACGGTTCGGTTTCAGAAGGGGAAAGAGCTGTACGGATACAATATTTTCTTTAATGCAGATTTGCGAGCAGTCTATCGACTGTGATAAAAAGTCAATATCTTAAATTTAAAGACCAAGAGAAAGAGTTCGATTGAGTTACAGATGCAAACTTTGGGAAAATTCTAAATGATTATAGTATTCAAGATCAACTGTTGGGTAACATCATGTCCCTTTACCAAGATAGTCAGTGCACAGGTAGAACACCAGAAGGAATGACAGATTTGTTTCCCATCTCATCAGGTGTAAGACAGGGATGTGTCCTCTCACTATTGCTATTCATTATTTACATAATAGAATAACACTTGAGGCAAATACGGACACTGAAGAAATCAATGAACTTCTTTTTACAGACGATCAATGCCTGATGCACCACCAAGAACAGAATTTACAACACCATATTGACTCCTTACATCAAACCTGCACAAAGTAGACACGAGAATATACACAGCGAAAACTAAGGTAATGAGCACAGGCAGAAACAACATAATATCGTAACGTCCATGTTAACCGTACTACGAACAAGTACAAGAATTCAAAAAGAATTCAAATACCTTGGAAGCATATCTACGAAGGATAACAGACTCGATAGACGACAAAAAAGTGAGACGACAAAACCAGGACACTGGGCTACAACCTGGTATCAGTGAGACGAAAAAACCACGACACTGGGCTACAACCTGGAATCCGTGAAATGAGAAAACCACGACACTGGGTTACAACCTGGTATCAGTGAGACGACAAAACCACGACACTGGGCTACAACCTGGTATCACTGAGATGACAAAACCACGACACTGGGCTACAACCTGGCATTAGTGAGATGACAAAACCAAGACACTGGGCTACAACTTGGTATCAGTGAGATGAACGAAATAAAAGAGCCACTATTTCTCTAGAAACACAGACTAGGTCACCTAACAAGTGAGTCGCTGCTGGACGGACACAATTATATCACCTGTCAGATCTTGTGGAAAAAAAGACTAAGTAACCGTTCATTGCATGTACGTAGGGTTGGTATTAACAACTGAAAAATAACTAGTCCAAAGATATTACAATTGATAAATAACTGGGCTGAACATACAACTATAAATAAATAAATGTACAAAAATACGCACAACTGATAAACAACTGGGCTAACGATACTTACAAGCTGTGAATAACTGGGTAAAGATACTTGCAACTGAAAAATAACTAGTCTAAAGATACTTGTGATTGATATATAACCGATACAACCATAAATAATTAACTGGACAAAAGATTCGTACAACTGATGGTTAACTGGGCTACCAATATTTACAAGTGATTATTAACTGGGCTAAAGATACTTACAGCTGACAAATAATTGGTCTAAAACATCTACAGTTGAAGAATAACTGGGTTAAAGTTACTTACTATATAAGAATAACTGAGACAAAGTTACTTACAACTGAAGAATAACTGGGCTAAAGATATTTACAGCTGACAAATAATTTGTCTAAAATATATACAATTGAAGAATAACTGGGTTAAAGTTACTTACTATTGAAGAATAACTGGGATAAAGTTACTTACAACTGAAGAATAACTGGGTTAAAGTTACTTACAACTGAAGAATAACTGGGATAAAGTTACTTACAACTGAAGAATAACTGGGATAAAGTTACTTACAACTGAAGAATAACTGGGTTAAAGTTACTTACAACTGAAGAATAACTGGGATAAAGTTACTTACAACTGAAGAATAACTGGGTTAAAGTTACTTACAACTGAAGAATAACTGGGATAAAGTTACTTACAACTGAAGAATAACTGGGTTAAAGTTACTTACAACTGAAGAATAACTGGGATAAAGTTACTTACAACTGAAGAATAACTGGGATAAAGTTACTTACAACTGAAGAATAACTGGGTTAAAGTTACTTACTATTGAAGAATAACTGGGATAAAGTTACTTACTATTGAAGAATAACTGGGATGAAGTTACTTACAACTGAAGAATAACTGGGTTAAAGAAGCTGAACTCCCTGTCGTCTGTAAGGTTAGTCACGTGATGTTTATCCCTGGTCACTTCGATGTTCATCTTGATCCCTGTACAGAAGAACAAGATTTATCTCTGAATTGTTATGGATCGTTCTGTTTTATTTTTGTTTTGCTTTACGTCTTTTATCTACATGTTTAATACCCCACCGACTCATCACTTAGGGCCTTTCTAGTCTCTCCCTCTTTCTCTCATTCGCTCTGTTCTCTCTCCACACACTAACACACATAAATATATGCACAACTATGTATTTTTTAAAATATGATAGGAGAGATAACATTTGTCTCTTAATACATTTGTTAGATCTCTCTTGAATCCCCCTCTAAAACACTGATTTTCACATTATTACAAATTGGTAAAAATGAAATTATATAAAAATGTGAAAGTCAGTGTTTTACACACACACACAGTCAAAGGTGGCCAATCAACTACAAACAAATCCGGCCGGAAACGAAACAAAAAATTATTTGATCGTTGCTGGAGCTACGTTGTATGTGGTTTGTGCAACACTCATACATGCAAACACGAGCAGAGTCGAACGCAACGTTGTTAGAAAATTTGAAAGCAATTGGTTCAGTAGTTTTCGAGACTATAGGTAGCGAGCACGGAAAATTAACATTTTATATATATATATATATATAGTTTGATAGAGAGCATCTGTCTCTATTTATATATATCTTTTTGTCAGCTGGTTTGTCTGTCTCTCATACCCCTGTCTTAAAGGAAGAGAGGTATTTTTTCCACAACCAATACAAGCGCCATCACCAGAATCACCGAATCTGCAAAGTTCCACAGTTGGTTACCAAATTAACATTGAAAAAAAAAGATCAGCCACTTTGTAGATGAAATTACCACACCCAGTCGATGAAATATTAGGATGCACTGGTTAATTTATCGGAGGATCATTGGAATCGGACGATTTCTTTAGAGAAGACATGAATTAAATGAGAGCAACAGTTTCAAAGTTAGGCGTGCCAGTCGCTTTCACTTAACTTGCTGTTAACTCTTAAAGTGACTTCTTTCCTCTGGCTACTGTTAGTGATAGCGATTAGTGAGGATGTTGAGGTGTTGTGATCGCCTTCTCGAAAGCTCTTCTTTTCTTCTTCTTTTGTCGTTTCCGTCTCACTGATACCAGGCTGTAGCCCAGTGTCGTGATTTTCTGTATCTGTCTTGCATTCCTCGGGTGGCTTGGGTGATAGATTTGTTTATCTTTGTGCAGGTTTCAGCAACACCATGTATGCATCTCTTTGTTGGTCTTCTTCTCGCCTTTCTCTCAGATATTCTGCTGTAACATATCTCATTTGCAGTTTGGTTTGGCTGCATTCTCACTAGATGGCTGAACCATTTCATTCTTTGTCAATGTAACCCAGACATGGTCGTGTTCCAACTTTTTCTCTAATGCTGGTATTCGTAGCCCTGCCTCTTGTTTTGTTGTAAGTTACCTTGCGGACACAGCGCATTTCACAAGTAGTTTTTTTTTTCTGTTCTAGTGCCCTATACATTGCTCATGTTTGGCACTGATAACATACAGTAGGGATAAAGAAGATATAAATCATATGCTGTTTTGCTGGAAGGAGACATTTGGGTTTCCAAGCAGTGTGGCTAACTGGTAGGTGACAGCATGTGCCTTCTGTACTCTAGCTTCTCTCGATCGAGTCTGTGTTCTTCCGTAAATATGCTTCCCCGAAAGCTCCACACACGTAAAACGATTGATGCTCTACACACGTAAAACGATCGATGCTTCACACATGTAAAACGATCGATGCTCCACACACGTAAAACGACCGATGCTCCTCAAACGTAAAACGATCGATGCCTCACACACGTAAAACGATCGATGCTCCACGCACGTAAAACGATCGATGCTCCACGCACGTAAAACGATCGATGCTCGACACACGTAAAACGATCGATGCTCGACACACGTAAAACGATCGATGCTCGACACACGTAAAACGATCGATGCTCGACACACGTAAAACGATCGATGCTTGACACACGTAAAACGATCGATGCTCGACACACGTAAAACGATCGATTCTCGACACACGTAAAACGATCGATGCTCGACACACGTAAAACGATCGATGCTCCACGCACGTAAAACGATCGATGCTCCACGCACGTAAAACGATCGATGCTCCACGCACGTAAAACGATCGATGCTCGACACACGTAAAACGATCGATTCTCGACACACGTAAAACGATCGATGCTCGACACACGTAAAACGCTTTATGCTCGACACACGTAAAACGATCGATGCTCCACACACGTAAAACGATCGATGCTCCACACACGTAAAACGATCCATGGCAGCAGTTCTGTATTCCCTTGGTGAAATGTTTATTTCCTCCCGCTCGATGTTGTACCCTATGTCCTTAAACTATTTGCAGTATTCGTTTTCATTTGTAAGTGCAGCGCATAGCATTGATACCATCGCTTCGGATCAGTATCAGACCAGCCATAACAGACCAAGTTTGTGCAAGATAATCTGCACGCTCGTTTCCCCAACACCCGCACGACCCGGTACGAAGATGAAGGTTAGGCCAGTCAGACAAGAAGTGCATTGTATTACAATCCATTTTTGTCTGCTGAAACAAGCCTGGATTTTCTTGAGCAGATTCATTGATCTGACCACTCTCCCCGAATGAGAGCACTCTAAAAGTGCAAGCTTTTCCTCCTAATTTTTCATGGATTTAGAGTATCAAGAGAATTCATTGTCTCTTGCGTAAATGTGTAACTTCAGAAGTAAAACTAATAAATGAGAAAGACTATAATGCCCATTTTTTTTTTAGTGTAAACAGATAAGACAGAGTATTCTGAAAATGTTATCTTTTTAAAATCTTTTTTTTTTTTTTTTTGAGTGTTGATAGATATTTTAATCTTATCATATATGTGATGAGGACAATTTAATTTTTTTTTTTTTTTGTAGTAATGACAGATAAGATACTAATAATGTTAATTTAGTCTTTCTTGAGTGTTCACAGAAAGGGCAGAATACTTTATTACAATTTTATCTTAAGTATCTTTGAAGTGTTAACAGATAAGAAAGACAACTGTGAAAATTTTACCTGTGTAGTGCATATGATTCAGGGCGGAGGTGATGTTGATAGGACCAGTCATATGTTGGTGAGTACATTGTCTGGAGCATTTGCTATCGACCAGCAACTCTGGTTGCTTTGGAGGCAAGGTGAACAGGGATGAGCCGATCATAAGGATACCAGCATCATGTGGCCTTCTGAAAACACGTACACAATGGCAATCATTTCCAGCAAAAGAGGTTTTTTTTTAAAGATATACATGTACTTTACTCAGGCGGTTCACATGTTGAATGAATGTTGAATGTTGAAATGAGAATCGACATCACAGCACTCGAGACACTTTCATAGATGCCCATTCCCCATCCTTAGCTGCGAGCAAAGAGTTCCAATTCCCAGGTACCAGTACCCTTCTTATTGTATATCCGTCTCATCCTTCACCTGAGTGTTGAGCGTCGGCCAGATCGCCTGGTAACTCCTCGCAGCCCTATTCCACTCAGACCTTTAATGATCTATTTGCACCTCCGCACTGTTCACTCGCTCCCAAATGGCCCTTACAATATCTAACTTCTCATACATCAATTCACCAACAAGTGGAGCAGAGCCAGCCAGTCTATCTGGCTGCTTATTTCCCAACACACCGGTCTGCCCTGGAAAAATATCAAAAGGACACTAACTAAACAAAAAGGCTGTTCCCAATGGCTGGCTAATATACCATTTCCTTGACTTTGTGACCTATCCGACTTACGACTGTACGCCCTTACGACTACAACAATTATTTTTCACATTACGTACAATATTTTTACGTAATAGTATTGAATTTATGTATTTTATGTAAAATTTGTGAATAGGGCAATGAATAGGGCACTAAAACAGAAAATAACCACATGTGAAATGCACCGTCTCCGTTAGGTCGATAACAACACTAGGCGAGACATGATTACGAATACCAGCATTAGAGAGAAGGTTCCAATAAGACCATATATGGATTATATTGACAGACAAAGATTAAAATGGTTCGGACATCTAGGGAGAATGCAGCCAGGCCAGACTGCATATGAGACATTTTACAGTAGAACATCTGGGAGGAAGACCAAGAATGGTGTGGATAAATCAGTTCTCGTTATGCCTAGTGGCACATGAGGCTTCAGAGAGGACTTTCCATGCTTTCCTATCCTATGCTATCTTCAATGCAGTTTTCCATGTCAAAGATGCCACACTCAGGTCACTTTCCATCGTTCGTCTTTATGTTGTTTTTGGGCGCCCATTTTTTCGCTTTCCCTCTGGTATCCATGTGAGAGCTGTTTTGGCAGGTATATCAGGATTTATTTTCATAACGTGGCCAAGCCATTTCCATCTTCTCTTGGTTATCATGCCGTCAAGAGTTTCTTGGTTTGTGACTTGAAGTAGTTTAGTGTTTGAGATTGTATCTGGACAGAAAATTTTGATAATTCTACGTAGACATGTCTCTTAATGGCACCCCACTTCAAGACGTGGAGTCGTACACCTATTTGGGATTAATGTAGATAAAGATGGAGGAACTGATAGAGATACAGTGGAACCTCGCTTAACGAGCATAATTCGTTCCAGAATCATACTCGTTGAGCGAAACACTCGTTATGCGAAACAATTTTTCTCATATAAATTAATGTAAAATACGATAATGTGTTCCATGTCGAAAAAAAAATACTCACAAAATGCTATGTATAACGTTTAGTCAAAGAATATTATATAAATATTGTTAAGGAGAGTAAATCATCTTCATCTTTTCTTCAAACGCGGAACGAACCCACCTGGAATGCGAATTCGATTAGCAGAAAAAAATTCGAAATTACTATGATACATAGCTAATAAATTAATTTTTACTATAACGATGTCCAGAGACATTTGTTTTTGCCGACGCTTCAAAATTTGGGGAAAATGATACAAAGCATTATCATTAAATAAATTTGCTACGCGCATAGCCACTTCCTTATTAGGGTGATGCATCACAATGTAAGATGCAACAGTTTGCCACGCTTCCAGCATTTCTCTTATTTCGCCAGAAGATTGTTGCTTTTCTGTTACCTCCTACTCATCCTCCTCCTGTGACAAACTTTCCCCCAAAACTTCTTGCTGTGAAACACAATGCAACTCCATAAGCTCTTGGGTGGTCAGCTCTTGGCTGTGCTCTTCCACAAGCTCTTCGATATCACTGATATCCACCTACAATCCCATGATAATGGCCAAAGACACAATCTCGTTGAATACAAGTTCCACAGGTACTGTCTCAAACACCTCAAAGTCACAAATCGACAACGTTCTTCGGTCAAAGCTTCTTCCAAGCAGATGTTAGGGTTCTCCTTGTAACCTCTTCCCCCGCCTTGTCGATCATCTTGAGGCAGGCAACGATGTGGAAGTGGTTTTTCCAAAACTCTTTGAGAGTTAGGTTGGTCCCTTCAGTCACCTGAAAACAATGCTTGAAGAGTGCTTTAGTGTAGAGCTTAGAAATGGTTTAGAAATAACTTGCTGGTCCATGAGCTGGAGTAACGGAGTGGTGTTGGGAGGCAGAAACTGGATCTTGATGAACTTAAATTCTTCAGAGAGGTCATCTTGTAGGCCTGGAGGATTCATGTACATACATCACAATATAACACAAGTTTGGAAACATGTGTGATCACAAGCGTCACTAAGATGCTGCTGGAACGAGTGCTAAACACAGACTGATGTAACATGAGCACAATCCCGGCCACTCGTTATGCGAAACGTCGCTTGTTAAGCGAGTCATTATTTTACAATTTGTTTTGCTCGCTATGCGAATTACCCTTTATGAGAGGTGATCGTTAAGCGAGGTTCTACTGTATTAAAATAAATAAACAGAGGGGGGGGGGACCATTTGAGGCACACTAGACAACATAAAAATCGAAAGCTATAGTTACCGTGCCGAGAATTGCATTAAAATAAGAAAACAAAAGGCAAGAGGGGCTTTCATAGCACCAGAGAATTTGTGGGGGTCAAAATAAATTAAAAGAAATACTAAACTGAAAATTTTTAATTATAATGTCAAATCAGTACTATTGTATGTGGGGAGACATGGAGAACAACTAAGACAATTACTAATGAATTACAGACATTCATTAACTGGTGCCTGTGCAGAATAGAGGGAATTAAATGGTATGATAGAATAACTAATGTAGAGAGAGAGCTTTGGGAGAGAAACTAAACAGGCTCCAGTGGACCAAGAGGTGAGGAAAAGACGCTAGCCTTGGATAGGACACACACTGAGAAAACAAGAAAACAACATAACTAGAATGTCTTTGCATTGGAACCCACAGGGGCATATGAATAAAGGAAGGCCAAAAAAACACATGGAGAAGAGAGCTGGAAAATGAAGTTAGAAAGATGGGAGGACATGGGGAAAGCTCCATGCAATGGCGAAGGATAGAACGACTTGGCGTGAGTTGGTTGAAGGCCTATGCTCCATTGGGGGATAGAAAGGCAGCAGAAGAAGAAGACATGTGTGGTGGGAGGTAGACAGCTTGTGTACATCCTTTTTGGCCATTCTCTAGCATTCCGCTCCATAAAGAAGAACTGGCAAAATGATGCTCTTGTAGAGTCGGAGTTTTGT
Source organism: Candidula unifasciata (assembly GCA_905116865.2). Classification (NCBI taxonomy): domain Eukaryota; kingdom Metazoa; phylum Mollusca; class Gastropoda; order Stylommatophora; family Geomitridae; genus Candidula; species Candidula unifasciata. Next base: position 307,237 of record CAJHNH020005201.1, read on the forward strand.
TCCTCTGCAGTGACTGTTAGATTTCCAGATTTGAATCATCCTTCCAAAAGCAGTTCTAGCTTTGTTCAGGCGTGACTGTATGTCTTCCTCTGTCCCTCCCAGTAGGGTCACGACAAGATATGTGAAATGTTCTACATTTTCAAGAGTTTGGTTACTTATGGTCACTGGCTGTTGGTTTGGACTGTTTGTCATGATCTTAGTTTTCTTTGTATTTATTCTCAGTCCCACCATTTCTGTTGTGCAGTGTAGTCTGTTACTTTTCTCTTGTATATGTTCATGTGGATAAATGGTATACATGATATCTGCAAAAAGTTGAACAACTCTATTTCCTCAAGACAAGTACAGAAAACCCACGACAATGGGTTGAACCTGGGTTCAGTGAGACGACAACAGAAGGAAGATGAAAAAGAAGAAGATATTCAAATTGTAAACATCTTCTATATAAAAAAATAGCGTTGAAAACTATAAATTCCACTTAACCACTAACTAGTTCGACCTGCCACCTGTTTGTCAGAATAGAACCCTGTCTTTGGTCGAGGAGACCCTTATGTAATTGGCCTTTAGCTGAAAGAAATGTATTTGAACCTATTGGGCAGGGTTGCTGCTGGTGGAAAGACCAGAATAAAGGGCACCATAAATGTCTTCAGCTGAAAACAGGTGTCTTTAATATTTTGAGCTGAAAACGGGACATGAAATTTATATTTCAAGCAAAAAACGACATGTTATTTATATTTTGAGCTATAAGCGGGACATTTTAAACATTAGGGAACTAAAGCATTTTAAGAAAAAACCTGTAAAAATAAAGTAAAGGCATTTAGGATTATTGGGCACATAGACCAATCCTCACTTGATGGGTGATATGGTCAGCATCACGCCGGCCGCCTTTACTTCCTAGGACTGTACCTAATACCCAAAGAAGGCTGGGTCGACCTGGCAGATAGGATCAATTTTGAACCCACGACCTATAAATTATATAAGTCATTGCTATTGAAGCTTTTTTCTAGTTAGATTGCATGACTTGCTGTTATTGTTTCCAGGGTTGTGGTGTATCGCATAGATCTATATATTTTCAGTTTGTGTAAATGTATATTGTCCAGTTTAACTTTTTTGGCTACTATAAATATATATACTAAAAAATGAGGAAATTCTTCTTCTTCTCTGTTCACTGGCTGTAAGATCAAGCGGAAAGTCCTGGTTGTTCGTCCATTTAAACTTGGCTTTGTGCCAGTGCCTGAGTTTGGTATGTACATCCGTAGCTTTGTGTGCTAGTTGTTCCTTGTCGTCCGGCCAGATGCACTCCGACTTCTAAGGAAGCCCCCTACTAGTCGACTCCTACAACATGCTTGCTGGGGAGGCAGTGGGTCTAATCTTGTTTGTTTTCCCCATATTGGGTCCCGGCACCCACCTGGAGCAAACGGGACAACTGACCGACGTGACGGCCGGGACACACCTAAACAACAGGACTCTCCCGGTAAAAACACAGCTGTCCCGCAGAAAATAGGACGTGTGATCACCCTAGCCATATTGCATCTCAAGAACACCGCACCCAACCCGTCTCTAACTGTTCTCTGAATATTGACGAGGTGCTGCTGAAAGAGATGTCACGTAAAAGTAAAAGTGTGCAGAACAGTTCAGACAATCTTCTTCTGCTTCACTTTCTCTTTTACTTCTCCGGGGGTCGAGGAGATATTAGGTTTTACTTCTGGCTCTTCTAGTGGCCTCAACCACAGACACATCGTGCTAATGTAGTGTTTGTCTAAAGTTATACTCTGACGATTAAATAATGAGACTGTTTTTATTATGGCTTAGGCAAAAATGCCATCTTTGATTCACAGCATGGAACCCGAAAAGGCAACCTTTGTCTATGAGCTGGCGACTTTTCATTGTCGCCAGATAAGCAGACAACAAGCAAGCCACCATTTTGTTAACCTAGTCAGATCTACATTGTTTCGTAACCAGCATGGAGCAAAAAATCTGAACTAAATTCTGCTTAAATCTCAGAAAAAGCGCCATTGCAACAGTTTAATTGATGCGACAAGTTTATGGGGATAATTTTTTTTTTCTCCCGTGCGCAGATCTTCAGCTGGTATTCACGATTCAAAAGAAGTGCGGAAATGATAATCATGCAACAAGACCTGGACGCACAGTTTCTGTTCGTAATGAGGAACTCGTTGCAAAATTCTGAGAACGGATGTGAGGTTTATGGCGAATTTGGTGTTAATACAGAGACTATTCGTAACATTTTAGTGGGTGATTTCGGCACACATAAAGTTGCTTGCCTGTTTGCATTCAATATCTGACAATTTCTTTCCTCTTCATGACAATGCAACGGCTCAAAGGGTGGTAGTTGTACAGGAATTTTTGGCCCCAAAAAAGTGCGCATTCTCAGCCATCCACTCTATTCCCCGGATTTGTCTCCCTGTGACAATTGTCTATTCCCAAAATGGAAGTTGCCATTGAAAGGACCCTTCTTTGAGGATACTGAGGACATCCAAAGGGTCGTAACTGTAACTTCCACTTTAGGGTCCATAACAAGAGAAGAACTACAGAGGTCGTTCCAGTGTTTGTTAGATCGTGCCACTTACTGTATCAATGCACAAGGAGCTTACTTCGAATAAAATACAGGTTATATCTTCAACTGTTGATTTTTTAAAATTTTTATATAATTAGTTTCATTATCTAATTGTCAGATCTTGTATTTTCATTTTGTTTTATTGGTCTACTTCGTGCTCTTCGCCTTTCTCCTCTTTTGGTGATTGCCTTGTATGGTACGGCATATATAGTCATCCCCTAGTGGGATGCAATTTTTCGTTACTTGAAGCCCTACTCTGGCTCTTGCCAGGGGCCGCAAATATGGCCCGGCCATAAATATGGTGTAATGGCTGAACGCGGTTTCTGGTACCTCTCCACGGGTGATCCTCATCCATGAAGGGAAAAAAAACTGTACAGACGATGTAAGAAGTAAACATGGGAAAGAGAAAGCAATGTGCTAACTTCAAACGATAACCAAAAAAAAAAATCTAAAGAAACCCATTCAAAAAAAGTTAAAGCATTTGACAGTAGTCAAGTTGTGTAGTTCAAGCAATGAACAGACAATGGTGATTTCTTTGAAACCACCAAAATGATACTTGATAATTTGTGATTTCAAAAATATTAGTGTAATAGGGTGGAAGCGACGAAGACTACAGTACAGCCGATTAAAGATCTTAGAAGGTTTATTCTGGTTTGAAAATGGCCAACCGGCCTTTTTAGAAACTTTGGCAGGTAATAGTGTTGTACGATAACACGGGAAAAATCAGCCCATGGGGTATTTAAACGGCCGACTGATTTTTATTTGCCCTTCTCCTATCTGGTGGTCGCTCCGGCTTGTTACGGTCAAAACCCCCTGTTGTCGTTGTCGACTGCACTTGGTCGCAATGCACAGGTGTGTCAGATCGGAATGGCTGGGTGGCGCTAGATTGGCTCGGCTCAGACTACTGCCATCTTTGTAATTTCCTATTTGGGACTTATAGTTCCTTATCCAGTTTCCTTGGGACGAGTCATGCTTTGATCATATGTCGATGTCAGCTATTTTTGGATGAATGTTATGGGATGATACTGCAGTAACTAGTGATTACATGATGTTAGGGGGATGAATTTATTCCAGGTGGCTATGGCCAGTAACTCTGGAGGATGTAGAACTGGAGTTGGGAGCTGATTTTCAGACAATCGATGTTATCTATTGTGTAGTTGACGGGACGTCAACAAAAATAATAATCCGACGTGTATTAGGGTGGAAGCGACGAAGACTACAGTACAGCAGATTAAAGATCTTAGAAGATTTATTCTGGTTGAAAATGGCCAACCGGCCTTTTTAGAAACTTTGACAGTTAATAGTGTTGTACGATAACAGGGGAAAATCAGCCCATGGGGTATTTAAACGGCCGACTGATATTTATTTGCCCTTCTCCTATCTGGTGGTCGCTCCGGCTTGTTACGGTCAAAACGCCCTGTTGTCGTTGTCGACTGCACTTGGTCGCAATGCACAGGTGTGTCAGATCGGAATGGCTGGGTGGCGCTAGATTGGCTCGGCTCAGGGTACGTTCCTTTGGTTAGATTTAATATTAATTTTCATTTGTATTTTTGCCAACAAATAGTTAGATGGTAGATCGCTGTATATTTGAGGTTTTGTTTCAGCACGTGGTCGTTAATGTCGTTATTTGTTGACCACGCTGATGTAATGTGAGTAAAATAAACTGTTTAATGTGATCATAATTCATTTGCTTGACTTAATTTAGGATCTGTAGCCCGTGGTTGTCTAGGTGTGTGTACCCATGTTTAGGTCGACGTCATGTAACGTTATTATGCAGATATCCATAGTTAGGGTCTCGGTGAAATATCTGGGATCTCTGCGGAGAAGAACCCCTGTCTTTTCTTTACTTTTCTTTTTTTGTTGTTTAGCGGGGCACTACTATGTCTATTGTTCTAATCGTCACAATTTTCTTTTCTCTCTAGCTTTCTTCTTCTCTTTCCCTCTTTCTTCCCACTATCACATTAGATTGTTACGGAAAAATACATTTTTTTAAGGGGAAGAATTGATGAACTCCTATGGCTTTTTGAAGGTTTGGCAGAATAGCATTAACTCGTGATTTCGTTTTGTCTCGGAGCTTTGCTGTCGATTTTATAAACTTTTAGGACAAAACTTGTGTTTCGGGTTTAGGCGCATTGCTTAGTATTATGATATTTTCAAAGAGAAAATTCTATTATGTTACCATTGCATTAGGGACGTTTGAAAGTATAGTATTTTGCCATGAATTAGTGTTAGTGCAAAAACTTGCTTTTCGATTTTCAAACTATTTTCTGATAAACTCTCGAGCTAAACGTTTTCATGTGTTACCTTAGTACAAAATTATATAGAAGAAAAACTCAACAAAAAGGACACTGTTACGTATGTGTGTGGTAAAAAGACATGTTGCTACTTACAGATGTGGGGTATAATAGAGGACAAGACCTGAGGAATCTGTCAGACCTGCGATGAGTTCCCGGTTGTTCCAGTGTACCTGGGAGTAGTTACAGAAGGTTTAATTCAAGTCATACATTTCATTAAAAACATCAATATCTTTGAAAAATTATCATTCCGTAGTCCTCGTTTTTTTTTTCTTTATCATCAAAATTATCTCCTTCTTCTTTTTACTTTCGTTCTTTCTTTCGTTCTTTCTTTCTTTCTTCCGTCCTTCCTTCCGTGTCTCCTTTTTTTCCTTTATTTCTTCCTGCTTCTTCTTCTTCTTCTTCTTCTTCTTCTTCTTCTTCTTCTTCTTCTTCTTCTTCTTCTTCTTCTTCTTCTTCTTCTTCTTCTTCTTCTTCTTCTTCTTCTTCTTCTTCTTCTTCTTCTTCTTCTTCTTCTCCTTCTTCTTCTTCTTCTTCTTCTTCTTCTTCTTCTTCTTCTTCTTCTTCTTCTTCTTCTTCTTCTTTTAATTTAAATACTTTTTAAATATTATTAATAATATAGTTATTATATTTTTCAACCTCCACCCCCGCTACTACTATTACTACTACCATACTACGGCTACTGCTGCTGCTGCTATTGCTACTGCTACTTTAATTGTCAGTCTCTGTGTGTCAATGTAATAGTACACTTTTACAGTAAATATCTTATACATGTCAATCTTATTAACACGAGGACGAACATGCAGTTAACATTAACACAATTTTCGTTCGTTCAGTAATGTACATGTAATATTACAGTCCTGGGTTAGTACCCATTTTGTTTACAGGGATTTTCAGAAAGAAATTACGAATCACAATTATTACCAACAATATTTTAAAAAACTAAAACTTGTTGTACCTCGGTATACGTCCCTAATCTGTTCCCGATTCTTCAACATATACCAAACAGGACGTATACCAAACAGGATGTATACCAAACAGGACGAATATCAAACAGGAAAAAAAAAAAAAAAACGAACACGACATTTACCCAAGAGGACATATACCAAACAGGATTTATGCTAAACACATTTCGCAAATTTAACACACACAAAAAGTAGGATTTATGATTAATCCGTTCCCATAAAAAATGTATATATATTTTGTTTTGGGGATATTATACATCGATGAAGTTGTATAAAATAATTTAAGCACCGCTTAAAACTAAAATACATGAATATAAAAGCAATTAGCCGAAATAAAGAAAATTCACATCACTTTACCTCGCTGTCAACTGCTTACTCAGATGCTGACAAGCAGGGAGGAGCAAAGGAGAGTTCGCTTCTAAAAAAAAAACTTCAGAAACCTGAAAATTATGTCTTATTTTTTTTATTTTTATTTTTTTTAATTTTATGTCTGTTTTCCAAGCTTGGACCTGGTGAGGCTCCCATGTTCTGCAACGCTGTCGTATTCCAAAGATCGTATACCAAGCAAATTGTTTCGCATTTAAACAGTGCATATCTATACCAAGCTGGACCTGGTGTAACCCATTTGAGAAGTCATGACCTTTAAAAATCTGTGATTCGGTAATTGTTGGGTGTAAACTGTTGACATTTGGGATGCAGTCTGGAAATAATCATGTCCTCATGAGAATTTTTCTTCTGTGTGTGTGTGTAAACAAACATGCAGTTTTATTTTAATTTATTTGTGGTACCCCGGGGAAAAAGGGGGGGGGGGGGGGGGGATAGACTCTGATATAAATCAAAGTCAGCTTGCTCATAGTTAACTTAGTATCGGGAACTTTGCAAAACATCTGATTAAAAATGTTTCATAGACGTTTCACTCTAGTGTGGTCATCTTCAGCTTTAGCCTAGCATGAGTTATGGGAACATAATTTTTCATTGTATGCAGGATAGGTTATCACAATAATCACCACGAATCGCTGCAAATGTACACTGATTTACAAACAATCTCCACTTGTGTGTGTCAATTACTGTCTGTTTTAGGGGGATATGCATTTTTAGTAAGACAAAGATCAAAGAAATTCGCCGCTTTAGGAGAACAGTAGCACCCGTGTAAATAATTAAGTCATAAGGACATGGAAAATCTAAGGCCACATCCAAAAATTCATTTGATCCGTACGGGGTTTTTCGAGATATTTGTTGAGGGCACGATATTTGAAAGCCACTGTAGAAAACTGATGAATATCGAAGTAGCACAGTAAGTTGGAATGTGAAATGAACATTACCTGTATCGCCAGTTTCTTGGCTCCATTCGGACCAATCCTAATCCCGGTCAAGGGGTGGAAGCACTCGCCCTCCAGACCCACAGTCCAGAGATGAATCCTCTCCGGACATCTATCTGACACTATGTAGTCACACCTGAAGGTTGTCGGCGAGATCGGGATCTCATCTTCGAAAATAAATCCACAGTTAACATAAACTATATATGTGTGTACACACTGAACTATATATATGTGTGTACACACTAAACTATATGTGTGTTTGCACGCTAAACTATACATGTGTGTACACACTAAACTATATATGTGTGTACACACTAAACTATATATGTGTGTACACACTAAACTATATGTGTGTTTACACACTGAACTATATATATGTGTGTACACACTAAACTATATGTGTGTTTGCACACTAAACTATACATGTGTACACACTAAACTATATGTGTGTACACACTGAACTATATATGTGTGTACATACTACACTATATATGTGTGTACACATTACACTATATGTGTGTTTCCACACTAAACTATACACGTGTGTTCACGCTAAACTATATATGTGTGTACACGCTGAACTATTAATGTGCGCACACACTAAACTATATATATGTGTTACAAAAAGCTATATATGTTTGTACACGCTTAACTATATATGTGTGTACACACTATACTATATATATGTACACACTAAACTATATGTGTGTGTACACACAAAGACATTCACTAAATTATAGGAGGGATTTTCACATGAAAACATTATGTGAGTGTATGCGTGTTGTGGCATGATTTAATGCGGTGTTGTGTATGTGTGTGTAAAAAAAAGTGGGTGGGGGTGAGATAAATATATTTTGAAAAGTAAATCGCAATTTTTTTTTCTTTTATTGTGGCCACCACTGCATTAAATGTGTGTCGCTCTATCACTCATGCACCACTATTATGACGTCACCGATATATCAAGTGCTTAACGTTCATGACATCCTTAATAACAAAATCGGCAGGTTACAGGAAATGGCATGCTTATTTTAATTTCTACCACAGTTGAAGATCCTCATTTGGAGCCGTATCTTTTATAAAACAATACTAGCTGTACCCGCCTCACGTAACTGTGGTAGCAAAATGCGTTGGGAAAGCGGCAAAAAAAATAATTGAACCGTCGGAAAACAAAACCAAGATCGTTACTAGAGCTATGAAGTTCGTACTTTGTGCTATTCTTATATATCAAAAACACGTGCGTATACGAATGCAACATTCTGTCAAAATTTGAAAGCAATCGGTGGAGAACTTAGAGATTAGCTACTAGTAACAAAAAAACATTTACATTTTTATTTTTTTGGATTTCAATTTCCCTTGATGGCTTGCAGATTTTATTATTAAAAATATCACTACTTCACGTCTTTTTTAGGATGCAATTTTTCGTTATTTGAAGCTCTTCTCTGGCTCTTGCCAGGGCCGCAATATAGCCCGGCTATAAATATGGCCTAAAGGCTAAACGCGGTTTCTGGGACCTCTCCATGGTGATCCTCACCCACATTGTGTCTTCGGGTGTTTATCGCTTGTGTGATGTCCTGGTGGGGTAGAAAGTCAGTCAGTCAGTCATTAAAAATATCACCACCAAACGAAGTTCTGTTCTTTATTAAAACGGCGAGTACGACAAGCAAACTCACATGTGATCTCAAAGCTGTTTTCTTCTACGTCTGCTCTTTATCCCCTAATGGAGTATAGGCTCTCAACCGACGCACACTAAGTCGTCCCAGATTTTCTATCACATAAAGTTCTTGCTATCTCGTTTCCCATCTTTCTGACTTCACTCACTAGATCCGTCAACCTTCATTTCTACCTTTTTTTATTTGCTACAGATGTCTAGTATTTCAAAACCAAATAGAAGGCTACCTTAGGGTGTTCTAATGTAATTGTTAATAATAAAGTTCTTTCATAAATATATATCAAGTACCTATGACAACCAGGGAGTCGCCGTGGCCGAGCGGCTAGACGCGCGCCGCGGATCAGAAGGTCGTGGGTTCGCTCCCTGGCGGAGCCGGACTTTTCTTCAAAAAATGACCTTGGCTCCCAGGTCGACCCAGCCTTGAGTGGGTACCGGGTGCAGTCCCGGGAAGTAGAGGCGGCCGGCGTGATGCTGACCACATCACCCATCTTGTGCCGTTGGTCTATAAAAATATAGGTCTAGCCCTATATGCCCTATACGCCTAAAGGCGTGGAAAGGGTCCTTTACTTTTTACTTTTACCATGAAGCATGAAGCAGAAAAAAATGCATCCAACAAAAAAAATATTTATGATTGGCTCTCAAAGAACAGAGAAATCAAAGGACAGGACAGACAAGACATACATTAGTATGTGTATATATATATATATATATATATATATATATATATATATATATATATATATATATATATATATATATATATATACACACACACACACAAACACCCCCCCCCCACCCCTTCCTACCCCACCCCCCTACAAGTGTGGAGTTCCCGGAAAGTATCTGGTAATGTATTTTCCACACACAAATAAAAACAAAAAAACCTTGTACTGTATTTCTGTTAAAATACAAGGTTATGTATTTCTAAGAATGCACACATGCAAGTAAAGAAAAGTCGGGCAATGTGAACCAGCGTCATTGCACACGGTTTAAAAAACCCTAAGTGCTCTGCCACCAGTACGGACAGCTGATAAAAAAAACTGTCCGCCTGTGTCGCCGTCCGCAGGTAGCTCTGTGGCTACAGCGACGTTCCTCCATTTACCCCAGAATGTTAACTCTGGTACCCATTTCCTAGAGGCTGGGTGAACCCCGGGGGCCGCCCGGTTTCGAACACCGACCGTGGGCTGCAGCGAGTCGCAGCTGGATTTGAAAGCGAGCATCTTATCGACTGCGCTAACGCAGCCCCCACACACACATGCAAGTATTTCTCACAAAATACCAGCGAATACATTTTTTTTTCTGTCTGCTTGCCCTCAGGGATTCCCCAGCAATATAAATGTTTACTTTGTCAACTAAACTGAAAGACAAAACAATTAAACAGAACTAACTATCCTAGCTAACTATCGACTATCCCAGGATGCAGTTTCTACAGAAATCCCCGCGGTTCATCGTTGGAGTTATGGAGTTCGTGCTTTCACGCGGCTGCTAGCCGTTTTGCACAGTAAGAAAAAGCAATGTGGGATAAAATACCGTGCAGTGAAGTCAATCCTCTGCACCACAAATTTCGGGCAGCAGTCTGAGAGAGTGGCTTAGGCGTTGCGAGTCCGACTCGTAATTTCCAACGTACCTGGATCGAAACCCACTGCTGCCTGCGTTGATTTTTATCATGGTATGGGGCTTAGAGGTAGACCCAGCCTCAAATTTGTACCAGGATATCTGACCTGTGGAAGTAAAGACGGCCGGCGTAATGCTGACCACATTAACCACCTAGCGCCGAATGGTCTGTAAAAAATCTGGGACGCTCTTCCCATATGCCTGATGTGTCTAAGGCGTGAAAAGGGATCTTTACTTTACTTTAAGTCTGGGAGAGTGTACAACCAGGACAAGAAACAGAGCGCTTTAGAGATCCACTACAGTCAACCGTCGCCGTGGAGACGGCACCTGAGTGATTGATTACCTAAAAATGTAACCTTAAACCAGCCTACCGAGGCATGTAGCCAGAGTGATGTGGTGTATCAAGGTCTGGTTGTCGAAGATCGGAGTGACAGCCACCAGATGGAAGTCCCGGTCAGACGGGATCCCCAGCGAAGGCAGGTCCAGCAGAATACATGGTATAAGATGTCTCCTCTGTAGGTACAGGAGAACCCGCTGGTAGTCGAAATGTCACGTTTCGTATTCCTGTCACGAAAATATGCCGACATTTCAACAAAATATTTATACAAATAGTTTATGTGCAATGTATTTTCTGTAAACTATTTCTTTTTTTTTCTTCTTTGTTCGCTGGCTGTAAGCTTCGGCGAAAAGTTTTGGCTATTCGACCATTTGGGCAGATGCATTCCGACTTCCCCATTACTCAACTCTTACATTTTGAGGGAAAAGGGGGGGGGGTGGCAGTGGGTCCTGTTTTTGTTTTTTCTACCATGGAGCCCCGAACCCACATCGGGATTATGTAAACAGTAATGGACACAGTCTACCAAAAGTTATAAGGAGAATGGCCAAAGCAATACAAAGATTAAATAGCATTAAAGGTGTATCATCAGGCACCAGCAAGGACATCAAGGCCAGAACTTTGAGAGCAGCATCTTCCCTGTAGCTACATGAGTCGCGGACTATCTAGCAGCCATTAAGGAAGAGAATGAGATCTTTTGGGCAAAAATGCCATGGAACGATTCTCAGAATAAATGGACCAATACATACTCCGTCACAGCAGACTAGAAAGAGTAGTAGAAGGCATGATGCCAGGAAAGAGACGCAGGGGTAGACCAGTACGAAGGTGAGCACAAGATGTAAGAACACCTTTGGTAGGAAAGTACACTAGCCGGCAAATGTGACTTCCAGGTGGGCTGTGGTGAAAGCGACGTTCTGCAAAGGACATGATACATGATGATATTGTCTGTGACCATTAAGTTTTTTTCTTTGTTTAGAGAGTACTTTTAGACCCTAATTTGTCAGACGTGTTATCCATGAAGGAAAACAAATTGATTAACCACATTCAAGACACTGTATTCACACATAGATAGTTTAAATGAAGTCTCTAAGTCAGCTTTAAATCTAGATATAATTTTTCAAAGTGTATGCATTAAAACTTAGATAAAAAAAAAAGTACACATGCTTCAGAAAATGCAAAACAAGATCTTTAAAACATATTTAATTTAAACGCTTTTTGCACAGCTGTTTTCTATATGTTTATTTGTGTACAAAAACCCAGAATGATCACAATTTACAACTTTCATCTTGATCCCTTCCCTTAATAGAGGAGATGGAAAAGACGCACACAACTATACCAGAATGTTGTATAAAAAATCCTTTTCTGTGGCGTAGGCGCTATGAACGCGATTCGTAATGCCATCTGCAGGTGATTTGCCAGCATAAGCCTTGCATTGGTTCGACACTTGTGTCAAGAGTCAAGGGTTCGGGGGAATTGGAAAACTAAAGGTTAGTTGCGTATCCTTTACAGGACTTTGCAGAACCAATCCCATGAGCCCCTGGCTGTTGTGTGGTTTCACTAGGCAAATTTACATCCAGTAGTTTGCCATTGAAGTGTAGTTAGAATAAATCAGGGAACATCTCATCCTTTCACAGTGACATCTGGAGTAAGACAGGGGTGTGTCTTATCACCACTGCTGTTTATCACCTACATCGACAGTATATGCAAGAATGCCAAGCCCATGAATGAAGATCTTAGTAAGATCAACAAATTACTCTTTGCAGATGACCTGGCCTTGATAGCAGATACAGCCATGAAATTGCAACAACATCTAACATCCATGAATGAAGAATGTAAAACAAATAATATGAGAATCAACACTGAAAAGACAGAAGTAATGTCAATATGAAAAAAAAAAGACAGATCTAAACATAGCAATAGAATACAAAGGAATTAAACAGGCATCTGAGTTTAAATATCTGGGAACTACATTTACCGAAAAGATGGGAAATTGGATAAAGAAATTGACATTAGATGCAGTAAAGCAAACCAAGTATTGGGACAGCTAGCCCCTCTCTTACAGCATAAGACAATCCCAATCAGCACAAAGAGACATCTTATTCAAAGCAAATTTATTCCAACTCTGTGCTACCAGTGCCAGACATGGTCATTCACAACAAACCATAACAGAAAATTAGTAACCACGGAAATGAGATGTCTGAGAAGGGCTGTAGGAGTGACCACAAGAGATAAGATCAGGAATGAGATCATAAGAGAACAAGTCGGCACATAACCAATTCTGGATTACATACAAAAACAGCAAGTGAAATGGTTTGCCCACTTAGAGAGAATGCCTTGTGACACCATACCATACAAAGCATACATGGAAAGAGAAGAAGGACGTAGAGCACGGGGTAGACCAAGAACAAGATGGAAGGATAACTCAGAGAAACTCTACAACAGCACGATGTGCCTATGGTCGAGGCAGCCAGAAGAGCTAGAAACAGAACCTTATATCTCCCTCGACACCCACAGCGGTAAAAAAGGAAGTGAAGAAGAAGAAGTTTGCCATTGCATCTGGACGGTCGGCTCCCTGATACCACTGTCGAAACCAATTCAAGACGTATGGCCCGCAGCTGGGATCGAACTCGGTAAACGGGTATTACGAAGCGTTCGCATCGACTTAGCCACAGAGCCGGCAATTCGCAACAGAAAAAAAAACCCACGCCTGGGATGATCATGTAACGTCCTGCCAATGACACGCAACTAATGATTTAGCGCGGGTCAACTATGGAGTGTAGAGCCATCAAATATTTCTTCCCCACGACGCTCACCGACAACAGAAGTGGACAGATGATGATGATGACGAGGACGACGATGATGATGATGATATACATTCTGTTTTTCAAATACTCCGTGAGGATAAAACATTTTTTTTTTTTCAAAACAGAATTAAAACAGCAGTTATCATTATCATATAGCTGGTCCTTTGGAGAAGTCGCTCTCATCACGGCCAGACAATTGTCAGTTTCCGAGACAAGATGCTGTTTGATAGCCAATCGTCCTTCGTGTCCAGATAATTTAGTATGTCAGTATTTCACACTTAAGGTGCGGCTCAGAAGAAAACAATGCTTCAACTACTGAAGGCAATCACATGTGAGGAAACTGAAAATTCTATAGTTTTTTATAACGTCATCACTAATTATTGATGTTGTTGTTGATGATAATAATGTTGTTGATGACAATTATATTGTTGATGCTAAAATGTAGTGATAAAACAATAATTACCATCTTCTCTCAATGCTGGACACTCGAATATCCGACTCCTACACTCGAAATCCAGCCACTCTTTCTGCGTCCTGTAGACCGACCCAGAGAACCTCTTCTGTCGACAACATGTGCTGTTCCACGGGTCACAGATTCCTGCAGGAGATAAGGGGAAACCATCATACTATGCCTGGGTTTTGCAGACGACAATATACCTGGGTGCGACTGACCATACTATACCCTGTGTGAGAGATGAAACTATACCTGGGTGTGAGAGATGAAACTATCCCTGGGTGTAAAAGATGATATTGTACCTGAGTGTGACCGATTATACTATACATGGGTGTGACCGATCATACTATACCTGGGTGTGGCCGATAATATTATACATGGGTGTGACCGATTATACTATACCTGGGTGGGACCTGTTATACTATACCTGGGTGTGACCGATTATACTATACCTGGGTGTGACCGATTATACTATACAGGGGTGTGACCGATTATTCTATACAGGGGTGTGACCGATTATACTATACTGGGGTGTGACCGATTATACTATACAGGGGTGTGACCGATTATACTATACAGGGGTGTGACCTGTTATACTATACCTGGGTGTGACCGATTATACTATACCTGGGTGTGACCGATTATACTATACAGGGGTGTGACCGATTATACTATACAGGGGTGTGACCGATTATACTATACCTGGGTGTGACCGATTATACTATACAGGGGTGTGGCCGATCATACTATACCTGGGTGTGACCGATTATACTATACTGGGGTGTGACCGATTATACTATACCTGGGGGTGACCGATTATACTATACTTGGTTGTGACCGATTATACTATACAGGGGTGTGACCGATTATACTATACTTGGGTGTGACCGATTATACTCTACTTGGGTGTGACCGATTATACTATACCTGGGTGTGACCGATTATACTATACAGGGGTGTGACCGATTATACTATACAGGGGTGTGACCGATTATACTATACAGGGGTGTGACCAATTATACTATACAGGGGTGTGACCTGTTATACTATACTTGGGTGTGACCGATTATACTATACAGGGGTGTGACCGATTATACTATACAGGGGTGTGACCGATTATACTATACAGGGATGTGACCGATTATACTATACCTGGGTGTGACCGATTATACTATACAGGGTGTGGCCGATCATACTATACCTGGGTGTGACCGATTATACCATACAGGAGTGTGACCGATTATACTATACCTGGGTGTGACCGATTATACTATACTTGGTTGTGACCGATTATACTATAAAGGGGTGTGACCGATTATATTATACTTGGGTGTGACCGATTATACTATACTTGGGTGTGACTGATTATACTATACTTGGGTGTGACCGATTATACTATACTTGGGTGTGACTGATTATACTATACCTGGGTGTGACCGATTATACTATACAGGGGTGTGACCGATTATACTATACAGGGGTGTGACCGATTGTACTATACAGGGGTGTGACCGATTATACTATACCTGGGTGTGACCGATTATACTATACAGGGGTGTGACCGATTATACTATACTTGGATGTGACCGATTATACTATACAGGGGTGTGACCAATTATACTATACAGGGGTGTGACCGATTATACTATACCTGGGTGTTACCGATTATACTATATTTGGGTGTGACCGATTATACTATACCTGGGTGTGACCGATTATACTATACCTGGGTGTGACCGATTATACTATACTTGGGTGTGACCGATTATACTATACAGGGGTGTGACCGATTATACTATACAGGGGTGTGACCGATTATACTATACCTGGGTGTGACCGATTATACTATACAGGGGTGTGACCGATTATACAATACTTGGGTGTGACCGATTATACTATACAGGGGTGTGACTAATTATACTATACAGGGGTGTGACCGATTATACTATACCTGGGTGTGACCGACTATACTATACTTGGGTGTGACCGATTATACTATACATGGGTGTGACCGATTATACTATACAGGGGTGTGACCGATTATACTATACAGGGGTGTGACCGATCATACTATACTTGGGTGTGACCAATTATACTATACATGGGTGTGACCGATCATACTATACTTGGGTGTGGCACATGATACTTTAACAGGGTGTGAGAGATGATAAAATACCTGGATGAGAGAGATCATACTATTCAAGGGTGCGACAGGTCACAGTATACTTGGCTGTGGGAGGCCACAATCTAGTTGAGTGGGAGCTATCTAATTACACCTGAGTGTAAAAAATAACACTATACCTGAGTGACTAAGATCATACCAGGTGTGATATATTAAACTGTACCTATAACAAATCATATTATACCTGGGTGTGAGAGACCGTCTGTAAGTGCCGGAGCATCACCTACATTCCAAACACAATGTGGATCCCCAAGTTCTACACCGTTCGGTATCCCGTCGCCATCTGAGTCTTTCCGACACAGTTCCTCGGTCCACTTCTGTAGATGAGTTAAACAGGAATAGCTGAAGTTGAGCGAAAAACAGTATCTACTAAATATAACAGAAAATTAGGGCTAGAGGAAAAAAACGAGGAAATAGAGTGTTGTAGAAAGAATCGGCATCTGTATCTCAGGCGTTGCGTTCGCGCTTCACAAATTCCGTTGTGGCGGGTTCGATCCAAGATGCAGATGATTTGGCAACAGACGGCCTTGCGTTTGTTTCAGTAGTGATATCGAGAACCGACCGGTCGGTAGCTATGGCGAACCACTAAACGTAAATATGCCTAGTGAACCCCTTAAACAGCCCCCCCCCCCTCCCACCTCAAATGTTGGGGTTTGTCAGCGACATCCTGTAAAAGGACAGGCAACTCACTGATTAACTGTAGAAAGACTTTGGTCGAAGCGTTCGCTGGTATTGCTGTGAGTCTTTTCTTCGTTGAGCTTTCTAAAATTTCATGTTGTATTTAGTAAACTTTTGGAGATGTTGATCAAGTATAAACATTATAGTTAACGAAAACAATTTTAATAAACAAATACGTCATAATAAAAACACCCATCTTATCATCTTAAATATCGTCAACCTGGAATTTCTTCCTTCACTCTCATTCCCTTTCTGATATTCCCCCTCCACACAACACGGGACATGGCATTTGGTTCCCACGAGTCCATCTTAAGACCTGTATCATGCTTCTTTTGAACACATCAATATATCGTAGCAGAGGTCGGGCTCTACTTCTACGCATCTGTAAGTCACCATTGAGGCTTTCCTTGGGGACTTTGCCATCTTCCATTCTCCAGGTGTGATCCAGTTACCTGAGCGTTTGTAGACTGAGCATTGAAAAGACTCTTGTAATACCTTCTAATTCCAACACCCCAGTGTTTGTGATCTTGTCCTGCCAATTAATGCCAATCGACCCAGCCTAAAATGGGTACCAGGATGGGCTGTCCTGGGAAAGTAAAGACAGCCGGCGTAATGCTGACCACATTACCCACAGAGTGCTGATGGTCTGTAAAAATATGGGACGCTCTGCCCATACGCCCGATGCGCCGAAAGGCGTGAAAAGGGATCTTTACTTTACTTTTACTATTCTTCTTAGGCATCGCATGGGAAAGCTAGATAGCTGTTTCTCTTGGTGCGAATAGGATGACTAAGTTTCATTGCCATACAGCAGAGTGCTAAAAACACAAGCCTGATAGACAAGAGTTGTTGTTTCTAATGTTGAGCTTTCGGTTCTCCCAGACTATGTTTGTTAATATACTCTACCTAAACTGAGTTTAATTCTTAGTCCAGCAATAGTTTGTTATTCACCGTGGATCCCAGATAATATGGTCGAAGGTCTTCAGCTCTTCAATATTTGGACAAATGCTAAATGCCCGCGATATTAATAAAACTGCAATGGTTAATTTTATTTTAATATATATAAACTGGTATAGTAAGCAACAGAGTATTACAACACTAGTAAGCAACAGAGTATTACAACACTAGTAAGCAACAGAGTATTACAACACTAGTAAGCAACAGAGTATTACAACACTAGTAAGCAACAGAGTATTACAACACTAGTAAGCAACAAAGTATTACAACACTAGTAAGCAACAGAGTATTACAACACTAGTAAGCAACAGAGTATTACAACACTAGTAAGCAACAGAATATTACAACACTAGTAAGCAACAGAGTATTACAAAACTAGTAAGCAACAGAATATTACAAAACTGGAACCTAAACTTTCCTACAAAGCCATTTATTCCTTCACCATGGACAGAACAGAAAGTTCCTCTTGCTTTCGTAATTTTTAGTGAAATCAAATTTGCTGCTCTGCGTCTAGTACTACTGAGCAGAAAGGAAACAGCAGATTTTATCGAGGGCATCCTTCGACGGTGGCATGTTTTTATTGTAAAAAGAAAATTTGAATGTAAAGACACTGAACTCATTCTCAAATCCTATATTGTCAAATGATGATGAACAAGTACAATATCTTGAATAGTTTGATGAGTGGCTAAGAAAAGGTGATAGACTGACTGGATGTCATTGAAAACTGACGAACACACGAGGCCCTACTTCATTCATTGACCACAATGCTTTCTCTAAAAAAATATATGTTTGTAACCACAGAAGCTAGTTTTATACTTTTTGGGAAGCTGCAGACTGATAACTTATAAGCTCGGTTTGGTGAAAATCGCCTGCTATTATTCTATCTAGTATCTGTTCAGCCAAGTTTTAGAAGCAGAAAAGGAACGAAAAATGTTCTCACTGTTAAGTATTTCCTCATTAATTTCTGGAGATGTTTCTATCCGTGACTTCTCAAGTCTCTTAGCAGCAATAAAGGTGAAAATTGGGAGATGATATAATTACTGATGCTGTTCACTCAGATGTGAATTTGGTTTCCCCACATAAACCCCAGGGACTGTGAATTGTTGTTTTTCGGAAGGTTCAGAGCAGTCACTGATGTGTATTGCTGGATTTGTCTCTAGTAAGTTCAACAAAACAAAAACAAACAAAAAGAATGTCAATGTGTTGCATGAAGAGGTTACTGCAGATGGACAGGTTATTAGCAAGTTGAGCCTGCAGTTTCCCGTAAAACAAAATCAATATAAGAGCCATTATCCAGTTGTAGGAAAATGGTTATTACCTTTAATGTTATTTTTTTTTTACTACCATTAACGTTGATTCGCTACATTTTCCAGTGCAAACTAAGAATATTCATATATTATACCCATTTCTATCAACTCACATTGTGTGACAGAGCAAGGTCCTTTCCAAAAGGATTTAGGTCTCCAGTGCCCAAAGGCCCAAATTGACCTGCTGCTAGCCAGGTTTCTCCAGGTTTGCAGGGAAACGGAACGGAAAATCCATTTGGTATCTGTTTTCTGTAGTCCACAAACGACTTCACATCGTGCAAGATAGAAACGACAAGCAGTGATCTGGAAATGGAATATAATGCAAATTTGTTCTCATGCCCACGAATTCTGGTTCATTCATTCATTCAGTAGCATGTCCCTCGCGGAACCTCGCTGCCATAACAACCCTCCGGAAAACCTTCCTATCATGAGCAAGATGTCCTGCGTCTGATACACCCATCTGGAGATCATCTGCCACATCCTGCACCCATCTTCTCCTTGGCCTTCCTCTTCCTCTCTTCCCAGGCATATACCCCTCCATTATTGTTCTCTCTAGACTTCCATGACGTTTCAAGTGACCAAAATATTTCAATTTTCTTTGTTTTATTGTCTTTACTAGCCAACCCTCTTCAATATTCAGCTCTTGAAGTATGGATGCATTTGTTCTTTTCTTTACCCAAGATATTCTTAGAACCTGTCTGTAACATTTATATTCAAATGCATTTATGCGTTGTTCCGCTTGTTTAGTAAGTGTCCAGGTCTCACAGGCGTATGTTGCAATAGGAAAGATGCATGCTCTTAAAAATCTGACCTTTGTAATTCTATCTGTACAATTCTATAATTTATTCAGTTGTTTTAGTCTTTGAAGAGCAATTGATAGTCGCCGTTTAATTTCTTTCATTGTGTCACCATTGTTGGTAACCAGTGACCCAAGATATTCGAAATTTTCCACCACTTCCAATCTTTCCTCATTAACATATATTTCCTTCTCCATGGCAGTTTTGTTTGTATGCATTATCTTTGTTTTTGCTGTGTTAAGAAATAAGTTATGATTTTCACTATTTCTTTGGAGTGAGGTTAATAAGTTTTGTAAACCATTTTGTGATGTTGATAGTAATACTGTATCATCAGCATAACGAATTTCTGGTATTTCATGACCACCGATGTTTAGGGCATCATATTGTTCCTTGTTTATATCATCTCTTACATTTTTCTTACATATTTTCTGTAATGTCAGTGGAAACATCAGCATACCAAATGGCAATTTAGTGTTTAATATGTGAATGGAATGAGAATTCTATCAAATGACACATCGTATTTTGTGTCCATCAAATGAGGATCGATACAGGTGACATATCGATTACGTGTCACTGGATTCAGAATTCTCATCATCATCTTCGTCATTAAGCAGAACCTTGCTCTCGTCACCGCAGGCCTGAACGTCTTTCCTTCTATAAGTTCTCTTATGTTTTTTCATAACCAATGCATCTTTGTTGTCTTGTGTTCACATTTGCGGAGGTCTGCCTCAGCCTCGTTTACCTGAAATGCAACCTCCATCACCGTTTTTTCCAAGCCATCATGATGTGTAACATGACCAAAACACCTGAATTTTTGAGGATAATGTTCATGAGCCAATTCTTCTCGATGCTCAGATCCTGTAGGATGTTGTTGTTTTGTCTACTCCTTGGCCCATGCTAGTCTAAAAGTATTGTGTTTTTCAGTGATTGAATAAGAGTCCACGACTCAGTGCACAAGTTGCCACGTAAAGATGCACGATCTCAAAATGTGCAAACTCTTGCAGTTGCTGTTCCGCAGGATCTTCGTGTTCTTCATCAGAATTATATTAAATGGCAAGTCGGTTGGCATGTTCCTCAAACGAGACTCTGAGAAATTGGTGGGAGGATGGGGATGGGGGTTGGGGAAAGGAGGTGGAGGAGGTAATCCTCCGTGTTAAATACTCAAGCTGTTTGACTTACACTTTGAAGGTCTCATGGTCTGTTTTACGGACCCGTTTTCGGTTTACAAGGGCAGTTTTTACCGAGATTTCTAGGCTTCATCGCTGGAAATACAGAGTCCGTGCTTTGTGTAACGCTCATGACAACAATCGTCTAGCTATTCTTGGGTCAGAGCCATACAGGATCAAACTCGATGCAATAAAGTTCACGTTAAAAACATTTGAAACTGCACTGAATGATACCTGAATGAAACTTACCTATAGAAATAGTCCATGATTCTCTTGACCAGTGACAGAGTAAATAAATCCCAGGGCCGTGAAAAATTACCTACAAGCAGCGTTGACAAATAATGCTTCTTCTATCAATCAGATATTGGCCAAGAACCGCCAGACACAACAGTTTGCCTAGTAGTTGACGCCTGTCACTTATATCACAAATATGGGAGTGTTGAAAGTTCGCGTGTTTCGTTTGGAAAAGCAACAGGGGAAAGGGGGAAGAGGGGATGGGGGGAGGGGGTGGGTGGGCTTAAAACAATTGACTAATCCACTAGCTGATGGGTTGCCAATTTTCTATCCTAAGGGCTGAAAGATAAGATCGTCGGTTTTAAATTAATTTACTGATCGATCCGGATTGTGTCAACCTAACTGCCAAGCTGGCTTTTCTGTAAACTGAGGTAAAATATGCAGCTTTGATCATATCGATCTTTAATCCTCTGACCATAATAAAGTCTGATTATCAAGGTATAGTATGTTTACAAATTCGTGCACTTGTATTTTCGATATTTTCTCGGTAAGTAAATTTTCATCTCGATGTTTTATACAGAAATAATCTTTACACTGCACAGGTGTAAAGAAACAGACGTTTTCTATGTTATTTGTATCACTTGCATATTCTTGGTTAGGTAACAAAATACATTTTTAGTACCGACGTGAATTATTATAAGCATGATGAAAATTAGAGGCATTTCGGCAATTATCTATCGTGGGGACTAAGTCTCAGTCAATGTACATACTTCTTCTTCGTCTTCTTCAGCATTCCGAGCCCTTGAGGTTCATCGCTGCAGATATCAGCCGCTTCCATTCATGTCTCTGGTTGGTTTTCTATTTCCAACTGGTAACACCAAGTGTTAGTAGGTCTATCTGGATATTATCTCTTCATCTTCTTCTTGGTCTGCCTCGTGGTCTTCTACCATTCATCTCCCTTGTGTATACAGTCTTTACCTCTGTCATCTGACATTCTCTCAATATGCCTTAGCCATTTCAGTCTATGATCATTTCATGATCCCAGTAATCAATGGTGATGTAAACAGATTATGGATTTCATTGTTGCTTCTCGCATATACATGCATGATTAGCATATATGTTGTGTGTGTTTAAAAGAATACAGTTTATTATTGCTTTCTGTTTTATTTCTTCAGCGTCAATATTTTTTATAGTCAAAAATTTTGTATATTGCTCGTTTCGGTGTCAAAACAGTTTTTCGTTTTCTTCCTCGTTTAGCACTGGTATGGGTAGAAAGAATTGATTCTTCTCAAGCCCATCTTGAGAATGGCCGGTCATTAATACATAGAATAGGGTTTGTTCTTTTCCTCTAGATTTGAAATAGACTGGTACAAACAACAGTGATTAGGCTCAAATGAGAAATACCTACATATTTGCGGTATTACATTTTTAAGTGTAAGGATTTCAACTTTCAGCCCATTCTGAAAACAAACACACACTAACCACATAAGTTACGCCTACACAACTTTTGATACAACTTGGCAGCACACTTTCAGCGCAACAGTTATGGTTTTATTCTAAATTTACGTTTAAACGTGTTTTTGTGAAAAGTTGATTGGTTACATTTCAACTCCGTGCTGTACAACTCTTATTAAAGGACAATCCAGCAAGGATCAACACATGTTTATGTACCTCGAATAAGCAACAATGCATTCTAATTACTTGTTATTTTGGGAAGGGGCTGGGAGAAGGGGTTAGTTTGACCTAACATAAGAATAAAGTCGATAGTAAAAAATAATTTCAGCCATTTATGTTGCATCAAGGCTGAGATTTTTTTTTTTTAAACATCGGCACTAATTGTTAAACGTACTATAACACCGTCGGCTCTGTGGCTAAGTCGGTGCAAACGCTTCGTAATGCCGGGATGCCGGGTTCGATCTCAGCTGCAGGCCATGAGCCTTGCGTTGGTTTCGACAGTGGCCTCAAGAAAGCCGACCGTCCAGGAAGCAATGGCAAACTACTGGACGTAAATGTGCCTAGAAAACTATATAACAGCCAGGGGCTGTTGGGGTTGGTTCTGCAACGTCATGTAAAGAATACGCAACTAACCTTAACTATAACACCAGATTAATCAGAGAGCTCGCACGGATATAAGCGTCTGTTTGTGTGTATATATATATATATATATATATATATATATATATATATATATATATATATATATATATATATGTGTGTGTGTGTGTGTGTGTGTGTGTGTGTTGGTGTGTATTAAAGATGTTTGAAGTCAAGAATAATGAGCTTATATTATCTGGTAATCTGGTAATCCTAGTTTAAGCTTCATATCAAACGGGTCACCCCATAGTTGCTCCGCTCCTGTGCCCAAAAAAACACGTAGCTCACAGTGTCACGCCATGCACTCAACTCAAAAGCTGGGCGACGAAACTATTGGCTTTCGCTTATATTATACTGTATAGTACGGTTTCTGAGGCTTCAACAAAGTGATCTCTCTCTCTCTCTCTCTCTCTCTCTCTCTCTCTCTCTCTCTCTCTCTTTCTTTCTCCCTCTCTCTCTCTCTCTCTCACTTTCTGCATGCCTGTCTGTCTGTATCTCTGTCTATATGTCTGTCTGTCACTCTATCTGTCTGTTGCTTTCACTCATTCTGTGTCCTTGTATCTGCCTCTTTTGCTAAATCTTTGTCTCTCTTTTGGCTTCTCTCTCTTTCTATGTAAATGTGTATATATATATATATATATATATATATATATATATATATATATATATATATATATATATATATATATATATATATATATATTTATTTATTTATTTATGTGTGTGTGTGTGTGTGTATGTGTGTGATGTCACCCCGGGACTACCCCAAGTTTTGCAATGTCACCAGTGCTCTTCATTGTGTGTGTATGATGTCACCCCGGGACTACCCACGTTTCTGCAATGTCAACAGTGCTCTTCAGTGTGTGTGTATGATGTCACCCCGGGACTACCCACGTTTCTGCAATGTCACCAGTGCTCTTTAGTGTGTGTATGATGTCACCCCGGGACTACCCACGTTTCTGCAATGTCACCAGTGCTCTTCAGTGTGTGTGTATGATGTCACCCCGGGACTACCCACGTTTCTGCAATGTCACCAGTGCTCTTCAGTGTGTGTGTATGATGTCACCCCGGGACTACCCACGTTTCTGCAATGTCACCAGTGCTCTTCGGTGTGTGTGTGATGTCACCCTGGGACTACCCACGTTTCTGCAATGTCACCAGTGCTCTTCGGTGTGTGTGTGATGTCACCCCGGGACTACCCACGTTTCTGCAATGTCACCAGTGCTCTTCGGTGTGTGTGATGTCACCCCGGGACTACCCACGTTTCTGCAATGTCACCAGTGCTCTTCGGTGTGTGTGATGTCACCCCGGGACTACCCACGTTTCTGCAATGTCACCAGTGCTCTTCGGTGTGTGTGATGTCACCCCGGGACTACCCACGTTTCTGCAATGTCACCAGTGCTCTTCGGTGTGTGTGATGTCACCCCGGGACTACCCACGTTTCTGCAATGTCACCAGTGCTCTTCGGTGTGTGTGATGTCACCCCGGGACTACCCACGTTTGTGCAATGTCACCAGTGCTCTTCGGTGTGTGTGATGTCACCCCGGGACTACCGACGCTTCTGCAATGTCACCAGTGCTCTTCGGTGTGTGCGCGATGTCACCCCGGGACTACCCACGTTTCTGCAATTTTAACCGTACTCTTCAGTGTGTACACAAGCAAGATTGCAGAACTTCATGCACCAGACGTTGGGACGATATTGACATTTGCCGATGATACTCTTGTATTTAGGTGGGAGAGCAATAGGCAACAGACAACCTGAGAGCTACAGGCAAAGTGACTGACTGGTGTTTAGACATGAGAGCTCTCGTCAACCCAGAAAATATTGTTGTTTCATGGTGCTCTTTGGACAATGGAATTGTAAGAACTGGTGTCCCAAGCTTCACAATTAATGATAGAAACATCACAAGAGATAGCACACTGAGGTACCTGGGTATCCCTTTTAATAAAAGCCTGTTGTCGCGTGCGAATGTGCACCAGAACGCACCAGTACGGAGTGAGCAAATAAGACGTCAAAACAATACGTAACGTTGTTATGATTTATTGTTGTCAAAGCAGTTGATGTTTATAGTCCGAAGGAGACGGACGTGGGAATCCTTGAGGACGTTTTACCCCGGGATCCCACGGAAGCAAACGTTATTAAAGTTGGATCCTTGAGGACGTTTTACCCCGGGACTCCAAGACCTCAGCAGGAAGCTGGTGAGCACTACATTCTCGGCAGCGAGCCGGTATACTTTCATTGCTTAATTCGGACTTGTCCGAGGACCAAGATGATTGTCATGATCTCAAGGTCGGACTGCGACCTATCGTAAGGACATATCCATCCATGGATGTACGAGTGAGCTTTGGTTGAACGAGTTGATTATTGATTGCATACGTATTCTTGTGTTGATCATTGCTGATTGTATATATCAATACAACCATTGGAACTTAACGCATAGCGTTCGAGCTCTACATTTTGAAAGCATTGAAGTAACTACTGTTTTACCCCTACTTGGCCTATTTCATCTTGGTACCACACACATCAGCATGAAGCGATGAAGCTCTGCACGTCACAATGAAGGACCGCACGTATCAATGGGGGCCAGCCTTTAAAGAATGAGGGACCTCTCGTCACAAGTGTGATACGACATTTTGTCGCATTGTTGTGCCTCAAGTTGTACACGAAGCACATTCCAATTGTCACAGTCTTTACCAATCTCTAGCTGTGGATATCGTTCAATGTATCAAGTCGCCGCCGCCGGTCTGTTCTAGCCATCGTTGGATCTTCATCGGGACCATATCATTCTTCGTTCGTTGGATCTTCATCGGGACCGTATCATTCTTCTTCGTTGGATCTTCATCGGGACAGTAGCACTCTTCGTTGGATCTCCGTATCATACTTCGCTGGATCTTCATCATAATCAAGTCACCGTTACTGACTGTGCCACTTTCCGTGGGATTGAATCGGATCAAGTCGTCCTTTTGGCTGTACATTGATCTGCTACTTGCCGTTGTACCGGTCGTTATTTAGCGATTTTTCATCGCTAACATTGCAGTGTGTTGTTTGTCTGCCACCCAATTGGTAAGTCAATTGTGGTTTCTGTTGCGCTGACAATTTTAACTCTTTCCTCCAGAGAACCTGGTTGTCCGTGCGCAAGTGGAGAGCGACATTAATTGTTACGTGTTATCAAGTAAGCGGGAGGTTGGGCGGTGAGAGCCTTATTCGATATTTCAACTAGCTCACCACTAGAGTGTCATATCGTCTTTGGCTCTGTCTGTAGCCAACTTCAACCCTCGGAGTGGTCCCCATTATAACAGGGAGATAGTTTATCTATTCGCGACTCGGTGGATTGATTTAGGCTAAAGTGTCTTAGTCCGGTCTCGTCACGTCCTGTACGTTTAGTTTGTAATAGTGCTACTTGGTGTTCTTTCGACGATTGTCCCTTCTCTATTTGTTAGTTCCATTGGTGTATTTGTGGAGTCATTTTTTAATTATCGTCTGTCAGACTCGTCGCATTGTACGTGTGTGACAGTACGCAGTATTCGTTGTCCTGTGGCGTCACTTCACCACACACTATCATATATATCATATATTGTATATTGATTGTCATATTATTTAAATATGTCTACATTTGCTGAGTTTTTTGAGTTAGGTCGTAGTATAGGCCTAGAAAATGGACAACTCTTAGCTTTCGCCGAAGCCAGAATGAAAGAGTTGTCGGACAGAGATAACCAGTTACGCGATGAGAGAACAGCGGAACGCGCCTGGAAAAAAGAAATGGAGTTGGAGAAATTACGCATGGAAAAAGAAGCTGAGGCTGAGAAACTACGCTGGGAAAAAGAAGCTATGGCGGAGAGACTGCGTTTTGAAATGGAGACTAATTTAGAAAGGTTACGTTTGGAGAACGAATTAGAACTAGCGCGTATAGATAGAGACAAGGTTGTTGCTGTGTCAGAATCAGAGAGCCGTCGTCTTGTGACTAGTAGCCGTTCGGGTTCCGAACAAGGGGCATGTGTATACATACCCAAATTACCGTTTCTTACACCCACAGAAGATCTTCATAATTTTTTGGATCGCTTCTCTTTAGCGATGAATACAGCTAAGATACCAGAAGAACAATGGGTATCACGTTTAAGGGATTTGCTAACGGGACCAGTTTTGAACACGTTCACGAACTTATCAGAAGACGAACGCGCGTCGTTCGAAATAGTCAAACAAAAACTGCTGGCGTCGAAGTGCATGACCGAAGAGGGTTACCGTGTGCAGTTTAAATCTGTTGTGCCATCCGTCGATGGAAGTTTCGCTGATTTTGTAGCCCGCGTTAGAACGTTGTTTACGCGTTGGGTGACATTGGCAGATGTTAAAAATTCTTATGATAAGTTGCTGATCTCATTATTCGAGATAAAATTTTGTCATCATGTAGTTCGGAGATGTTCTCATTTTTTCAAGAAAGGAAACCGAAATCAGTTGAGGAGATGACAACATTGGGAGAACAGTATGTCACTGCACATCCTGGTAAACCATTGCACAACCCCAGGTTCGAGGACATACTCCCAGCTGCATCCAGTATTAGGGTGCACCACAACGCCTCGTCAAATCGGCCCGGGTGGAACAAATGCCATAATAGGCAGGGGCGCTATCGCAGCCACAGCGAACAGAGACAACCACCCCATAGAGATCAAACGTCCAAAAAGCAGGGTGAACATTATCAACCCCGGTCATCTGCTTGTTCAATCTGTCTTTCGTGGAGACACAAAAGTCCCGATTGTCCCCACAAGCGACACAGGAAAGATGATGACGATGGTCCATCTTCACGAGGTAGGTTTCAACGCAACACAGGTCCTATAAGGTGCTATGTCTGCAGGGGTTTCCATAAACGTTCTGAGTGCCCAAGGGTTGTGAACAATCATGCTAATTCCGCGCAAACAGTAAACGCAGCGATGTCACAAAAAGTGACAAATTTAGCGGACGGTCAGGTTCGAATCCATCCAGAAATTGTTTACCCAGCGTTGTCAGCTGTACCACTGGAGGCTGGTTTGCCTTTGCATAATGGTTATGTTGGAAACATAAAATCTAAAGTATTACGCGACACGGGCGCCAATGTTATAGGAGTGGCTAGATACCTAATCCCCAAATCAGCATACTTAGGTCGGTATTGCAAGTGTCGTACTTTTGGTGGTCGTTTAGAAAGATTTCCTTTAGCAAAAGTCTATTTAAATAACCCGTATTTTCAAGGGGTTGCCGAAGTGTGTGTTTTGGAGAGACCATCAGCAGACGTACTCCTTGGATCAGTTCCAGGAGCAAAGATGCCCTCGCGTGAGGAAATCTAACGCTGGTATAAAGAAAATGAGGGTGTGACTGAAGCTAATGCTGCAGTTACACGCGCTCAACAGAGAGTAAGTAACGAGGAAGCCACACCTGCGTTACAGTCAGCTACTTCGAACGAAAACCAAATAGCTATCACATGTGGGATAGCTAGCGAAGAAGCAGTAAAGAATGAACCAGAACGACCAAAAGAGCCTGGAAACGAACCACACGCACCGAAAACAAACAGTTTTGCGATACAACAACGGGCGGATCCTACCCTCACTAAATGCTTTTCTAGGGCAGAAGTAACCGGTGTTAGAACATGTAAGCAAGGTACATGGCATTTTTATGTGAAGAATGGAATTTTAATGAGATATTTTAAATCACCTGTTATGCAATGTAAACAATTAGTCGTTCCTTTATGTTATAGAACCGATGTTCTGAGAGTTGCACATGACACACCTTTTGCTGCACATTTAGGTATAGGTAAAACACAGAAAAGAGTTCTTGCACAATTCTATTGGCCTGGTTGTTCCACAGATATTAGGAAATACTGTAGGTCATGTAAAGACTGTCAAATGATGGCGAGAAAGGATGCATCTCAGAAACCTCCTATTCAAAGGGTCTATCTTCCATGTCGTCCTTTCGAAAAAGTTGCTGTCGATCTTGTGGGTCTGCTACCGGTTGTTTCACAAAGAGGATTTAGATACATTTTAACATTTGTAGACATGGCATCACGTTGGGTTGAAGCAGTACCGTTACGTCATATCACTACTGAGTCAGTAGCAGAAGCATTGATGCTTATATTCTCTAGAGTAGGCTTTCCTGAAACAATCCTATCAGATCACGGATCACAATTTATTTCAGAAGCAATGCGCTCTTTTGACAAATTACTTGCCATCTCTCACGTTTTTTCTGCAAGATATCACCCACAATCAAATGGGCTAGTAGAAAATTTAAATGGGAAAAATAAAAGCTATGCTAGCCAAAGTTACTAATCAATTTCCAGCAGACTGGGATAAATACCTTCCTGCTGTTTTGTTCGCCTATCGTGAGGTGCCCCAGAGCAGTACAGGTTTCTCACCTTTCGAACTTATATATGGTGCTAATCCCAGAGGTCCACTGTCGCTGTTAAAGGACATATGGATCGGTAAAGGCGATCAAGAAGCGCCTCAAACATATATTAAATTCGTGACGGAGTTACGTAACAAGATAATCTCAGGTTGTCAAGTTGCACGGGACAACTTGGAAAATACTGGTACTCATCAAAGAGAATACGTTAACCGTAACCGGAGACTAATCACTCTCCAGCCTAATGATGATGTATTGATATTTCTGCAAGATAATAATAATTGTTTATCAGCCAAATGGCAGGGTCCTTTTAAAGTTATTAAGAAAATTTCAGATGTGGACTATCTTATTGATGTCAGAGGACATCATAAAGTATACAATCTAAACATGCTTAAAGAGTTTAAGTCTCGCCCTGGTGTTTTGTCTGAAGTGTTAGAAGCAGCTGAGGCACCCGACAATAATTTGCAAGAAGAAGAAATGGAGGCAGCATTCTGCCACGTCATTGACGAAGAGAGCAATGATGTCGAGGTGGACACTGCTCATCAATTGTCCCTACCCGAACTGGTATCCAGAGAAACATGGAGAGACGTGGAAGTCGCGCCCTCGGTTCCACCAGATATGGTGCGTCGTATAAAGCGTATTTTGGCTACATTCGACAAAACATTATCGGACATACCGGGTAGAACGACAGAAGCAGTGCATTCCATTGAATTAATAGATCATAAACCCATCAAAATGAAACCATATGTTATACCTTTTCATTATCGGGATGCCGTGGATAAGGAAATCGATAACATGATTAAGTGGGGTATAATTGAACCGTCGACATCACCCTATGCTTTTCCAATAGTGGTTGTCCGAAAGAAAGATGGAAGCCTTCGGATCTGCATAGATTTCCGAAAATTGAATCGAATCACGGTTGTAGATGCTGAAAATATCCCAAATATGGAAGATATGTTTGTTGCATTGTCGAAGGCTAGGTATTTTACAAAGTTAGATCTTACCAAGGGTTATTGGCAGATTCCCTTAGACGAGGATTCCAAAAAATACACCGCGTTTCAGACGAACAAAGGTTTGGTTCACTTCAACTATATGGTCTTCGGGCTTTCCGGAGCACCGGCGACGTTCACCCGCCTCGTACGCAATGAAATCACCAGGGTCATGATGGGATGTTGCGATACATACTTGCTCTGACGACTTTGATAGATATGTTCTAATTGCTGTAAGCAAATTCCTCAGAAACCGAAGGCTAAAAGCACCTGGTGCATGAATTACTGGATAGAGCTAAGGGTCACAGGCTGAAAAGAAAAAAAGACTTGGATGGTGCAAGCTGAAGATACTCCTATAATTAGTAATCTGTGTAGGAATGACAATACTTGACGAGACGATGAGTAGGGTCAAAGTGTCCGAACAACATTCAGATTTGTATCAGTTCTAACCACATTAGGCTGTGAGTAAAGGAACCAGCCAGCCGGCGCTGAAGAATGCAATGTTTAACAAACCATTCATGATAATTCCCTCGAACTGATGTGATTGTCTTTTTTGACAGGCAGAAAAAGATCGTGGGGGTTCATAACAAAAGCGAATGGACATCGCTGAGTGCAATAACGAATGGCATTTGAAAGCAGAATATCTAGTTTGAAAATGGGGATGGAGGCAGCCACTGAGCATTTCACTGGCTTTAGAACCAGCTGTACAAACATGTTTGTAGTTGTAACTGACTAACAGAGCATGCTGACATTGGTGGACACATGTATTCCCGTGCAGAGTGGCAAACATCGCTTCAGAAGTCACGGCTTGTTAGTGTCTTTTTGATAATTTCTCACGGCTGTGTGAGTTTGTTCGGAAAAGAACCAACAGACTGGCTGGTTCTGTACCAGCTGGTAGTGAATTGATGTATGAACAACTAGATATTGTGAGGGTCCTCAGTGTTGTGTGGGAGATCACTGGGAATTGTTAAGAGTTAATGAAGCCAATGCTTTGTGCGGCGTGGACACACAACAGGTAAACATGTGTGTTGACAGCTTGGGAATGTAAACATAAGGAGCCACTGGAAGATAGTGGACCTTGAGCCACTGGGGAAAACATGGGTCGCTTGATGTTCATGACGAACTTGGAGGCGTCATGTATATTGTGGGATCCGCGTGGATTGTGAACCCCGAGGGTTGCGAGAATGTGAGATCCACGTCAACAACTGGTGGGAAGAGACCCCTGGTAGTTTCAGTTGCTTTCAGTTACTGTATGGACGTGCTGTTGGAGTCCAGTGATTGAATGGACTGTGTTTTAACAATGGTTTATTCTGTTGAATTCACGTGAACCGTCTGGGATGATTGGGGTGTATTGTGAGTTGCACCTGTGGAAATGATGTCAGTAATGTCTAGAATGGACTAGTGTCGGCCAAATGGTGTCCGGCCGTCAGTGGTGCGGCTATGGTGCATGTGGTTGACGAGAATCTGTAAGGGTACGGAAGGTACTGGAGGACCTTGTGTGTTAACCAAAGTGTAGTTGTGATGCGGTGAGAAGTATCAGAGGCTGATTAACGGGATGTTAGTTAGCGATACTTCAGTAAGTGACTGGGACAACAGACGGGAGGTCTGAAGTCTTTACCAAGAGGTTCATCTGTCTTGAGTCCCAAGTGGTGGCGGCGTCGTTTAGAGAACGAACAGCCAGGGGATTGTCACGGCACATCACATAGGTGTATCTGCACGGTCGGGTGTGAGTGGCCCATATTAGGCACCTGAGACATAGTTCGCTTGGGTGTTATGTCCATGTCTAGAGGGACTGCCGATGTGAGTCTTGGAAAGGCAGAAGAAGACTTCACATTGTGCCATCGATCACCATTTTATCCTCGTCGTTGTGTTCGTCCGTAATAGAGGCTGATCGCACCGCAAGATCATATCTGGCATGTTGTATTGTGTTAGAGCACTCGTAGATATTGTCAGTGGTTACTTAGGATGTTTGCTTGTTGCCTTGATTATAGTCGTGCTCTTGTCTGGGTTGGCCCTCCATTACGCCAGTTATAATCACTATCAGCATGAGCCGTGCCAAGGAGGGTGGGCGGAGCGATTAGTGGATAGAAGAAATCTGGCGCACTGGAACCCACACAGAGCGTAGGCAATGTAAAGTTTCAAAACAAACACACATCAGTACGGATTTGAACCCAACACTGTCGGACGGCAGGCAAGAGTTTAGCCACTACGCCACTGTAGCGTTCGAGAGGAGGTTTTTATTTTGGTATTACAGCGGTACCTCGCAATTCGAACATAATCAGTTCCGAGATGGTGTTCGAATTACAAATCGTTCGAATCTCAAGGCAGTTTATCCGACTGAAAATGATGGAAACTAAATTAATATGTCTCAGGGTCAAACGAGCTCAAATTTTAAAATGTATTTTCCCAAATACGGGACACTGTAAATACAGTAGAATATGATCATATTTAAATACAAACATTAATAAAAAAAATAAACAAAAATATATTAATTTTGTATTTGCTTGATCAAAATGGTGAGATAGAAAATATAAGTAGGAGGAAGAAGGCGGATTTATATATATTTTTTTTTTTTTTGAAGGTGAGTCATCTTCCTCGATAAGATTGTAGTCGTTCACCACTATAGCGGGTTTACGATCACTAGTCTCTGTAGACAGCCAGTGTTACAATAATGCTCTGTTGTTGGTGACCATTTTTAATTTTCTAAAATGTGGGATAATGTATCCATTAAATAGGTTAACACACCTGTAAATTAGGGCTCTCTCATGATGGCACCTCTTAACAACTACAGTAGAACCTCGCTTAACGAGCACCTCTCAGAACGAGTAATTCGCATAACGAGCAAAACAAATTGTAAAAAAAAAATGACTTGCTTAACGAGCGACGGTTCGCATAACGAGTGGCGAGGAGACGGGAAGTCCCAATTTGTGCGCATCTTACATCAGTGTGTGTTTAGCACTCGTTCCAGTAGCATCGTAGTGTCGCTTGTGATCACACACTTTCTCAAACTTGTGTTATATTGTGATATGTGTACATGAATCCTCCAGGCCTACAAAATGACCTCTCTGAAGAACTTAAGTTCATCGAGATCCAGTTTCTGGCTCCCAACATCACTCTGTTACTCCAGCCCATGGACCAGCAAGTTATTTCTAACTTTAAGAAGCTTTACACTAAAGCACTCTTCGAGCATTGTTTTCCGGTGACTGAAGGGACCAACCTCACTCTCAAAGAGTTTTGGTAAAATCACTTCCACATCTTTGCCCGCCTCAAGATGATCGACAAGGCGGGAAAAGGGGTTACCAAGAGAACCCTAACTTCTGCTTGGAAGAAGCTTTCGCCGGAGAGCGTTGTCGATTTGTGACTTTGAAGGGTTCGAGACAGTACCTGTGGAACCTGTAATCAACGAGACTGTGTCTTTGGCCACTATCATGGGATTGGAGGTGGATAACGGTGATACTGAAGAGCTTGTGGAAGAGCACAGCTAACCAACCAAGAACTTTTGGAGTTACATTGTGTTTCACAACAAGAAGTTTTGGAGAAAAGTTTGTCAGAGGAGGAGGAGAAGGTAACAGAAAAGCCACAATCTTCTAGCAAAATAAGAGAAATGCTGAAAGCATGGAAAACTGTTGCATCTTACATCGAGAAGCATCACCCTAATAAGAAAGTAGCTATGCGCGTTGCAAATTTATTTAAATATAATGCTGTGTCGCATTTTCGCAAAATCTTCTAGTAAAAAATTTTTTCACCTATGTATCATAATTATTTTGACTTTTTTTTTCCTGCAAATCGAATTCGCATTCCATGTGGGTTCGTTCCGCTTTTGTAGAAAAGTTGAAGATGATTCACTCTTCACAACAATATGTTTATAATTTTCTTTGACTAAACGTTATACATAGCACTTTGTGAGTATTTTTATCGACATGGAACTCATTATCGTATTTTACATTAATTTATGTGAGAAAAATTGTTTCGCATAACGAGTGTTTCGCTTAACGAGTATGATTCTGAAAGCGAGATTCCACTGTATTTGCGTTTTCGATCACACGGCAAAAAGATCTTGGATTTCAGCAGTGCTTATCCTTCCAGATTTTCCTCGTCCTCCAAGAAAGACATTTTTTTTTTTTTTTGGTTGGTCTGCAATTTCTTCTTTCTGCTGCTGGTGAAGGTGCTCAGTCTCATGTGTTGTCAGCTCAGTCGTGTCATCGGCACGTGGACAAGTGTTCGAATAACGAAGCGGTAGTCGAGTTCCGAGGCAAAATTTACTTGAAAACTGTGTTTGATTTAAAGTTGTTATATTTTTTAAGACGTTGGAAAACCGAGACACAAGTGTATTCACTCCAAACGTTCCACAACAAGGAAACTTAACACAATCGTCCGACTCTGCCACGCCCATAAGGTTTGTTACTCTCTTCTTCTTCTTCTGACCGTTCGCTGGCTGGATAATTCGGTGGTAAGTTCTGGCTGTTCGTCCACTTCTGGACTTTGACCTTGTTCCAAAACCTAATTGTTGCACGCACATCTGTTTATTGACCTACCTTATCTGTAGGCGGAAGCCGTCCGTGACTAGACGCTCGCCTGAGAATCTAAAGGTCGTCAGTTCACGTCTAGTCGGAGACAGACATTTTCAAGAAAAAGGACGTTTACTCCAAGATCATTCCGACCTTACAAAGGTACCAAACGAAATCCTGGAGTACTGGCGGTCAGCGTGGTGTTGATCCCCTCACCCATCAAGTACCGATTGGTCTATAAAGTATACGTCTAGCCCTATATGCCCAATACGTCTGAAGGCGTGGGAAAAAATCGTTTAGTTTTTACTTTACTCTTTATTTTTTTAGTGTTCAGCAGCTGTAAACTCCGGCATTGAGTTCTGGTTGTTCGTCCACTTCTAGACTTTAGTCTTTTTCCAGAACGTGATTACTACATGCACACCTGTTTATGTCTATGCAGAGTGTTGGTTCTTCGTCTCTCATGCAGATGCACTCCGACTTCCAAGAAGATACCGCTAAAAGGTCGCCTCACACGGCATGTGTGTTAAGTGAGTGTTTGTGTGTGTGTGTGTGGGTTTTAACCAGTGCATCGGAATCCAGGAGCCCACAAGAACCCATAATTTGTTAGAAATGCATCAGTTATAATGAAAACAATTAACAGTGCATGTTTTACAAATATCAGTATACAGTAATACAGACGCTAAAATGCTGAAAAATGAGATTTACAATTGTTGCTTTTATTTGCTCATTAGAGAACAGTCAAAATAACAACAACAATTTTAATAAAGATTTTTTCGGGTAGACAGAATGACAGAAATGACAGAAAACAGTTATAAGAAAATGTAACCCAGTTATTAAGAAAAACTTTTTTTTTTCCCTTGCCAGTGTTTTCACATGAGAAGTCAGCAGGCCGTTGTGAAGCCAGTAGTGCGATGCATGTCTTCCATTGTTCCTTACAGTCTGGTTGACATCGGAATGCTAACCTGCCAAACCTAGGATCTCTCTACTGCATGTGAAGAGCATGTCTTTAGCACATGTCCAGTATTCTGTACAGTGACTGTGCACATGGGCGCACAGTCTGGAATCCACCAGTCTTGAATTTCTTGTACATATGAATAAGAAAAAAAAATTATATTATCTCATGACCGTTATATGATTTTTCAGGAACTTCCAGGTCAGCGAGTCAAAGACAATAAGCAAGGATGGGTAATCCAAACAGGTAATTAGGTCTAAAAGATGATGAGGAGCTGGAGACAAACGAAGTTGTTTTTATCTATCCGAGATCCATAATAAATAACTTATCGTTGGACCAAGAAATCAACACCAGGATAGGTAAGGCAGCAACAACAGTGAGCCAGTTCACAGAAAGTGATTCGGAGAACAGAATGCTCACTAAAAAGCCCTTATAAGACTAATGAGGCTTGTGTTCGCTTGTCGATGGCAAATTTGGTCAACTAATAGAAAGGGCGAACAAGCTGATAGCTTTCAAATGTGATGTCTAAAATACATACTTGGCATTATTGACAGGAGAATATCACAAACTCTGAGTTACTGAAAAGAGCAGGTACTACAACAGTTTGTTCAAAGCTCCGTCTTCAAAGGCTTAGGTGGCTGGGTCACGCCTGGAGAATGGAGGATGGCAAAGTCCCTAAAGATATCCTCTACGGTGAATTACAGGTGGGTAAAACATTCCGAGCTCAGCCTCTATTACAATATAAAGTTGGGTACAAGTAGGACACGGAGCCGCCGTGGCGCAGCGGCTAGACGCTCTCCTACGGATGGGAAGATTGTGGGTTAGGATCCTGTCAGAGCCGAACATTTTTCAGAAATGACCTTGGCTTCCATATTGACCAAGCTTCAAGTGGGAACATGTACGGTCCTGTGAAGTAAAGGCGGCAGGTGTGATGTTGACCACTTCGCTTATCGAGTACCGATTGCTCTAAATCATATAGGTCTAGCCCTATATGCCTCGTAAGCCTTAAGGGACTTAAGTTTGAAGTTTAAAGTTTGAACAATGGACCAACTTCATGGCACACATAAGTGCTCTGTTCTTCTAACTCAAGTCTGAGTCTGAAGAAGCTCAGCACAGTGCACAGACTCTGTAGCACCAGCGAGGATCCTGAAATACTTTGGGAAGATTTTTAAGTCAAAAATTTTCCCCGCAGCGCGGTTAGGCTACTCTTTTCGAATTTCCAACTGCCAAGGGATTTTGTACGTGCGCAACAATGCACACGGTCGTCAGATTTCAAAAGGGGGAATTACTGTTATAAGTCCAAGTCTACGTGAAAAAATCCCAAGCCCTTACCGGGGATTGAATCTGGAACCTCCAGCACTCGAGGCGGACACCATGCCTCGAGATCACGCAGCCCCCCCCCCCTCTCTAAGGGAAATCGACTGTGTGTATGTGACTGTGTGCCTGTGGGTGTGTGAGTGTGAGTGTGTGTGTGTGTGTGTGTGTGTGTGTGTGTGCGTGCGTGTGTCACACAGTGTGTAAGTATACGGATATTAAAAGTAACGAGACTGTGCACAGACCGGATAGATGGACCGCAGAAATGGTAAAATCACCGGAGCACCGCTAGACCCTGGACAGACTATGGAAGAATGTGAACACTGGTTTTCTTTGGCATCAGTGTCATCTGGCACTACCACAGTAACTTATGCTGACCTGCTTGGCACATCCATGAGGGTGGGAGACCACAATATGTATGAGAGGGTCTCGTATAGCTTTGTCTCTATCATTTTTCTGCCCATTATCATTCTCTTTCAAAAACTGAAGATCACGGCCGTACTGCACTAAAATATCGTCAAGACTGTCCACAAGATCCATATTGTGAGTGATATACCAGATCGTGCAGATGTCTCTAGAGTGAATATTGTCGAATTGACGCACATTTGTATGTGTAATGACATTTTCACAGATATCGGAGCTTCTTCCCGACTCAAAAAACAGATGACATGTTGAGTGTTTTGCCTCCAGTTCATCGTAAACAAGATGAGTTGCGGTCATTATCTCAATATATCCATGCGGTGTTTTGGGTTTTGTAGAATTTCTACATTTTTTACAAGGACAGTATTCCGCTTCAGCTGCTGCCACTTGGCGAATAAAACCAGTGCCTACCCTAGACAGGTGACTGCCCCTGTTACTGGACCACGGGTACGGGATGTCGGTTCCTGGGACAGTCTCAGGTCTCTTCTCACTGACATAGTTGACTGTCACACGGACAGTTAGAGCTGATGCAAGTTTTATCAACTTCATGATGTCATCACTTTGGTAGAAAGGCGGGAGATGATCCATACTGAACTTGTCAACAGGAAAGACATTTCCGTATCCTGGATTCTTCTTACAGGCGGCGTAATGCTGGTTCTCATCTCCCTCTTCTATAAAACAGAAGTTATCTGTCCATAGTCCTGTAGGACAGAAATATATATATATGTAATCATAAAAAATATGTTGTAATTATTATTAGTAGTAGTATTATCATCATTGTAACATGCTTTCATATACGAACAGTACATTTTTTTTTTTAAGCAGGCAACAAAGAATTGTTTTTGAGGCAGTCAACATCATCATCATCATATACCGTGCGGACAAGAGTAGGCTGCCATGCTTTGCATCTCATACGATCACCTGAGTCAAAGATCAGGTCAGTAAGTGTGTTTCTATCGTCCCACCCATGTGGCTAACCCCATCCATGTATTTATCTCTTTGCCTTCCTCATGCTCTCTTACCATCGTTCCTCAAGTTGTTACCAAGTCCACTTCTTCTCATAACATGCCAGCAGCAGCAGCAGCAGCAACAACAACAACCACAACAAACTGTACAGGTCTGGTTGTTGCAGTAAACTTCTTCTTTTTCTGCTTCTCCTTCTGCTTCGTCTTCTTTTTCTTCTTCTTCTTCTTTTCTCTTCTTCTTCTTCTTCTTCTTTTTTCTTCTTCTTCTTCTGCTTCTTCTTCTGCTTCGTCTTCTTTTTCTTCTTCTTCTTCTTTTCTCTTCTTCTTCTTCTTCTTCTTCTTCTTTTTTCTTCTTCTTCTTCTGCTTCTTCTTCTGTTTCGTCTTCTTTTTCTTCTTCTTCTTCTTTTCTCTTCTTCTTCTTCTTCTTCTTTTTCTTCTTCTTCTACTCTTCTTCTTCTTCCTCCTCCTCCTTCTTCTTCTTCATCTTCTTCTTCTTCTCCTTCTTCTTCTTCTTCTTCTTCTTCTTCTTCTTCTTCTTCTTCTTCTTCCTCCTCCTTCCTTTTCTCTTTTTCTTCTTTTTTTTTCTTCTTCTTTGTACCACTCCAAGCCTTCGAGATTCACTGATGCAAACAAATTCGAGGTTCAGATACGTGTATGCTTGTTTTTTAAACGGTGTGTTATAAAGGTGAGAGTTTCGGTCCATTGCTCCAATCCCCATCCCGAAGGACCAAGTTGTCTCTCTTTGCTCTGTAATCTTTGACCTGTTCTGAGTTAGAAGTTAACAGTTGGATTATCTTCACAGCACACCGGACATATCCATAGGTGCTCGGATTCCGCTTCAACATTTACATCAGTGACGCGTCGTTAATAGTACATGTCCTATACAAGACTTCATGCACGAGCGGTGTGCCTCTCATGCTTGGTTATGCCAAAACTGCCAAAACCGTCGGATCTTCCTATCTCTCTAACAGCATTAACAATGTTGGTGTGATCATGGGCCGGCAGTCTGTGCTAATGCAGAACCTGGCAATCTATCAGATCCTCCATTACCAGCAACACCTGCGTGTCCTGTGACAAATACAAAGCTAACTGCACGCACAGGAGAGTTTCGTAAAGTCTCACTGTCCTTTTGTCTGCATAACAAGCCTGTCTCGACCCGCCGGATCATGCTCGCAGTATCAGCACAAACATAAGGGAATATTCCTGCGATTTCGGCCACACGAAAGTGGTGACACCGCTATCACCACCAATGGCATGCTGCTGGTGGTAGTCAGAGAGAGGGCACCTCTGGCTTCTTGGATAGCTCTCCCCACTGGGCGAGCTGTAAATGCACATTCAATGTCTATGTACAACGGATCAGCATGTCTGCTTCATCTGACTTGTCACTGACAGCAACTTGATTCTGTTCCTGGCAACTCAAGTCAAGCGTGGTAACACAGGAGAAGGTGCGACTGATCCACTGCCATACCAAACCGTGATTTGCCTCTTTTAGTCTGCTGCCCTCTTTTCTCCAAATATTGATCCTGTAGTCCCTGATAGAGAAGTCAAGAAGATATCTCATCGCTACACAAGAGGTGTCTCTTGTGTACCCTAGAATAATACGATCGCTTCGTTTTGCACCTTCTCATGTATTTCAGTCTGAGTATGGCTAACTGAAAGAATTGCTAAAGCATAATCGATGGGAGAAAACACGAATCCATGGAACAGAAGCAGACTCTTCTCCGTATTGGTGATGACAAGGATCCTCATTGCCGACATCCCTTTGAGTGCGGCTTGGGAGGCCCTGATGGAAGCTAGGCTACCGTCGGCATAGCTCTCAGGGTCACTGAGAGACACTTCCCCCCCCCCCCCCCCCACTCCACCGCCACTGCGACTGGGTGGAGACTATTCGGGGAGACACTTTTGTAAAGGTTCAGAATACAGTCCACTTTAGTTAATCTTGATAATAATATCCTATAATTTTAAAACATATGTATAACCAACCTTTATTCAGCTGCAGTATTTCCAGAGTTACCAAAGTGGGTGATCGAATATCTAGGGATAAGATACATAAATATTTGGCTGTGAATACGTTTGAACATCAATATCCTCACTACCATCTATATTATCGCAGTTGTCATTACCACTTATCATCAATATCATCAGTTCTCGTTATGGCACATGAGGCTTCAGAGAGGACTTTCCATGCTTTCCTGTGCTGTGCAATCTTCGATGCAGTTTTCCATGTCAAAAATGCCACACTCAGGTCACTTTCCATCGTTCGTCTCCATGTTGTTCTTATATTCCAAAAGCTAATTCTTATTTTGGTTTTAACATCCAGCAGACTTGTTTTCCCATCACGGGCTTCCTTTCGGCTTTCACCCATGTTGTTCATGCTGACAGAGGGACTCTGTCCCAAGACCGCCGGACGTTTAGAGCACTTATTTCCTCTTGAAGTTTTAGTAACGTTGTAGTTTTTTCTTTACAGGGCAGAGCCGTCAACACTGTGCCCAACCACTTGCGTCCTGTGAATTGTTAATGATATGATTGCGCTGGGAGTCGCCGTGGCAGAGCGGCTAGACGCGCGCCGCGGATCGGAAGGTCGTGGGTTCGCTCCCTGGCGGAGACGGACTTTTCTTCAAAAATGACCTTGGCTCCCAGGTCGACCCAGCCTTGAGTGGGTACCGGGTGCAATCCCGGGAAGTAGAGGCGGCCGGCGTGATGCTGACCACATCACCCATCTTGTGCCGTTGGCCTATAAAAATATAGGTCTAGCCCTATATGCCCTATACGCCTTAAGGCGTGGAAAGGCTCCTTTACTTTACTTATGATTGCGCTAAAAACGAAAACCTTAGAGGTGTGTGTGTTTGGGGAGGGGGGGGGGGGTACGGTACCATCTTGTGACCTGGCAATACTCTTGTTAAGGATGTCAAAGGCGTTATGCACGTGATATCACTGTGCAGAGGAACAAGGTGAT
This sequence comes from Candidula unifasciata, assembly GCA_905116865.2. Taxonomy (NCBI): domain Eukaryota; kingdom Metazoa; phylum Mollusca; class Gastropoda; order Stylommatophora; family Geomitridae; genus Candidula; species Candidula unifasciata. The sequence continues at coordinate 349,140 of CAJHNH020005201.1, forward strand.
GTCAAAAAGACAATTTATGGGCGCTGGGCGCACTGTTTACTCGAATCAAAGGGGAGCAAGGTTTTGTTATCAGTTTTCAGTGAAGCCGTGAAACATTTAGAAATTCTTTGGTGAATGAATGTCTAGTATGATAATTCATACCTGTCAGTCAGTCCAACAAGTGTATAAGTGGATTAGGAAGTGTCTAGACCGTGGGACTTCTGTGATAGATTGTACATGACCCGCTTGTTAAGTTCTCCTCTCACAAAGGCATGCCATTTGTGTTTTGTCTAATTTGTACGCAAACCCTATTAATCTCTCAGGCTTACATGTATAAGAGGTAATGCAAGTAGGTCGGTGATTAAGTAAATAGGATTGCATTTGCGAGCGTCTTTACTATGTAATCTAGGCGTTTTTCTAGGAGATACGCCCAGCCGACAGGGAGGGGGGAAAACATGTTGGGGCAGCCCGCTTACACATTTTCGGGTGGCGGGAGGACCTAAATGACCATAAACCTTGTTCAAGTGGATAATATTAATGCTGATGGTGAACGAAAACAATGTAATATACAAAATTATATTTTGTGGTATAAATGAATACATAAAAACAAAAACATGTCTCTGCTTGGGTCGAGGGATGGTTGCCTTTTCCGGATTAAATTAATCTCTTATCTCCGTACACCAGTCATTGACTTTGTCCACTGTTGATGTAGCTCTCGAGCTATTTGTTGTTTGTTTCTTCCCTGTATATATGCAAGAATTTAATTTGCAATTATCAGTATACTCCCCACACGAGGTTCTTCAAGTTCTGCAATCTTGCTCTTATAAATATTCAAAAGCAATGGTGAAATTGCGATTTACTGTATAGTCGAGTGGCAATACTGCACGGCTCTTGAGAGTGATTGGTGTTTAACCCCACCAGGACTGCACAACGAGCGATTAACACGCGATGACACAAAGTGTCACTCATCGGATGAGATCCCTCCCTCCCCCCCCCCTCCCAGGATTTCAGAAACTCGTTGAACCGTAGGGTTATATAAGGGCCCAGACAACAGCCGGGATGATGTTTTAAAATAAAAAATAAAAATGTGCATCCCATTTTGAGAAACATGTACCCAGAAAAAGGATAACCTTATGGACGTACATGACAGCTGCCAACCAGTTAAATAGCCAAAGACAAACCCTCTTCTACATAAGGGTGGACATTAGGATCCCATATCTAACTCTGTTGTAAGCGTCCTCAATATCAAGTGCCGACAATGCGAGCTTCGATCTATTCCGGAACCCTTGAATATACATCAGAAGCAAATGTGGATATATTTGAACAGGTACCTCACCCTGGTAGCTAACTTCCTTTAGAAGAGCTGCAGGAGTTTCAAGGAAAGACAGAATACGAAATCATGAAATCAGACAAATGCTAGAAATAAAGCCAGTCTTACAGTTCATCAAAGAACAACAAATAAAGTGGTTTGGACACTAACAAGAATGCCCTGGTACTATCTGCCGCAGCGAGCCACACTTAATCGTTACAACGGATATACAGCGAGTGGAAGACCTCGGAAAATATGGAGTGATGGCATTAAAAACAGCCTTACATAAATTAACATCAGTCTTAATACTGCTCTTGACAGAGCTCATCAACGAACATTACATCTCCCCCCGAGACTTCGATGAGGAACAAGGTGGAAGAGACGAAGAAGAAGCACACTTTCTAAACTTCTTAGGGGGGGGGGTGGAGGGAGGAGTTCAATTTGCATGCACCCATCAGTTATTTTACCTGTGCACAGTAGTTTACATGTGCACATCAGTTAGTTTACCTTTGTGCATTAATTAGTTTATCTGTAGACGTAAATATACTGACCTTAGTGTAACAACAAAAAGGTGTACTGACCTCCATTACCACCACAATAGTTCTCACCGTGCGTGCTAGACACACCACGATGAATTCCATTCCCAGGGAATAGTTTTGAATCGAAACCTAAAACCTTGCACGCTGGAAATGCAACATGAGCTCCACTAGATCCAGGACATGTGGCTGTGCTGTACCCGAAGGAAACTCTGTGACTCATAAACTCGTGAACACTCGTGAAGTGTCCTATGCTGACCTGCTTGCTGCATCCGTGGGGATGGGACACTATAAACAACAAGGGTTGTCTGTCTTGAGCACCGAGTCGCTGTTTGAAATTACAGATCAACTGCTGTGTGATGCCGACATTCTCACATCGATCAAACATTTGGTTCACCGTCTGGATAAGTCTTCGTGCCAGATCTAGGTCATGGGTATAATGATACATGTAACACTTGTCCTCACTGACACTGGTGCGTACACATGACATGCCAGTCAGCGTGACGACACCGCTACAGGTTTCCTGAGTACCTCCTCTATCAAAGAACAGATGACACGTGGTGTGTTCTCCCTCAAAATCGTCAAAGACCACGTGGGCTGCTGTAATTAAGCGAATTCTGGCAAATTTCATCTCCGGTGTACATGCGATCCGACACTCCTTACATTTACAATGGCCTACGACACAGCTATTGTCCACGTCAACGTCCTGCACCCATCCCGTCCCAACCGTCATTCTCTGCTGACCTCTGACATCGTAACCTGGATACGGCTTGCTACTGCCAGGAACATTTGCTGGTCTCCTGTCACTGACATAGTTGATTGTCACACGAACTGTCACGTCTGACACCGCCCGGATATAGTCAATTATTTCTTTGTCACGGTAATTTTCAGGGAGATCCTCAATACTCAATTTGTCTACAGGTATAAAGTTCTTATGACCTGGATTCTTCGTACACCTGTCGTAATGTCTGTGAAGGTCACGCTCTCCCCCATAACTGTACTCACACTCCCATGGACTTGGTAGACAGATACAGGACATCTTGTCATGGATATCTTTAATGTATAATTATTGTATGAACATATTACTGATGACTAGACCAGCTATACGTAACTTCATAATCAGATACATAAATCACTAACCACAACTTCCATAAACAAAACACATCCGCTTCTGCCACAACTACTTTACTGCATTAATATTCTATATTTAATATACTACTCGTCAAAAGTCAAGGGTCTCACTATTAATTTCAATATACTGATAAAAATGGTAAAAATAGGTGCAGTATCTTCCTATGGCAGTCCTCCATGCATGTGAAGCATGAAAATAAATCATCGACAACAAAGGTGATTGCATGCACTTTGGTTTGCTGATCAAAAATTCACATTGAAATTTTTTTTTTTTTTCATTCGCATGTACAATCATACAGGTAAAGTATTCGTACTAACCTACATTCCACGGACAATGGCGATTGTTTGTAAACATTTTTCACTTTTGAATTGTTAAACAAACATCAGACTTCGGATTGTCTGATCACTTGCGAAAACCATGCTATCGAGAAGATGTCGCGACAACTTACATATAATGAGGGTAAGTGCGTGGGTTGAAAGTTGTTTATCTAGCCGTGAAGTTGTTAGACAGCTTGCAGTGTCACACTCTACTAACCAGATTTTTGGAGAGATTTCAGGTCATACGACGTGTTGAGGATCACCACTGACTAGGTCGCCATAGATACACCGATAGACATGACGACCAGTAAGTACTTTTTATCAGCCCTGCGACATTAAACAGTGACTTGTTTCTTTTTAAGATGTCAGCTAAAACAAACTGTTAACGTTAAAATCAGTCAAGGCACCAGTGGCAGATTCTTACATGAATTTGGACTGCTGTTCGGCGTCAGGCAGTCAGATCGTTCTTACTCCTGCTCATTGCAGAGCCCACGTTGCTTGTGTCGCGAGCACATCCCATTGACAAATCAACAAGTTGGATGAACCACACTTTACTATGTCATTCAATAATGCCAGGATTCGCGTATGGAGACGACCAGGCAAACGATTTACTGATGACACAATCCGTGAGACGGACCGTTATGGTATGGGTTCTGTCATTTTCTGAGGAGGCTTCTACAGACACGGCAGGTCCCACTCTACATCATTGAAGACAACATGACAGAGCGACGATACCAGAACGAGATCCCTAGACCAATTGTTCAATCTGCTCAGAGCCAGTGTGTGGAAATGCTATCCCCTAAGATGATAACGCTTGACGCCCATCGAGCTCGTGTGGAGAAAGACTTTATTCATGAAAAGATATAAAACCGAACAAACAAAAAGTAGATCAACGGGCTTCGACATAACAAACACAAACAAAACGTGAACGTTGCGGTTATAGAGCCCTTATCAGCACGTACATAAATCAAACACAACTACACGAATACATAAAGATCACTTAACTGAGTATCCAAAAGCAGCCACGTTGATATCTTGCCAGTAGAATGAGGAGAACACGTTGGGCCTTAGAATAAATAGGCGTGGAATGCGTAACCAGAGACTTTTTAGATGAAAATGTGTTGACAGTTTAGTCCCCTGGGAGTGATTGAGCCCAACGTGAAACAAATTAATTAATTTTCAAGAGACTTGCGGACTCTATCGCTTTAATGGCTAGATTTAATAAATGCCAACTCCATGTCGTGTACACCTTGGTGATCCTGGTAATTAAAGTGCAACGATGCTGGTTTTAGGGCACCGTTCTGCAAATCCAAAAGATGTTTTCTGAACATGTCAGCCAGACGAAGACATGTTTCTTTAACGTATTTTATGCCACAACTTTTGTAGTGGATGACGTAAATGATATGGAGGCTCGTGCAATAGAAAGCTTAACGTAGGAAGGTAGCGTTCGGGAATTCCAGACTGCTCCCCAGGATCCCATATGGACAGGTCCAGCATATGACCAGACACCGTGCCGAAGTGGGACTCAGACACAGGACGTAACCGACTCTTCACTAGATTGTCCTTGAGATAACGGTTATGTCTATAGGCCACTAGAGGAAGTTCATGACTTTATTCAGCAACATGGGATCATCAGGATAGCGTGACCAGATCATTCACCTGACCTTTCTCCGACTGAGCACCTCTGGGATGTCCTTGGTCGAAGCCTGTCAATAAACACCTGCAACCAACAGATGTAGCACAGCTAACAGAATTTCTGCTTCAGGAAGGACAAGTTGTTCCTTGGGATACTCTTCGCACTCTTGTGTGCTGATGCGTCTACGCTGTCTTGGATGTTTTGAGGCAAGCGGCGTCATACTCGATCCTAAAATGTCTAGTTGTCCAATATTTATTGCGTGACCTTTGTACACTTTACAGCTACCATGCGTTTGAATGTTTCTATTTCTTTACGTGACATGTCATTTGGGTATTCAATCAGTGCCGTATTACCTACGTTTATGTCAGATTTCTTCACGGTTTTTAACCAAGTTTTTCCTAAGTGCCCTTGACTTTTGACGAGTTGTATATATGATCTTCTATTTTCGCCTCTCCACGCCTCTCGTGTGGTCTTCTTATTTTCCTCTAGACCAGTCTCGTACAGTTCCTGTGTTATATCTGTTGACAGCTTATTAAACTAAAGACCTCACCGACATATAGATTGTAATGATGCTAATGAGTGACTGTTAACATAATTTTTAGACAAAAGGTCAAGTAGGAAACCTTCAGCCAAATGTAGTTTGAACAATTGAAATGTTCTAGCACGAGATATCGTGAGTCACAAAGAGGTTGGGTTTCACGAGAAAGAGGGATCTATGTGAGTAAACTGCGTGAACGTAGAGGACTTCTCTCGGTTACAGGGAACGGTAAATCATTATGTGCGAGACGTCTGGCAAATGATGTGGGTTCGTGTGTGCGGATACATGTTAGACAGACTGTGTGAATAACAACTGCATACATCTGGAATGAGTCGCTGGCCACCAACGATACGAACTAGCGTAATTGCACAGACGGATGAGGAAATTTATATTTAGTGAACACGGAAACGAAGAACCAACCTTGACTTTCCCTGTCCAGCCTGGCCAGTGTCAGTGTGTCGGGAACACTGTTCATTTCTGGGAAATATATACATTAAAGTTACAGTTAGAGTCATCGTTAAAGTTACAGTTTAAATTAAAGTTAAGTGGATCGACCTCATTCGTTCGGGTTTTATTTCATATAGCTCCGTCTCTCTCCACCGCCTGTTTGTCGCGCTAAGTTCAAACTCCGTAGCTGCAGCATCTTTCCCTGTGCATCTCTGTCAAAGTAAAAGATATAGGTTGCACTTTTGCATTATGGCCATCAAACTGTGGATGAAAAGATGCAAATATTGCAGCCTAGCTGTAAACTACACACAACATGTTCACTGCCGTTGTAAGGGCGACCAAGAAGAGGAAACACATGTTTTTATTGTGACGATGGGTCTACATATTAGAAAGGTCAAGGTTAACTCATAGCTAATTAGAATACTGCAGGTCTGTAGGGTTGGAGTAGCCGTGGTGTAGCGGATAGTTGGTCTCCTGGGTATCGAAGGTCGTGGGTTTGGGTCCTGATGAAGCTGTCTATTTTTTTTTATGATCTTGGCTCCCACGTCAACCCTGCTTTGAGTGGGTACCAGATGCACTTCTGGGGAGTAAGGAAGGCGTGATGATGACCCAGGCAATGCCGTTTAATTCATTCATTCAGTAGCATGTCCCTCGCAGAACCTCGCTGCCATAACAACCCTCCGGAAAACCTTCCTATCCTGAGCAAGATGTCCTGCGTCTGATACACCCATCTGGAGATCATCTGCCACATCCTGCACCCATCTTCTCCTTGGCCTTCCTCTTCCTCTCTTCCCAGGCATATACCCCTCCATTATTGTTCTCTTTAGACTTCCATGACGTTTCAAGTGACCAAAATATTTCAATTTTCTTTGTTTTATTGTCTTTACTAGCCAACCCTCTTCAATATTCAGCTCTTGAAGTATGGATGCATTTGTTCTTTTCTTTACCCAAGATATTCTTAGAACCTGTCTGTAACATTTATATTCAAATGCATTTATGCGCTGTTCCGCTTGTTTAGTAAGTGTCCAGGTCTCACAGGCGTATGTTGCAATGGGAAAGATGCATGCTCTTAAAAATCAATGCCGTTTGGTCTATAAAATATTGGTCTTACCCTATATGCCCAATACGTTTTGTGCATGGGTAAAGAAGCCTTTTAGTCCTCTTACACAATTATAGAGGTTTGGTTGAGAAAGAAAAGGGGGGGGGGGGAACTGAGCTTCCAGTTCCGTCGGCCATGTTTAACGCTTTTACTCCGATCACCCTAGACCAGTGGTTCTCAACCTTCCTGACGCCGCAACCCTTTAATACATTTCCTCTTGTTGTGGTGACCCTCAACTATAAAATAATTCGTTGCTACTTTATTACTTCTGACAATATGTTTTTTCCGATGGTCGTTATACGCCTAAAAAGTACAGAACATTCACCTAAAAACCCTCCTCCCCCCCCCCCCCCCCCCCCCCTTTTCCGTTTCCTTTCCCCTAATTCTGCGCCTAGTCGGGCTTTCTTGTTATAATCTATGATTAGCGAATTCATTTGTCATAATCATCGTTGGTCGGGAAATTTTACAAGGTACATTTATCTGAAGAACGAAGCAGGAAAATATTGAAAATTATGCAACCTGTTGGCTGGAGGATGAAAATGTTCCTCTTTTTCTGTTTTCCTCCTTCCTCATCTGCTTTTTTCTTCTTCATTGTTCCATTATCTATTAACAACATTCATTGTAGTCTGCTTCATCTTTCTTTTCTTAACCTTTATCATAGACAGCATCTTATTCACCTTTTTCATAGACAGCATCTTCTTCACCTTTATCATAGACAACATCTTCTTCCCCTTTATCATTGACAACATCTTCTTCCCCTTTACCATAGACAACATTCTCTTCACCTTTTTCATAGACAACATCTTCTTCACCTTTATCATAGACAACTTCTTCTTCATCTTTATCATAGACAACATTCTCTTCACCTTTACCATAGACAACATCTTCTTCGCCTTTATCATAGACAACATTTTCTTCACCTTTACCATAGACAACATCTTCTTCGCCTTTATCATAGACAACATCTTCTTCACGTATACTTTAAATAAATCTGCCACATCAACAATTGCATATCACTGAAGAGAATATTTCAGACACCACACGGGTTCAATCAGAAATGATACGAAACGCACCATTATGGTCGAAGAGGCAAGAGCCACACAAACACCATCGTGAACACAACGTGTTAAAGGCAACTTTTGTGTGAAAATGCCTCAGACAGGCAACTGTTGGGGGAGGGGGGAGTAATCTTTCTGTGGGTTACAATGAGAATGATTATTCACAAACTGTTACAACTATGAAAATGATGATAACGTAAAGATCTGCAGTGTTATGATTATATAAATCATCAAACTTACCTAAATATTCGTCAACTTTTGATTTTACGACACAGAGAAATTCAACCACTCATCCAGGAAACAAAAAACAAGCTCATGAAGTGTATACTTATAATCTAAGTTAGAACTTAAACAATTTACAGGGATAAAGCCTTTATATAGATTTTAGTAGATGAAATAATTTGGGTGCGGCAATATCACAAATATTACCACGTGAGACCAACTTTCCGCAAATGCTCGTTTTGTAACAAGTGGATTTCCCGATTTTATGTAAATATATTGAATACAACATCATCATCATTATCGCCGTCCCGTAGCATCGTGTGTTGTTGGGTCACCAGTTACTGTTGACTGTCTGATCAGCCCCCTCCCTTACCTCCGATGGGTAGATGCGATGGAATTTATCGTTTCGGGCCTAAGGCCAGTCCAGTCAGTCGAGTTCTGCAACCTTATCTTTTTTATCTGCCTCTTCTTCTCCTCTACCCCTGTACTGAGGCCTGTGGCATTTTTTTTTTCTGAGAGACCTTTGGATCTTAATGAGATAGAGCATTTGATTTTAGCAGATGTTGCAGGGCACAGTACATCTTATTTCCAGGCTGTATTCTAGATTGTACCTTTTCTTTTGGGAAGGGGTTGCTACTTGTAGATAGGAGACCTTGAGATTAGACAACTCAGTCTCGGTGCCAGACCAACAGTGCACATCACAGATACATGTTCACATAGGCCAAGGAACTTAGGTGCTCAGCTCTCCCCTCCCTCCCTCCCCAATAATTAGAGTAAACATTATCTACGCGGTTTATTTTGAAGTTGGCGAAGCTGCTGAAAGAGCTACGAGCTGGCTCAGGACGCAACGGAACGTCGTGGGGGATAGGCCTCGGTATACAGGTCAGAGTTCCTAGTGGAAAAGAACTCTCATCCCTTAAAAGATAAATTGTTCAATAAATTTCTGCCAGTATCTCTCTGTCGACTGCTATAGTCGAAATGCCAAGTCTAACACCTGTCCGATGAACTAACCGAAAGCTTGTCACCATGGTAGTTGGGTAGTTGGCTGTTCTATATAATTTGCTTCTCATCACTCTTCAGTCTTTCTCAGACACCTCATTTCCATGGTTACTAATTTTCATTTGTTTTGGTGCGAGCGACCACATCTGGCACTGGTAGCATAGAGTGGGAATGAATATGTTTTGTATGAGATGTTTGTTTGTGCTGACTGGGATTGCCTTACGCCGTAAGAGGTGGCTGACTATTCCAATATCCTGGTCTACTGCATCGCTTTCATTACTCGGTCTCTCGCCAGCTTTCTCACCTTGTGCCCTTTTCTACCCAAGATGCCAGTTATACCATGTATTGGTCGACCCCTGATCCTCTTTCCTGACACCATGCCTTCCGCTTCTTTTATTTTCAATCGTGGCGCTTAATGAGTCACGAGTATTTCAGTTTCCGAGACAAGATTCTGTTTACTAGCCAATCTTCTTTGACATTCATATCTTTAACGATGTCAGCACATCTTTTCTTCGTGCTGCCTGGTATTTTGAGAATCTTTTATTAGCATTTCAGCTTAAACAAGATTTATTTTTCAGGACGAAATTTGTTTGTTATTTGAAGCCCCACCCTGGCTTTTGCCAGGGGCCGCAATATAGGCAGGCTATCAATGTGGCCAATTGTCTGAACGCGGTTTCTGGGACCTCTCCACGGCGATCCTCATCCACATGGTGGCACTTTGTGTCATCGGGTGTTTATCGCTTGTGTGATGTCCTGGTGGGGTAGAAAGTCAGTCAGTCAGCATTTCAGCTCAGTAGCACATACTTTCTTCCCGAATGACAGCGAGACAGTAAATACTTATGTACAAGTAAAGATCCCTTTTCACGCCTTAGTCGTATCGGGTATTTGGGAAGAGCGGCCCGTATTTGACAGACCAATCGGTAATATGTAGGTAATGTGGTCATCATTACGCCAGACAAAAATCAGGCTTTTTACGAATTCGAACCCACGACCTGCGGACCCACATGCGAGCGGGTAGCCGCTAAAATACACATGGTTCACTACTAAAACAGAGTAAGGGGATTATAAAATAACGTAGGTGAGTAAACAGTGCCATAGAGGAATCCGGTTTATGGCGCTAGACCTATACTTCTATGGACAAAAGGATCTGGTCGACGATCAGCACTCAAGGGAAGGGTGAGACGGATATACAAACTCTTATTGATACTACTGGAATTGGAACTCTGCGCTTGTTGCTGAAGATAAAGACGTAGCGCTTATGGGAATGTTCAGAGTTTTGTGATGTCGAATTTATTACATGTCCATCCCACTGCATTATTCGCCTTTCACTGTAGTTAAAAGATGTTCATAGTTGCCAGTATGCTGTATAATTTTATGACGAACCTATTGGTTTGTAACGTGGTCCCTGTAAGATATGCCAAGAATTTTTCTGAAACATCGCATTCCTAATGCTTGTATTTTTCTATTAAGTTCAGCTGTTAAGGTCCACGTTTCACAGCCATATGTAAATGTACTAATAGCTAGTGCTCTAAGCAATTGAATCTTAGTTTTACATGAGCTGTTTTTGGATATCCCTGTTTGCTGCTTGGCAAGGACTGATGTTGTCTGGGCAATCCTAGACATAATTTCTGGTCTTCACCCCAAGTCATTTAAAATGGATCCTAAATATTTGAAATAAGTAACTTGTTCTAATTTGTGGCCTTTAACGTAAAAGTTTTGCCAGCTGGATTATTAGTCATTACTTGTGTTTTCAAAATAACAATAAATGATGAAGAAATTGAAAATTTCACAAACTTTGAATATCTAGGCTCTATAATAAACAACAATGGAGACTGTTCGAAAGAAATTAAAGGAGGATGGCCATAGCAATGCAAAGATTGAACAGCCTTTAAAAAGTCTATGGTTAAGCACCAGCAAGGAGATAAAAATTAGAATTTTGAGAGCATGCATCTTCCCTGTGGCTACATCGGATGTGAGTCGTGGACTATCTCTCAGTCCTTAAGAAAGAGAATTGGGGCTTTTGAGCTGAAATGCTATAGAAAGATTCTCAGAATATCTTGGACAAAGAAGAGGATAAATATTGACATCATAAAAGATCTAAACATCAAGGAAGATTGACTAATAAACAGCATCCTTTCTCGAAAGCTGAAATATTTTGGGAATATCAGGCGCCACGACAGAATGGAAAAAATTATAGCAGAAGGCATGGTACCAGGAAGGAGGGGTAGGGGCCGACCGACACGAAGATGGGCACAGGATATAAGTGACTCTTTGAGTGTGAAAGTTCATGAGGCAGGAGAACTGGCAAGAGACCGAGTTTCTTTCAGGCAGACTGTGATGAGAGCGACGTTCTGCAAAGGACCTGCTACATGATGATGATGACTTGTGTTTTCTCGACCTTCAGCAATCTTTTAAATGAAGGACACAAATGAGACGGAGGCCCACCAATATCAAAGTGAATACATAACATTAAAGTTGTACTAGCTGTGAAAGTACATAAGGCTGGAGAATTACCTAGAGAAAGAGAGACTTTCAGGCGTGGATGAGAGCGATGTTCTGTAAACAACATGCTGACTGATTTACAGATTGTTTTCTTTTATGTCAGTAAATATTTTACTCTTGTATGTCAGTAAGTATTTTATTCATATATGTCAGTAAATATTTTATTCTTATATGTCAGTAAGTATTTTATTCTTACATGTCAGTACGTATTTTATTCTTATATGTCAGTAAATATTTTATTCTTGTATACCAGTAAGTATTTTATTCTTATATGTCAGTAAGTATTTTATTCTTATATGTCAGTAAGTATTTTATTCTTAGATGTCAGTAAGTATTTTATTCTTAGATGTCAGTAAGTATTTTATTCTTATAATTCAGTAAGTATTTTATTCTTGTCTGTCAGTAAATATTTTATTCTTATATGTCAGTAAGTATTTTATTGCTATATGTCAGTCAGTATTTTTTTCTAAAATGCCAGTAGGTGTTTTATTTTTATATAGTATTTTATTCTTAAATGTCAGTAATTATTTTATTCCTATGTAGTGAGTATTTTATTCTTATATGTCAATAAGTATTTTAGAGTATTTTATTCTTATATAAGTAAGTATTTTAGAGTAAGCATTTTACTTTTATGTCAGTAAGCATGAAGCCCTGGGAAGAGCTAAGGGTCACAGACTGAAAAGGGATAAGTCTTGAATCACTCAAGCTGAAGACGCAATTGGAAATGTGTGCAGGCTTGATAAATTTTGGCGAGAAAAGGAGTGGTTCAAAGTGTCAGATCAGGTTTCAGATTTGTGTAGGGTTCTAATCACTTTGGGACGTGACCGCAGGGACTGGTCAACAAATGATTCATGACAATTCCCACCCAGATGATGTGACTGTCCGTGCAGATGGCGCCGTGTTGAGGGGCAGACGAAGTGCATAGAGATTCATAGCGAAGGTGAATGGACGTCGCTTGGTGCAACAAAGCCTGGCATATGCTATCACAACGTCTAGTTTGAGAATGGATGTGGAGGCAGTCTTTGCTGGCTCGGACATCACAGGAGTATATCAGTAAGTCAGTATTTTACAATATATTATTCTTATATGTCAGTATTTTACAATATTTTTTTCTTATATATCAGTAAGCCAGTGTTTCACAGTATTTTACAGTATTTTATTCTTATATGTCAGTATTTTATTCTTATATGTCAGTATTTTACAGTATTTTATTCTTATATGTCAATAAGTCAGTACTGTACAGTATTTTATTCTTATATGTCAATAAGTCAGTATTGTACATTATTTTATTCTTGTATGTCAAAAAGTCAGTATTTTATTCTTATATGTCAGTAAGTCAGTATTTTAGAGTAAGTATTTTATTCCTATATGTTAGTAAGTAAGTAAAGTAAAGTAAAGATCCCTTTACACGCCCTTAGGGGCAACGGGCATATGGGAAGAGCACCCATATTTTTATAGACCAATCGGCACTCGGTGGGTAATGTGGTCAGCATTACGCCGGCCGTCTGTACTTTCCCAGGACAACCCCTCCTGGTACCCATTTGAGGCTGGGTCGACCTGCGACGTCCCATACCACGATAAAAATCCACGCAGGTTTCGATCATGGTACGTTGGATTACGAGTCAGACTCGCAATGCCTTAGCCACAGACGCCGCCTGTTGGTAAGTATTCACACTAAATATTTTGTAAACCTATGTGTTAGTAAGTAACAAGAGTTTTTTTTTATTTTTTATTTTTTTTTATTTTATGTATTTAGAGTGAATGTTTGTCTTATATATAAATAAATATTTAAGTTAAGTATTTTATCCAAATGTGTAAGTAAACAAATAATTTAACGTAAATATTTTATTTTTATTTGTCAGTAAGTAAATGTTTTATTTTTATATGTTGGTAAGTATTTTAGAGTACGTATTTTATTATAACATAACTAAAGAGTAAATTATTTCATTCGCTCATGTCAATAAGTAAGTATTTAAAATAAAGCACTTCATTCAGATATGTAAATATGTAAGTATTTAAACTATTTTATTTGTGTATGTTAATAAGTGAGTATTTTGAGTAAAGTGTTTCATTTGTTTTGTCATTAGGATTTTAGAGTAAAATTTAAAAAAAAACAATTTTTTTTTTTTTTGAGTATCAAGAAACTATGTGTTGTTAATTTTTTTTGGCACGTTACTATAGATATCCCAACCCTTCGGCCTTGATTCCATGATAGCTACCACAAATCTGGGAGAAATGTGGCTTTTCTGCCTATCCCCAGGCGTGAACCCGGACCACAAGGAGTTCGTCACCCAGTTATATTTTTTTTAATAAGTATTTAGAGTAAAGCATATTATTATTATTATATGTCAGTAAATAAGTATTTTAATCTTTTATGTCAGACAGCAAGATAAGTTACTGTTAACCTTAAGGTTACAATAGACACTAAAAGAGAGGGGAAAAAATAATTAACTACCTTTGAAGAACAATCAAACTTTATTATGAACAGGCAATCCATTCAATTTTTGTTTGGTCAACATATAAATTTGTATTGATCTAAAACAGATACACATACAAATAAAAATGTACATCAGAAAGTCAAATGATGTGTTATTATTTGGTTATGAGGTCAATGTCTAACTGTGAAAGAATATAAAGTAACCTACGAGAAATTATCATAATGATAGTAACAGATAATAAATATAACAATAACATGGGACAGGAATGGGTCAGGTTGTTTTTGTTTTTTTAAATCTCATGACATTATGAAATTGTGAAAGGAAATTGGTCACTGTATCTGTCCATCAAATGGTAATTATTTCAACAGAAAACAGAAATGTTTAAACTCTGACTTGTTTACCAATCTTTCATTATACTGAACTGCATGAGCAAAACAAATAAAACAGTATTCTGTCATAATTAAAATATATATTTGTACATATGTGTGTGTAAGTGCATGTATGTTTTGTTTTTTCTCGTTATGAGAGTAATAATTAAATTGCTTCATATCAAACTATCAATGGTCAGACTATAAATAAGTTATGAAAAGACAAATATATTAAAAACACCAATAACAGATCAAGCAGATGTAACACTAGAGATAAAAGAAAATAAAGTATCATTAGTTTACTTTTGTCAGGGAGTAATTTTTGATAGTAAAGGAAATACACAGAAAGAAATTCTGACATGATGGCAAGGCAGCTTTTGAAAGCCTGAATAAAAATGAAAATTTAAATTATATATTTTTTAAACAGGTTACCTATCTGCAATTCTAATATTTCCATTCTAACATGTGTCAGATAAAGCTGGACAATACACATGTGCCATAATACAAGTGACAAATTGAATAATCAAATAATAAGCAATACAGATGTAGTGTAGGGCCAAAAAAAAAAACCACACAAACACAAAAATCACTGTGTCTGTGTGGCACGCGTGTGTCAGTCTTCTTCTTCTTTCCTTTTTCTTCAGGATTCCATACTCTTGAGGCTCATTGCTGTAGATATTTCTGACCTCCATTCATCTTTCAGAGTAACCTTTTATTTCTAGTTAATGGCGCCAAGTGTTTGTAGGTCCACCTGTATTATCGTCATCATCATTCCTGAGTACCTTGCCGTCTGGCGAAGACGATCCACGATCTGCAATCTTCAACAGTATGCATCATTTTATGTGATGATACCCTTCTATGACTTGACAAAATCTGTCAATTTAGAATATAATCAGAAGCAATATGCGTGAATTATTACACCGTATAGAACAGTGTTTCCCAAACTGTTCTTAGTCGCTGCGCCTTTTTTTTTTTTTTTTAATATTTTCACGACGGCCTAACCGAAGTAAAAGTATGACTATTCTTATGTAAGAGATTTTTTAAAAAAACACTCGTGTATCTTCGAATATTTCGTGGCGCCCCTGTGAAGAGGTCGCGGCTCAGTTTGGGAATCACTGCTATAATCTGTTCCCGAAGTAGTAATCAAATTTAATAATCTAGAACTCAGTAACCGCCTTGTGTATTGTTGAAATTCGGTATGCAGTCTTATAATAATAATGTCATTGTAAACAAACATCTAGTTTTCATTTTGTCTATTTGCGGCTGATGAAAAATAGACACCAATTCAAAGAAAACAGTGAACATGTTTACAGTAAACTGAGTAACGTGAACTTTTCAAACATCAGATTGCACTCGTTTCATAGGCGTTTTACTCTCATGTGGTCACTTCCAGCATTTGCCTTCCGTGAGTTGTTTAATTTGTAATTGTATGCAGGATAGGCTGTCACAATAATCACCATGCATTTCTGAATGAACTGATTTCGAAGCAATCTCAACGCGTGAGTCAATTAGAGTGTATTCAATTTTTTTAACGTAAAAAAAACAAAGATCGAAAAAAATTGCCTCATTAAGAAAACAGCAGCACCTGTGCAATTTAAACTGTAAAATCATAAGTACATGATAAATTTAAGACCACGAATATAAATTCATGTAATCCATATAGGAGTTTTTGAGATATCTGTTAAAATCTGAAGGGGCGACTTTCGAAATCATACTATAATCAGGATCGCCAAATGTGTCTCATTATCAATCAGCAAGTCCTTTACAGAACGTAGCTCTCTTCACGGCACGCCTGAAAGTATCACTTTCCCTAGCCAGCTCTCCGGCCCCATGTGCTTTCAATGCCAATGCATCTTCAATGTCTTGAATCCATATTCGCGGTGGTCGACCCCTGCCTCGCCTTCCACAAACTGTACCCTCCATCACCGTCTTTTCCAAGCCACCATGACGCTTGATGTGGCCAAAATACTTTAGCTTTCGGGGCAGGATGCTATTTATGAGCCAGTTCTCCTTGATGTTCAACTCGTTCAGAATGTCGATGTTTTTCCTCTTCCTGATTCATGGTATTCTAAGTATTTTTCTATAACATTTCATTTCAAAGGCTCCAGTCTTTTTCCTCAATGACTGAGTGAGAGTACAAGACTCACAACCGTAAGTTGCCACAGGAAAAATGCATAATCTCAGGATTTTTACTTTAACCAATAATTTACTAGTGCTTTGCCATAGGTTCTTCATGCTGTTTAATCTCGGCATTGCCAATGCAAGTCTTCTTCTGACTTCTTTTTAGCAGTCGGCACGTTGTTCACTAAAGAGCCCAAGTATTTGAAATCTGTTATATTTTCTATTTCTTCATTTTCGATTGTGATACGTGGTTGATGTGCTCTATTTACTGAGGACATTTTTTTTTTATGTGTGTCTACATGGATTTATTTACCGACTGGATAGACTTTCCATGACATCTCGTTGACAAGTGCGCCACTAGCTCCTGGGCAAAGTATGGAAGTATGAGAACACTGACTTTCTTCTGTGTTCGCGTTATGTGTAAGATCACAGTAACCTATGCTGACCTGTTTAGCACATCCGTGAGGATGGAAGATTGCAACATGCAGGGGGACTTCCTGTGTAGCATCGTCTTTGTCACTTTGTTTGACGTGTTTCAGAGGTTCCATGTTGCACCTGCCTAGTATGTTAAAAGCAGTATAGTGTTTATCACACAAACTTTTAATACTGCGTACAAGATCTAGGTCATGGGTGAAATATTTGATTTTGCAAGTGTCAGCTTCTATCTTCGAAAAGAATTGATACACATCTGTAAGTTTCACGACATTTGAACCAACAGGTGTTTCCCACCAATCAAAAGATAATTGACAAGTTGTGTGTATTGCCTCCAGGTCATCAAAAATAAAATGAGCGGCTGTGTTTATTATTACACAAGCAAGCTGCGGTTTGGGGCGTGGGGAATTTCTACATTCCGTACATTCACATTCTATTTCGTCATCTACACCTGCATAATGCAACCAGCCAGCGCCCACCCTCGTCAGGTGACTGCCCCTGTTACTGGACCACGGGTAGGGGATGTCAGTTCCTGGGATAGTCGCAGGTCTCTTCTCACTGACATACTTGACTGTCACACGGACAGTTAGATCTGACGTCATTCTAAGAAACTCTACTATGCCATCTCTTTGGTAGAAAGGCGGGAGATGATCCTTACTGAACTTGTCAGCGGGAAAGAAATTCCCGTGTCCTGGATTCTTCTTACAGGCGGCGTAATGTTTGTTCTGATCTTTCTCTTCTACACAACAGAAGTTATCTCCCCATTGCCCTGTAGAACAAATACATATTTTAATAATAATAATATCAATAATAGTGACGCAATAATAACATGATTTCATATACAACTTATACCAGTGTAGATTAAATGATTGTGTATATTCGTGGCGGTTTTGTTTGATTTATGTTTGTGCTAATGAAGGCTCTATAGCCGCAACGTTCACGTTTCGTTTGTGCTTGTAATAATGTGAAGTTCGCTGATCTGCTTTTCGTTCGGTTTTATATCTTTCCATTATACCGGTATAGACAACATAGTTTTTAGTTCTATTTGTATTCATTGTGATTGGTAGGTTCGTTGAACTGGTTGACTAAGTGAGTTTTGGGTTGGTTGGTGAATTGATTGACGGACTGGTGGCGTTGTTGGTGGGTTGCTGGGCTGATTTTTTAGTTGCTGGGTTGATGGTTGACTAAGTTTTAACTTTTAGATCTCAAATTTTGCATTCGGGTGGTTTTAGACCTAAACAGGATTCCATCTATCAGATTTAGGTGGATATAAATTATTTTAAATGTATAAGAGACCGAATAAACCATTTGTCGGATATCAGGAGCCTTTCCTGGCAATGATGAAATGTCGAAAGCTGTGCTTCGAGGAACATTAGGGTGTAGTCGAAGAAGATTCTGGAATGACAACATCAAGACAGGGCTAAATGTGTATACACTTGTTTATCAAGCGTAAGACAGAGAAAGATGGCGGGATTTGTGTTAGTGCTTGCATCGATACACCCCGACGACTTTGGTGGGTCAAGGGTTATGTGGTATGTTGTCCTTTATCTAGACCCAGTACCAAAGTGCCCCTCCTCAGAGGATACATGGAAGTGCGCTAGACGGGTATTTGAACGACATATCCGCATCGATACCGGGCGGAATGTGACCAGATGCGGATTCGACAGAGCACATGCACATACTGACTGGCTTTACCTATAGTTATGTTGTTGGTGGGGTTTTCCCCCACAGATTGCAAAAAAAATCATTGTAAATACTCCAGTGCAGTGTCCGACTACGTAGTTTTTCCAGAAATATATAATTACCATCACAGGGTACTTAATTTATAACTTACCCCTGACGTCACGACTACGTCACGGAAGACGTGCCCAAAAAATTATAGGGTGATCAGGTTGTAGTTTCTCGCGATTTATCTACAGCCAAGTTTAGGGTTAGGGTTAGGATTAGGGTTAGGATTAGGGTTAGAAGACACTAGATGAACACTCAAAAACAGCACCACGCAACAGCACACTTGCACCCCTTGAAATAATGGACTGTCAGGTCAGCTGTGGATTTCCCACGGAAATTTCGTGTTTGGGGGACGTTATAAATTAAGAACCCATCACAGGGCTATGCTGTTGTAGCTTTCCGTGGCGAAGTGGTCAAACCGTTTGTCTGGAGCTCTAAGTTCGTGTGTTCGTTTCACTTCTGCGTCGTTCCGTTCACGGGTGCAATTTCTACGGAGATCCCTGGTGATCATCGCCAGAGCTACGGAGCTCGTGTTTTGTGCAATACTCTCGGCAGGCGGCTTGTCGTTCTGCGGAAAGAGACCGAGCCGTATGGGATAAAACCTAGTTTCTCTATACTTTCACCTTTTTTTTTTTTTTTAAAGCTAATACTATCTCCCCTCAGACAATCCCCATTCTGCTGGCGCTTACGAAAGATCCCACACGACTTCAACTATTCGAGCATCATAAATATGTACCAGAAGAAGCGTGATCGGGTCAACTGCAATAACTAAGGCGGAATTTCATCGTAGGAACAGAACTTTCTGGAATTTTCTGCAAAGACTCTAGTTCCTAGAAGACCAGGTTTACCCAGCTTTTGTGGTACCTGTCGATCACTGATGTTATATACTCATTACGACAGTTGCCAGAGAAAAATCACCTTTACCGAACTTTGCTGACATTATCCTACAAATTCACAAATATGACTAACCTGTATTCAGCTGCAGCATTTCTAGAGATACAAATCTAGGTGTTCGAAATCCTGAAAAGAAGGTAATTTGTTTTTAATTTAATGTGTTTTGGATTATCTGTTGTTGTCCTTATAATAGCATCATCATAGACTCATCATATAGTTTCATCATTATCTTTACAATCTTTAGTAAAGTCATAATTAAAGAAAGAAGAAGAATATGTAGAAGAAGAACAAGAAAACATCAGTGGTAGTAGCAGTAGCTCGAGTAGTTAGTGGTGGTGGTGGTTGTAGTAGAGGGGGAGAAGGAAGTAGAAGCTTGTTTGTCTCAAAATAATGTAGCCAATTTATAGTAATTTTACTTATTGTATAACATGTCGCTTAATTCACATCATTTAGTTTATCAGTACACTAGCAGGAATGATGGCAGTGGAATTAATAACTCGAAATACTAAATACAATACAAAATGTGAATGAAAAGTTCATAAAAAGTATAACCTAATGATTTGGCTGTTTCCAAAATCTTCAGTCACCACGTTAACATCTTCCGTTCGGACCTGGACAATGGGAAGATCTTCAGTTAGAAACCTACAATGGTCCACACGCCATACCGAAATCTTAAAGACTTACTTGTCAGAAGCCGACTATCGTCTGTCCACAAAACATATCCTTTCTGTACATCCAAATGCTCCCGGACTATATGCAAAACATCTATCTGTGATCCAGACTCTTCGGTCCGTTTCGCGAAAGTTTTATTTCGAATTATGGAAACATTTTCTTGTGATTCGCGACACCCTATTTATAACATCATCTGCCCATAATGCAGGACGGTATATTTTGGGGGAGTCAGAAGGAAGATAGTTTATGTGAACATCTAATGGATATTCACAATATGCTTCTTAAAACAGTCTTCCTCTATTTCTGACCACTAAGTCAAAAACGATATCCCAGTTACTGCTATAAAATCTTGCTGCCGTGATCAAACCAGCCACTACTCCTTAAAACAGTGTTTCACTCGCAGTTTTGGCGGTTTCATTCCTGCAAAGTTCAATGTTCAGCACACCCGTATCTAAGTTTGTTTTTTTTTTTTTTTTTTTTTTTTTTTTTTTTTATTTTATTTAATCATTTTTATTTATTTATTTATTTGATATCTCTCCCAGGTGTTTTCGACCACCTATTTATATTATTGCATAATAAAGCCCTACGTGTCCTCATCTTTTTATATTACGTATTTCTTGGTTTCATGTTGTCTGACCTTGTTTATTTACCAGCTCTACTGTCTTGTTAGATGCTTTTTCCAGTTACAATTTACGTTGTGCTTGGTACTCTATTGATAAAGACTTTGGTCGAAACGTTCGGTTGTATGTGTACGTGTCTTTTGCATTTCCCCTGTTAAGCTCACTAGTCATATTATGTGCTGTATTTAGCCCTAAAGGTAAACTTTCTCAGCAAGTCTACTAACCTGTATTTTCATAACAAAAGTTGATTCCACGTCGCACATCATAGAATCCACGATGAACTCTCCTTTCAGGTTTATATTCAGAAATTCCCTTTACGTCTTCATCCATTTGTAACATACCTACGTGAGCACCACTAGATCCCGGACATGAAGCCGTGTTGTATAAAACTGAAACGATGCGATCGTTAAAAACGTTTACTCTTGTGGCGCGACCCAGACTGACCTTTTTGCTACATCCATGAGGGTGCGACACTAGAAACAACAATGTCGGCTTGAGTAGAATATCCCGTCTCTGTGTGACTTTAAATAACGAAAGCATTTCACAGTAGAAATGTCCCTTTTCTTGAAAGTTGTGATACATTATCTCCTGAAGTCTTTGTGCCAGATCCATGTCATGAGTGTAATGTTCCCTGTAACAAAAGTCTTCAACAACTCTGGTTTGCACGCCGGAGACCCCAGTCAATGCGACTACGCTGCTGTTGGTGTATGGGTTATCTCCTCTATCAAAGAACAAGTCGCATATGGTATGTTCTCCCTCAAGGTCGTCAAAGACCACGTGGGCTGCTGTGTCTATGCTAATTATGGCATAGTTCTCTTCCGGTGTAGAAGAATTCAGACAATCTTTACATTGACACAGACCTCTCAAAGCGTTTCTGGATATCAAAACACCGCTCACCCACCCTGTCCCCGCTGTCATCTTCCGCTGACCTCTGACATTGTAATATGGATAAGGCTTTTGACTACCAGGAGCAGTCGCTGGTCTCTTGTCACTGACATAGTTGACTGTCACACGAACTGTCAGGTCTGATACTGCTCGGATATAATTCACAACATTTTTGTCCCGATAATCCTCGGGGAGATCTTCTACACTGAACTTGTCTACAGGTATAAAGTTCTTGTGACCTGGATTCTTCTTACAGCTGTCGTAATGTCGATGAAGGTCACCCTCTCCTCCATAACTGTACTCAAACTCCCATGGACCTGTAGATAAATACAGGACATCTTGACACGGACAACATTACATCATCAATGTATTGAGCTGGTCGATAACATCTTGCCATGGACAACATTACATCATCAATGTATTGAGCTGGTCGATAACATCTTGTCATGGACAATATTACATCATCGATGTATGGAACTGGTAGATAGATACAGGACATCTTATCATGGACAGTATTACATCATCAATGTATGGAGCTGGTAGATAGCTACATGACATCTTGTCATAGACAATATTACATCATCAATGCATGGAGCTTGCAGACATATTAAGGACATCTTGCGATGGATGCTCGTCTAGGGGCCGATGATCTTGGGTTCAAATCCTCATCCAGATGATTTTAAAATAAAAAATGACCAAGGCTCCCAGGTCGACCCAGACTTTAACGGGGTACAGAAAGCGTCCTGGGAGGTAAAGCGGCAGGCGTGGTGTTATCAACCATGCCTTTAGCACTATACTACAAGCACACAGCTATAAAATATAGGTCTTGCACTATATACACAAAACGCATAGGGGGGTAGAAAAGGATACTTAACTTTACAACTGAGATCAACATCAGTTACAGGTATTAGTTTGCCCTGCCCGGGTGTCGCATGACAGCCCACACCCCTCTCGTCTTAGACCTGCCCAGATCTTGTCACCTCTATGTAAATTAGACGCTTTCAAATAGTTGTCTTTCCTCTATAGGTAAACAGTCCTTTTTTTTTTTTTTTTTTTTTTTTTGGTACTTATGTGTCAAGATGTCGGGTTAAGTACACTACTATATCTTTTTTGTGGGAGATTCAATGATATTGAAGCCAAAATTCAAGTGGCCTAACTACCGCTTTGGACGCGGATGAATCCCCTTTCGCCTCTGTCGGTAGAGACCCTTAGTTTAAAATCACGCTTGACTGAGCCTCCCGAGAGACCAGACAGCTTGTTCCTTTTTCTGTTTGAATTACCGATTCATCCGAGAACGTCATTGAGCATGTGTAAGTACGATATAGTTTATGACTACCATACTTTCAGTCGTGCTGCTAAGTGTAGCACAGAGGTGGCTATGTGAAATAACTTGACCGGTCCAACCATTCAAAGTCAAGAAGGGCGCGTAACCTAAGCGTTACCCTTCAGCCCGAGGCATACTGTCTCCTCGGACTCATTCAATGGGTTCCAGACAGCTTGGATATTATATATATCCATCGTACAGTCTGCTTGGCTCACAATTTGATATGTATCTGGGCATTCTTATGACTAGGGCTGGTATCTGGGTCAATGCACAGCGTATCGATCGATATTAGCCGAGGTCAGGCTAATTTTAGGTTGTGTGTCGTCACATCCATCCATCCATCCATCCCCGTCACAGGATGTTAGTACTCTCTGGAAGACTAATCGACAATCAATATCCCAACATTATTCAGTGTAAACCACATCCAGTATACACGAGGAGGGGACTGTTCGAATCGCACACTCCAGTCCATGCACCACATCAATGATTCCAGAGTGATAACTACCTGTGGGTCTGTGAGAACTACCAACAGCCTGTATTATTTATAAGTACATTATGGTGTAACCAGATTACCTGCCACGACCAGAGGGTGGCATAACTCTTAGACTCTATTTTTAATTTTTTAAACAGACTTAGCATCTGTGATGTACACTAGACAATATTATTATTAATGGGTAGTTGTGTAGACAGTTTTTCGAATTCAGTTTTGGCAGTGTGCTGAACCGTAATTAAAGGAGGAGTCATCAAGTCATCATACCTGCTCTACTAGTTGTAGGAGGATGCAAATGAACAAGACAGATTTGTAAGCTACGTTGTGTAGACCAGCTCCTGCGGTTCATTTGAAAACTAAGTGAAAGTTCCCTAAGTTCAGAATTCAACATTTTAGCAGTGATGATTTTGGCTGTTACTAGAGACAACCCAGGAGCCTAACTAGGCTAGAAAGTTATTTGCTTCACTAGTGGTTTGATTGATTCTTTCCACCGTTTATTCCTACATGTGTTGCACTGATTACATAATGTTTTGTTGTTTTTACAGTCTGTTCTTAGTGTCCATCCTTCACAGTTAATAGTTGTCTGGAGTATGTGTAATTTTGTTATACCTTATTGTTATGCTGTGTTATTTAGACTAGCATAGGATTACTATCTAGTCTGTGGGCTCAAAAATATTGAGGAAGTCAGGCCAAGTTGCGCCTATGAATGTTTAATGTATAATGTAGTGCCATAATTTGTGTCACCGCCTAGATACCTCGGGATACCGCCTAGACCATTGCGAGCCAACATCTCAGCACTAAAACTACTTTAGAGTGTTTTTTTTTTTTTTAATCAGTAGGGGGAAACCTTAATAAAGGCATGTGACAACAGCATTATGTGACACCGGATAACGTATGCAGTTAATATGAGTGTGGTTGTTTCTGTACTTCAGTTGAAGATGATAAGGAAGAGAATGATGAATGGTTGTCGAGCCTGTTAAACCCCACCATGCAGGCGCAGTACAGGACCCTGTCCCTCAAAGAAGCCCAAACAAAGTTGCAGGTGTTTCGACTGCCTCGAATTCATGCTGGAAGGAGGACGTTGCAGACTGTCAGTGTGAAGCTAGCTGGTCTTTGAAGGGCTACCAACGATGTTTTGTTAATAGGACCTTTTTACCGGATCTATCTTCAGATTTGACTGGACATCGTAAACGTTTTGATTTTTTTTTAATATAGAGAAAAAATACGTGTTGCTGGAGCCTTGCATGAGGATCTGCAAAACCAGCTCAGAGACAGCTTATCTTGACCTTACACCTGTGACCTTAATTACCGCGCTACTTCTCTTAATTTACTTAAAAAGGGGGGAGGGTGGGGTGGGAGAGCGTAAGGGGCCTGAACACTCCCCCCCCCCCACCCCCCTCCCCATTTTTATTGTATTTGTGTTGAGGAGAGCGTTGTTTGGGGGGAAACCCCACCCTCTCAAGGTTTTTTTTTTTTTTAGGGAGTTTCTTTTTGCCAAGAAAATGTGTGCTCTGTGAAGGGCAAGGTAAGGTGGGGGAGGGCTGAGGATCCCCAATTGTTGTCTTCGTGGCGGCGCGTCAACAGTAGCTAATCCCAAGTTTGGTCGGTTGCCATTCCAACGGTAACCAAACTTTGAGGAACAGCAGAAGGCACGGGTCGCACCACAGACATCACAGACGCCTGTGGCCTTGTCTGAGAACCTCTGTCAGCAAGAATAAAACAATTAATTGAAAGGAATCATTTATTTGCGTCATTTTATACAATTATGACTTAGGATGTAGCCGTGGTGTAGCGATTAAATGCTCTCATGCGGATCCGTAGGTCATGGGTTTGCCATCGCCTCCCCTCCCCCCCCCCCCCCCCAAAAAAAAGTCTGTGGATTCCATGTCGACTCAGCCTTGAAAGAGTAGAAGATAGTACTGGGCGGTAAAGACGGTTGGCGTAAGGCTCACCACATCACCCACCGGAAACCGATTGGTCTATACAATAGAAGTCTTGCACCATACACCCACGGCCAGCTCCAGATTTATAAGGCCGTACAGCTCGAACGGGAATTCCCGTTCTTGTGCAAGAATTGAGTCCCTCTGCGTCCACAGCTTTATCGAGGAGATGTATACACAAATTAAACTACAGTTTCATTAATTTTCGACATATTTTTTAGAACTATACGTCATTTTTAAGGTAAATAAGTGTGCCAATTAAATATAACAAAAAAGGCTCTTACAGACAAACAAAAATGCTTTTGCTACAATCAACATGAACATAAACATCAATAACGTTTAGATGTAAACTAAAAGTTGTTCCAGCAAAAGTAAAGAAATATCAGTGCTAACTCTTTGATTCTGAGGGGGTATTGTTGCATCAGAGGAGCGAGGGGGGTAGAGGGGGGAGGGGGGTGACATTTGTACTTTATCAAATTTAGCGCATAAAAATACTGCTATGAAACATACACATGTCATACATAACATAAATATAAAGGATTTATGGTTATTATTATTATTAGTAGACTACTACAACATATAGTTATACTGTTATTTAATAATTAGTAAACAAGCACAATCAGTATGAAATTGTTATGTGCAATACTTTTTTCACCCAGAGTAGTTTTCTTAACAGTACTTATAGCACAACTAAATATGTATCCTCAAGGTACAAACAGCACAAACAAATTTGTCCAGTTTCATCTTGTTGGATAAAATCAATTCCTTATCATTGCGAATTTTTTGGTAACAAATATGCATAGGAAGTGGATGAACAAGCAGAAGTTTCTGCAAAAGTTTACAGCCAGTGTTCGCGAAGCAAAGCAAAAGCCAGTGTACAAAAATTAACACAGACCGTAGAACTGCAAATATGCAAAAGAAGTGGATGAACTACCAGAAGTTTCCGCAAGAGTTTACAGCCAGTGTTCGCGAAGCAAAGCAAAAGCCAGTGTACAAAAATTAACACAGACCGTAGAACTGCAAATATGCAAAAGAAGTGGATGAACTACCAGACGTTTCCGCAAGAGTTTACAGCCAGTGTTCGTGAAGCATAAGTCAAATGGTTAAGGATTTATATTATTAGTGTACTGCTACAACATATAATTATACTGTTAGTCAACAATTAGTAAAGAGGCAAAGAGAGACTTGCTGTGAGAGGTTAGTTAGTAAATTAAATATTAATTTTATCCACTTACCTAGAGCTCCGAAATATCTTGACACAATTTATCCACAGTGTGGTTGCACCATTTATGCACAGTCAATATGAAAGCAATAGTTTTCTTCAAACACAAGAAATTTTGCACCTGACAACTGTCGATATTCTCCAGATATGGCTTCTAAATTACCTGTTTGTATTATCCCTAAAAGTAAGATTTCTACATTTAAAGTAGAAAAGTAATAAACAGCTAGTTCCCAAAAATCTGAACTACTGACTAGAAACAATGACACTGACACACACATCACAACACGACTGTCTCCCATGAATTACAATTAAAATTGCTGTAATCTAACAGCTTGTATGTCCACTTTACAATATCCGCTTGTCGATTCGTAATTCGAATACAATCAGAACACAGAAGTTTGTAAGCATATTATAATGTCACAAAATGCAACATGGAAACGCTTGCAGTAACCTATTTCGGAGGGGACTCAGCCAAAATGTGCCGTGATTCAGTTATGCGGCCTTACTGGAGCTGGCCGTGCATATACCCAATAGGCCTAGGTGCGTAAACAAGGTAGTTTACTTTCTTTACAGCTAAAATTAAAATTAACGACACATGTGCGTTTGGGCTGGTAAAATATGCAGTTACTAACGATTGTGACTGATTTTGTGTTTCACTTGAAAGGATGGGTTTATTTTGTTCATTGTATTCAATTGTAACGGTGGGACTAATCTGATGAGCTACACGTGAAGTTTAAGTAAGTAAAAGTAAAGTCAAGATCCTTTTTTACGCCTTAGGCACATAGGGCACATGGGAAGAGCATCCAATATATTTACAGACCAATCAGCACTAGGTGGGTACTGTGGTCAGCATTATGCCGGCCGTCTTTACTTCCTCAGGACAGCCATCCTGGTACCCATTTTAGGCTGGGTCGACCTGCGATGCCCCATACTATGATAAAAATCCACGCAGCCAGCAGTGGGTTTCGATCGCGGTACGTTGGAATTACAAGTCCGACTCGCAACACCTTAGCCACGAACGCCGTCACATGTGAAGTGTACCAGGCAATAAACTGTGTGACTTGTTCTGTTTGGTCTTATTATTTAAATATAATATTTTTATCATGGGTTTAGTACAATACATTTCTTGTGACATCAGGTTTTTTCCACAGACTCAGACAGACAAATAGATAGACCGACAGACAAAGAGACGCTGGGCCAGAGAGAGAGAAAAAAAAAAAGAACCAACCTTGACTTTCCCTGTCCAGCCTGGCTAGTGTTAGAGTATCGCATGTGGTGTCCACGCTTGTTGTGGCTGAAAGAAATATACATGGAATCTTAGTATTATGATTTTCAAAATCATTCAATTTTATAGTTAGTTAGTTAGTTAGTTAGTCAGTCAGTCAGTCAGTCAGTCAGTCAGTCAGTCAGTCAGTCAGTCAGTCAGTCAGTCAGTCAGTCAGTCAGTCACTCGGTCAATCAGTCAATCGGTCGGTCGGTCGGTGGCCGGTTAAGTGGTTGGTTAGTTGGTTGGTTGGTTGGTCAGTCTTTCCTCTTGAGCTTAGGGCGGCACATAGAGAAGAGACCATAGCTCTCCATGTCTGGCGGTTCCTTGTCACCTGTTTTAGATCTTGTGGGTGTTAATTAGGCCCAAAGGTTGAGCCTTCTGTGAGGATGGTTCTACGCAGGGTCTCTTGGTCTTCTTCGTTTTCTTTTCCCCTTCGATGTCCATGATAGGGAAATCTTGTCTTATTCATTATGAGCGCATGTCCGATGTAGTTCCACCGGCGCTTTCTTATAAAATTGGATACATTTTCTTGCTTGGTCGCTTGTCTTATCTGCGTACTGGATCTGAATTCTGTCCGGTCATTTTCATAAGCTACGTCAAATATACATACAATGCTACATTGGTACAACAGCACATATGGCTGTGGGGCTGTAAAGTTCCACATTTTTAAAAAAAAGTAACAGATAATGTATGTATCGGCAATCATAGAAAGATGTAGAAAGACAGAAGGACACACTAGACAACATAAAAATCGAAAGCTACAGTTACCGTGCCGGAAATCGAACCTGTCACCTCCAGACGGCTTGTGCGCCTCGCTATGGAAAAAAGTTCTCTAAGAACATGGTCAACAAGGCACCCCAATTTTTTCTGTTACTTTATTAATATATAATATTTAACAGCTTTATGGGTTTCCCCTCTGTTTATTTATGGGAAGTTCTACAGTCTCACATTTATTAGATAACAGTTTAATTAGTTAGGATGACCAGATCATGACCTTCCAGATGTCCATTTCAGATTGCATACAATCTTAAACAGTTCAGGTTCGTGTTTCCATCCTCTTCATTCCCCCCCCCCTCCTCTCCACCAACATAGGCTTACATATTTCAGTGTCTTCCACTTTCCCTCATATCAATACACAAAAGAGGGTTAGGGGAATATCCTGATCCATAACTTACCACATGCCACACGCATTAGAGCTGTCTATTCTTCATTCTAACCTCTAATGTAGCCTCAGCTTTTCCAGTTTTCCATAATCTATAGAGAGATTTGATTCGATTTGATTCAAGAACCGACATCACAGCACTCGGGGCATTCCCATAAGCGCTCCGTCTCCATCTTCGGTAGCCAGTGAAGAATTCCGATGCTAATGGTGCCAGTAGCTTTCTGATTAAACGTCCGTCTTGCCTTTCCTCTGAGCCTCGAGCACCTGCCAGAACCTCTCGTCACTCCCCGCTGCATCAATCTCACCAGACTGTGGTGATCCATCTGCTCCTCCGAACTGTATACGCTCTTCCACAAGGCACTAACCACGTCTGACTTATCATGCATCAGTATTCCACCAAGTTTGGCAGATCCAGCCAGTCTGTCCGCCTGTTCGTTTCCCAACACACCGGTGTGACCCGGTCCAAAAATCCAGATAATACTCCTCACCACTCTGGACGAAGCATGCCTGTCCTGATCTTCCTCAGCATGCTTTCTGAGAGCGGCTAGGTGCTTGCCTGCGGATCCGAAGGTCGTGGGTTTAAGTCCTGGCAGAGCCGGACTTTTTTTTTAAAGCTGACCTTGGCTCCCATGTTGACCCAACATTAAATGGGTACCAGGTTAAGACCTGGGAAGTAAAGGCGGTCGGTTTGATGCTGAACAGTCACCCGTCGGTTTGCGATTGGTATATAAAATGAAGGTCTAGCCCTATATACCCAATACGCCTGAAGGTGTAGAAAAGGGTCCTTTACTTTGTGTTCAGTATTATAAATTAAGCTGTCATGTCGTATATCCCTGAGAAAACTACTCACTTTCTTTATTACGTAATTTACTCTCGCCTGCTTTATCTGTACTCCCACATGTTGTGTCTTTACTCTCACATGTTGTGTCTGTTTTCCCACGTGTTGTACTTGTACTCTCACATGTTGTACCTGTACTCTCAGATGTTGCATCTGTACTCTCATGTGTTGCATATGTACCTTCACATGTTGTATCTATACTCAGGTTTGGACACTCTGTTTCCGGGAACGTGATCTCGCGATGTTTGCTTGTATCCATCTTTCCCAAAAATTAGCACCTACAGATGTCCTCTGTCTGCTGATAGAAAACGTGTCGTAGTTCTTGGAACAAAACACCAATTCATGCACGGTTTCTGGCGAAAATGGAAATATTTATATATATATGTATAATAACAAGACTTTCTGAAAGAAATAAACAATAGACAAGTAAAATATGTTTGCCACAATAATTTTGCAGTCCCAAACATCGTGAAATGTGTAACTACCACTTCCATGAAATCAATCCAACAGGTAATTTGTTCTAGTCCTTTTCATAGTTTGTCACCGTTTACCGGGAAATCTCGCTTTTCAAGTATTTAGCGTCTTTGAAAGCAATACACATGCGGTTTTTCCCATTGGTTATTTATATACGTGGAAATCCCCGGTAAAAAACTGCGACTCTCAATGACTACAAGACAAAGTTATGCTGAAAGGAAGCTGTGAAACTTAGCAGGAAAACAAAAACAAAAACGGGTGAACAGTAGTATCAAAGAGGTTTCAACCAGAGTGAGAGAGGAAGAGAGTTGGAGATCAATTTAGCCTGCCTTCAATGTGAAGACGACACTGTGTTTGTTTCGTTGACTGGTTGATCTGCTGACTGTATTTAAAGTTAAATTTTAAAATCGAGAGGATCGACTTCATTGCACCTTGTTTTATCCCATATGGCACGGTCTCTCTACGCCTGAGATGGCCATTTGCCGAGAGCGTCGCACGAAGTACGAACACCGTAGCTCCGACGATGAGATCCAGGTGTTTCTGTGAAAATTGCGCTCAAGGACTGAGTAACAAAGCTGGGAAACGAACCCCCGACCTTCAGAGAGTAGGTTAAACAGCTTGACTACATTGCTATGGAGATTCCTTCCCCCCCCCCTTTCCTTATGTTCTAATAGAGGAGATGAAACATGCAAGCTAACATCATCTTTAGCTAAAGAATTCATGTCGTCTCTCAGCTTGTCCTTCTGTGGTGTTGCACTTGTTGTTAGGGACAAATACACATTATGTCCGAAACTTTGGAGACAGAGGCGGTTGCGTGCCTGCCCCCACCTGACAATTTTGCTCAGGCAAAGACTTTGGGAGATCCCTTGGGTCCCATTAAATTAGGAAAATGTTGGTCCGGGGAGGCTGTGCGCCCTGCCCCCCCCCCCCCCAAAAAAAAAAAAATCTTCCTAACAATTTCAATTTATTACCTGGTGAGATGGAGTTCAGACCCCTTTCCGCCCCCCCCCCCCCCTGTTTTCACTCACCATAAATTTAGAACATGCTGGTGAGGGTGGGGAGGGGGGCGAGGGCAGTCACCCATAACCCAGCTATAGCCTCCTCACCACCTCCACCTTGCAACTTGCCCTGATAAATATTTGAGTAGTGTCTAAGGTCCTTGACCCCCCCCCCCTCCCACACACACACACACACACACACACACACACACACACACACACACACCTTCCCTGAACACGAAAAAAAAAGAATTAGGGAGCGGATGGCTGAGTGCATTCTCCGCCTCTCATCCTCCCCCCCCCCCCCACACACACACACACACACACACACACACCAGGCTAGGCTACCATTTTAAACTATGTCTATTGCAGAATTTGTCCACACAGGTCATATTATTTTAATGACAATATTTTAATTATCTTCTTTTCGGGTCATTATTATTATTGTGTTGGGTGAGAAATAATTACAATAATATAAATGAAGTAATGACGCAAATCGGATTTTCCCGTTATAGTCAAAATTATATTCAATTATAGTCATGAGCATAAGTAGAGAGCAACAGACCATCGACATAAAGATTCTAGATCACAGCCTAAAACAAGTGCAAGAATTTAAATACCTGGGAAGTATCTTTACATCCAATGGTAAAATAGACAGAGAGATCGAAGCAAGAATCCAACAAGCCAACAATGTCGCATACCAGCTTACCCCAATTTTAAAACACCCTGCTGTCCCAGCTGAGATAAAAAGACAAATTATAAATACAATCTTTATACCGACATTAGGTTATCAATGTCAGACTTGGACATTAACAAAAGAACATGAGAGAAGACTAACCACCTGTGAAATGAGATGTTTGAGAATGGCTGCGAATAAAACCAGAAGAGATCGAGTGAGAAACGATGTGATTACAAGAACTATTGGAACCATACCCATCGTTAAATTTATTGAGAAGCAAAGAATGAAATGGTTTGGTCACCTAATGAGAATGGAACCAACGATGCCAGCATCAAGAGCATACAACATGAAAATCGAAACAACAAGAGGCAGGGGAAGACCAAGAAGAAGATGGATTGAAGGAGTCACGGACAACTTGAGACTTCATAACATCACGGCATATGAAGCGACTGAGCGCGCCCTGGCTCGGTTGCCGATCATCTGATAGACTGCGACGCCTAGCGGCACAAGCAGATTTTGACAAAAGAAGAAGAAGAAGTCAAAATTCAGCGTGTTTATTTCTGCCACTGCCATCTTTAGCTTTAAATAGCCTGAAGATGGGCGTGATTTCTGCTTTGCTCTTTTGTCTGTCTGTATGTATGTATGTCTATCTGTCCGTTTGCATTTCTGTTTATCTGTCAGAATGCCTAGCAAACCCTTTCTAAATAATTAAGAGTGTAGATGTAATGTGCATGTTTATTCTAATTTATAGTTTCTTTAAAGTTAATTGTAAACATTATTTGCTTCTCTGCGGATTCCTCTGAGTTCCCTTCATATTTGACGTCTTCTGTTTCTCTGCTTTCTTCAGAACAGACACGAATATCTATCCATGATCTCTGTTTATCGTGCAAGCGTGAAGAATCCAATCAACGTGCCAACTGTGACAGAGTGACTTAACTCCTGCAATACCCATCACCTGACCATACGTTTCTTTGTGTTTCCAAAGAGAATAAAATGTTCCCGTTATCTTCTCTTAGAGACATGTGTTAGATTAACCCTTTGTACCTGAGTCGGCTCTGTGGCTAAGTCGATGTCAACGCTTCGTAATGCCGGGTTCGATCCCAGTTGCAGGCCATGGGCCTTGCGTTGGTTTCGACAGTGGTATCAAGAAAGCTGACTGTCCAGAAAGCAATGGCAAACTACTGGACGTAAATTTGATAGGAAAAACCACACAACAGCAACGGGCTGTTGGGGTTGGTTCTGCAACGTCCTTTAAAGGATACGCAACTAACCTTTGTACCTGAATCGTTAGTTAAACTTCTTATGTGCCTCTGTGTCTTTGTTTTCGTATTCCAAAGATAAGTATTTATAACTTTCAGGCTAAACCACTTCACATAGAAAGAGTTAAAGTAACAACTGTTCAGGACTGAAAGAGTTAAGATGTCCGCTCTGACTCAGGTAGATTTAGTTATTGAACAGGTCACCTCATCATTAAGTGCCCTGTCGATAAGTCTAGGCCAGTGATTCCCAAACATTTTTTGGTCGTGGCGCCTTTTTTTCTCTCAAAATGGGCCTGGGGCCAATGCTTTGATGCTCCGCTACACACCTCTGGGGATCGCGACCCCGACTTCACATTTAACAACAAAATACAACATTCAAGATATAACTTCGAGTCGTCGTAATATAGTGCCTAGACGGTTGCCTGTTAACTTCACGGTGTTTGGTTCGAATCCGCACTGAAAAAGATTGTTTTAAAAGCAGAATTCGGCTCATGGGTCGACGCAGCCTTAAATGGGTACCTAGTGATGTTATGAGAAGTAAAGGCTGCCGACGTAAAGTTGCCCATATCACCAAGTTAGTGCCCATTGGTCCTAAAAACTAGGGGTCTAGCATCATATGCATGCAGCGCGACTGGTGTAACTTCTTCTTCTTTACGGTCATCAGCTGTCAACTGTAGCAGAAAATTATGGCAGTTCGTCCAGTTCTGAATTTTGCTCTTGTTTCATGTGCATATCCGTTAAACAGATCCGGCTTATGTGTATGCAGACTGTTCGTTCCTCTCCTATCAGGTAGATGTACTCTGACTCTGAGCGTAACTCGCCTAATTTGTTGCCTCCTACGACAAGCTTGTTAAAGGACAGTGCGTCTATTCTAGTTTAAAACGAAATAAGACCTGTAACCGACACGAATGACCACCTTCGCAAAATGGATTACTTCCTTGTTATGTTTTATTACATCAAAAAATGTGTGTGGGTCGTTGTTATCTTACAGGATCTTAGTCTGTCCTTAAACCTGGCCCAGCTATACATGTTGACGTTATCTTGAATGCCCCGATACATTTGGCTACCGTTTTTTCCCGAGGAAATTTTGTTTAGATAAGTTTCAGCACACGGAGTCACTGGATATGATGTCTCTGAGTAAAGTCATTTCAAAATTGACGAAATAATACATAAAACACATCGTGAAGTTATTTATTTGTGAAAATCATAAATGGAAACGCTGAGTCGACCTGGTGTCAATGGTGAGTTTGTGCTGTTGTTGTTGTTGGTGGTGGTGGTGTTGGTAGTGGCGGCATGTTTCTGTTTTTTTTAGACTATAATGTTTTATTATATTATATGTAGGTGTGCGTGGAAATCACATCTCTCTACAGCACAAAGCCCGGGCTGTATTGTAGAGACTATACGTTGCCCATACCTTGTATTCGCAGTCTCGGCCTGCCTTGTTTTCTCCTGAGAAAGGTAACACTAGTGCGTTTGAAACAAATCAGGCTGCGGAAGCTACCGGAACAGAAAAGCAGTGAGGTGTCTTGCCGTCTACAGAGCTTTCCTTCTAGACCAGAGGTTCTCAACCTGTGGGTCGCGACGCCTTTAGAGGTCAAACGACCATTTCACAGGGGTTGCAAATTATTCCTCCCCACGCCGCAGCGAAAACACATATTAACTAAAGTTATGAAGTAGCAACGAACATAATTTTATGGTTGGAGGTCACCACAACATAAGGAAATTTATTAAAGGGTCGCGGCATTAGCAAGGCTGAGAGCTACTGTCCTAAACCATCTGCCCGCCAATGCTAAGGGTCTGGTCTGTCGTGTCATAAAGTTGTCAGGCTACTTGTTGCATTTCCTCTTCCTAGGATAAGCCAAGTGTCCTCCCCAGTGCGCTGCTCCGCCTGAAGAAGTTGGCACAAGATGGGATGTCAGATTTGGTAGACGCCGCCTAGCATTCGGTGTTAACAGAAGACATGTGGTACCGGCTACTTTGTCAAAAGGCCCTTTTTTACATCAAAGACGTCGTCCGGGGCTTAGGCGTTGCGAGTCCGACTCGTAATTCCAACGTACCGCGATCGAAACCCACTGCTGGCTGCGTGGTTTTTATCATGGTAGGAGGCGTCGCAGGTCAGTCCAGCCTAAAGTGGGTACCAGGATGGCTGTCCTGTGGAAGTAAAGACGGCTGGTGTAATGCTGACCACACTACCCCCCTAGTGCCGATTGGTCTGTACAAATATGGAATGCTCTTTCCATGTGCCCGCTGCGCCTATGGCGCTGTAGGATTTTTACTTTACTTTTACATCACATCTTTAATGGTGGAAGTAAGGATGAATATACAGTCAGGACTGCAGTCAGTGTGCAGCAAAATTTATTTAGATGGTATACACGGGATAACAAAGTCGATGTGTTATTTTTTTTTTTTTCTAACAGGAGCGTCCTCTCGTTCAGATTTCCTGCTACATTTTATATTCATTCTGTTGATGTCAATCGTCCATATACAAACTGTATACAACTATAAGAAAGAGGCAGTCACCGTTCACCGGACATGTCTTGAGAACATCGCAATGACTTGACATATCAGTGGTAGAAGAGGCAGGGGCAGACCAAAAGAAACAATGACTGACGACCTGAAGCGAGAGCATGTGGGAATATCATTAGTGGAATAGTTTCAGAATACAAAGGACCGAGATCTACGGAGAGACATGAGCGTCATGATGATGATGATGATGATGATAACAATGGTGGTGATGATGATGGTGATGATAATGACGGTGATGAAATAAACCATATTACGAGATGTTCTCATTTGTTTTGTTTATTAATATAGCCCTTTATGCCTATATATATATATATATATATATATATATATATATATATATATATATATATATATATATATGTTTTCGCGTCAAACATAAGTGTTTATATTCTATGTTGTCATGTTGGCTGAGTTTTTTAGTCACAGTTTGTGTTGTCTTTAGTACCCCGTTGATAAAGACTTTCGTCGAAACGTTCGGTTGAATGTGTGCGGATCCTTTCCGTTCCCCCCGTTAAGCTTTTATTTTCATAGTTTATATTGTATTCAATGTTTCTTAATTTATTTGAGCCTGCCTATTGAACACTTTCGTAGGGGCATATTAGATTGTAGTTATTCCTAGGTGTGAGAATGTGTTTCAGGTTTAAACAGACAGACAGAGAGACGGATGGAGGGTGGGACGGATGGATAGTCGGTTGGGTGGATGGATGGATGGATGGATAGATTGTCGGTTTGATGGATGGATGGATGGATGGATGGATGGTCGGTTAAGTGGATGGATGGATGAATTGATGGATCTTCAGTTGGATGAATGGATCTATGGATGGTCGGTTTGATGTATGGATGGATGGATGGTCGGTTTGATGGATGGATGGATGAATGAGCTTTTGGCTCGGTACTATGAATATCGCAACCCTCCGGCCTTGATTCCATTATAGATACCGTAAATCTAAGAGAAATTTGGCTTTTCTGACGACACCCCCGGGTGTGAACCCGGACAACAAGGAGTTCTTCACCAGGTCGCCGCGCAGTCAGGTTCAAGCACAGGAGCAGATAACTGTGAGCTCATGCCCCTTGTACCTCTCACCCCCCCCCCATCTTACCCAGAAGCCAACCCCAACCCTACCCCCCTTCCCCCCCAACCCAATAATTTTGTTTTTGCAGAAACAAAAATGTCATGGAGTGAAGCGGTTCCGTTATCCGAATATAGAATTTCACTTTAAAGGCATTTGTTTCGAGTTACGTTGTTTCAAATATATTACTTTAATTATTTACCTTTCTGCACAATATATAATATTATTATTATTATTACTATGTTCTTAGACTTGAACTGAGCCACTTGAAGGCCCCCCCCCCCCCCCCCCCCCTCCCAGAATTGCTTAGGAGGGTGACTGATTGATGACGCCCTCGTATCTCTGGCATGTCTGTAACAAATTAAAATAACAATATGTTTTCCTCTTTTCCCCAGGAAAATGTGAAGTAGAGGTCAGTTATGGAGGAGAAGCAGATCTTCACAAACACTGGACCAGGTGTGAGAAAAACCCAGGTCATCTAAGGTTTACACCCGTGGATGAGTTCAATGTGAACTGTGTCCCTTCAAGCTACCAGAGCAATGACCTGGTGGACTATGTCCGAGCCTTGTCGGATGTCACTGTCCGTGTGGATGCAGGATATGTCAGTGAGGCTCGACCGGAGACTTTCCCGGGCAGCGATCAGCTCTATCCGTTCTACAGCAACAAAGGAAGTATTATGTTGAGGGTTGGGTCCGGATGGGTGAGCTGGGTGGAGAACCATGTGCCAGTTCGAAGTGCTGTTTGTACATGCAAGCATTGTAGACAGCAGGGCACGCACATTGAAGCTGCTTACATCCACATCACCACGGCTGCCCATGTGGTGTTTGATGAACTGGAAGCAGCCCAAACCAGGTGTTATCTTTTCTTTGACCGTGGTGGCACTCCAGCAGTATGTGAGACAGCTGTGAGGCTGACACGTACCTCGAGCTTCAAGAACGACGTTAAGCAAGACTGGTGTGAGATGACCTACATGACCTTCGACCTTGCCCTAGCTGACAAGCTGGACAAAATCCTCACTCGCCTCCAAGACTTGCAGGAGACTTTGGTGCATAAGTTTCGGCCTTACATGGGATTTAAGGCTTCCTTAGTACCGCCTTATGATGGACCCATTACCAGTCCAAAAGAGACACTGGCCATAATTGTGTCCCACCCTCACGGGTGTAGCAAACAGGTCAGCATTGGTCACTGTACATATCTCAGTATAGCTGAAGGTGAATGGACAAAGTATACATACACCACGGCGACTTGTCCGGGATCCAGTGGGGCCCCAGTTTTTGTGCTGGGGCGGGGTTCTAGGTGGTGGTGGTGGTTTACCCATGCCCACTGTGGCAACTGCGAACACAACAAAGATCTCAACTACAGCACCCATAACCCAAGCGGTATTCGTTTCTTGTGTCCCGACAATAATAAAGTTGTTAACAAGACAAAACTCCCTTGCAGATCAAAAAAAAATTAACATTAAATGATTGGTTTATTACTATTATTTGCTGACAAACAGTGCTTGTTCTACAGTGAAGAAGAAAGACTGCAAGACCACATTAACATGTAAAGCTTATTGAGTGGTAAACACAACATGAAGATCAATGCAAATAAAACTGGAACTATGCAAGTCAGTAGAGCCCCTGGCCCACTATATACAGCTGAATGGTTCTGGACAAGCTAGTGATTTTTAAATATCTGGGAAGCTTGATCACAAAATTGATGGCAGAACTAACAGAGAAATAGAAACCACATGTCAGAAAGCATGTGCACTTATTTTTTTCAATTGTCACCGTTTTTAAAACACCAGACATAACTATCTGAGCTTTTATCGCCCTCGTTCTTGATAACCGCCCGCTATTGTTACAGCTGATGCTAAATTGCACATCTTATGTTACCTTACAGAATATATGGTCACTGCCTGCATCAACCAACAGAAACAATCCACCTGTAACAGGCGGGAACAGCCTGTATCAATCTGTAGCCACATGTAGCTGATTGTAGCACCCTGCATCAGTAGCAACATGTACCAGCCAGTAGCAGGGTGTGGCTACCTATTTAAATTTGTAGCCACTTTTAGCAGCCTGTATCAACCTGTAGTCACCGGTATCAACTGAAGCCACCTTTAGCAGCTTGTATCAACCTGTAGTCACCTGTATCAACTGAAGCCACCTTTAGCAGCTTGTATCAACCTGTAGTCACCTGTATCAACTGAAGCCACCTTAAGCAGCTTGTATCAACTGAAGCCACCTTAAGCAGCTTGTATCAACCTGAAGCCACATTTAGTAACTTGTATCAACCTGTAGTCACCTGCATCAACTGAAGCCACATTTATTAACCTGTATCAACCTGTATTCACCTGTATCAACTGAAGCCACCTTTAGCAGCCTGTATCAACCTGAAGCCATATTTAGTAACCTGTATCAACCTGAAGCAGCATGTATCAGCCTGAAGCCATATATAGCAACTTGTATCTATCTGTAGCCACTTTTAACAGCCTGTATCAACCTGAAGCCACATTTAGTAACTTGTATCAACCTGTAGCCACATTTAGCAGCCTGTATCAACCTGTAGCCACCTTAATCAGCCTGTATCAACATGAAGCCACCTTTAGTAACTTGTATCAACCTAAAGCCACATTTAGCAGCCTGTATCAACCTAAA
Organism: Candidula unifasciata; assembly: GCA_905116865.2. Lineage (NCBI taxonomy): Eukaryota > Metazoa > Mollusca > Gastropoda > Stylommatophora > Geomitridae > Candidula > Candidula unifasciata. The sequence continues at coordinate 388,963 of CAJHNH020005201.1, forward strand.
GCCACCTTTAGCAGCCTGTATAAACCTAAAGCCACATTTAGTAACTTGTATCAACCTAAAGCCACATTTAGCAGCCTGTATCAACCTAAAGCCACCTTTAGCAGCCTGTATAAACCTAAAGCCACATTTAGTAACTTGTATCAACCTGAAGCCAACTTTAGCAGCCTGTATCAACCTGAAGCCACATTTAGTAACTTGTATCAACCTGAAGCCAACTTTAGCAGCATGTATCAGCCTAAAGCCTCATTTAGCAACCTTTATCAGCTTTATTGCAGTGAGTCATCACCATCATCATCATCCTGCAACACACCAGTTGCTGTTAACTGTCTGGTCAGCTCCCTCCATCTTTGACCGCCAGATGAAGTAAACTTCTTGACTGTTAAGGCCTGTCCAGTCAGTCACGTTCTGTATCCAAATCTTTCTTGATCTGCTTTTCTTTCTCTTTATCTTTACTGAGTCCTGTAGTAACGCTCTTGATAACCGCCCGCTATTGTTACAGCTGATGCTAAATTGCACATCTGATGTTACCTTACAAAATATATGGTCACTGCCTGCATCAACCAACAGAAACAAGCCACCTGTAACAGACGGTACCAGCCTGTGTCAATCTGTAGCCACATGTAGCTGATTGTATCACCCTGCATCAGTAGTAACATGTACCAGCCAGTAGCAGGGTGTGGCTGCCTATTTAAATTTGTAGCCACCTTTAGCAGCCTGTATCAACCTGTAGTCGCCTGTATCAACTGAAGCCACCTTTAGCAGCCTGTATCAACCTGTAGTCACCTGTATCAACTGAAGCCACCTTTAGCAGCTTGTATCAACCTGAAGCCACATTTAGTAACTTGTATCAACCTGTAGTCACCTGTAGTCACCTGTATCAACCTGTAGTCACCTGTATCAACCTGTAGTCACCTGTATCAACTGAAGCCACCTTTAGCAGCCTGTATCAACCTGTAGTCACCTGTATCAACTGAAGCCACCTTTAGCAGCCTGTATCAACCTGTAGTCACCTGTATCAACCTGTAGTCACCTGTATCAACCTGTAGTCACCTGTATCAACTGAAGCCACCTTTAGCAGCCTGTATCAACCTGTAGTCACCTGTATCAACTGAGGCCACCTTTAGCAGCCTGTATCAACCTGTAGTCACCTGTATCAACCTGTAGTCACCTGTATCAACCTGTAGTCACCTGTATCAACCTGTAGTCACCTGTATCAACCTGTCGTCAACTGAAGCCACCTTTAGCAGCCTGTATCAACCTGTAGTCACCTGTATCAACCTGTAGTCACCTGTATCAACCTGTAGTCACCTGTATCAACCTGTAGTCACCTGTATCAACTGAAGCCACCTTTAGCAGCCTGTATCAACCTGAAGCCATATTTAGTAACCTGTATCAACCTGAAGCAGCATGTATCAGCCTGAAGCCATATATAGCAACTTGTATCTATCTGTAGCCACCTTAATCAGCCTGTATCAACCTGAAGCCACCTTTAGTAACTTGTATCAGCCTAAAGCCTCATTTAGCAACCTATATCAGCTTTATTGCAGTGAGTCATCACTATCATCATCATCCTGCAACACACCAGTTGCTGTTAACTGTCTGGTCAGCTCCCTCCATCTTTGACCGCCAGATGAAGTAAACTTCTTGACTGCCTAAGGCCTGTCCAGTCAGTCACGTTCTGTATCCAAATCTTTCTTGATCTGTTTTTCTTTCTCTTTATCTTTACTGAGTCCTGTAGTATTGGTTTTTTGTTTTTTGTGTTTTTTTATATTATTTTTATTATTATTATTATTAGGACTGTACCGAATAGTGATTTTCACTATTCGGCCGAATACGAATACGAATAGTGAATCATCATCATCAGGTGCTTTGCCGACTGGCATGGGCGATTATGCCTTGCCACAATCTGCGATCTCCTGCAGCATGTTTGTTTCGTGTGCTGACACACCTCCATGCCATGCAACAAGACTGCCAAGAATCTTCTCTTGTTGTCTTCCTCTATCCCTCCTTCCACAGATCTTTCCAGTGGTCACCACATGTTCCATTTTCCTTCATCTTATAACATGGCCGAAAAATGATGACTGTCTCCTTCTGATGTCTGTGAGTAGTTGTCTTCGGGCTCCCGCCTATTTTAAAACCTCTTGGTTGCTTTTTTCTGGCTGCCCAAGGTATTTTAAGCATAGTTCTGTAAAACCACATCTATGAGGCCTCTATAAATTGTTTGGCCTGCTTACCGATTGCCCAGGACTCACAGCCATATGTTAAAACTGTATGTATTTAGCTAGCAAGAAAGCATTAGCTTTCAAAAAAAAAAAAAACACACACACACACACACACACACACACAATCGTTCCATATTGTTAGGATTAAAGCAGCTTCATGTCTTACTGAAGGTATTTCCAGCTGTGCTAAACAGACGTTCACTTGATACGCTCGTAGGTGGTGCACAAAGTAACGCTTGACTGAACCAAGATGGAAAATCTTGATATGTTCATTTTCCACCAGTCCAGAAACGGGTGTAAGGTAACCACTTTTCGTATTCGGCCCGACTGCAACTATTCGGCCGAATACTGAATAGTTATTAGGTCCACTATTCGGCCCCGAAGCGAATACAAAGCGAATATTCGGTACAACCCTAATTATTATTATTATTATTATTACAGGCCGTTAGATCTTACTTACTTACTTACTTAGTCGCTCCTCTTCTACCTTGGGGTGTAGAGGTTTGCCAGAGAGATCGCCAGACGTCTCTATCAGCAGTTTTCTTTCTGGCTTTGTTCCATTCCAGTCCTCTGTCAGTTAGGGACTGTCGGATGTTGTCTTCCCAGCGCACCCTGGGTCGTCCCGGAGGTCTGGTTCCCTGGTTCTTAGCCTCCCATGCTTGCCATGGTGGCCGATTTTCTCCCATTCTGCATACATGTCCAAACCATCGTAACTGTGACTGATCTACTCGGGTTACTAAGGGCTGGGTATCAAGATCTTGACGTATTGTCTGATTGCGGACTTTGTCCCTTCTTGTCACTTGGACCACCTTTCTCAGGTATCTCATTTCCGAGGCCTGCAGCTGGCTTCTGTGAGCTGTTGTCATTGCCCATGACTCACACCCATAGGTCAGGACTGGTACATAGGTAGAGCGGTAAACAGCCATTTTCGTCCTCTTGCCAATTTCTCTTTTGCTAAGAAACCCTCGGTTTATGGCCTGGAAGAGTCTCCCAGCAGCTGCTTTTCGTGTAGCCAGCTCAGTCTTAATGCCTCCATTTTGGTCTAATACAACTCCAAGGTATTTGAACTGGTTAACCTGCTCCAACGCATACTGTCCCATCATGATCTGGTGTTTCTTCTCCTCTCTTGAGATCACCATGGATTTAGTTTTGGAGACACTGATGGTCATCCCTTTCTTTTCAAGCTCTTCCTTCCAGACAAGTAAGTTGGACTGAAGGTGTGCCTCTGATTTAGCTATCAGGGCCACATCGTCTGCAAAAGCCAGCTCTGATATACAGATTGGTCTCATCTTCCAGTACCCTACAGAGTACTTCTTTGTCTTCTCCTTACAGGTCTTGATGACATCATCCATCATAAGAATGAAGAGGTAAGGTGAGAGAATATCACCTTGTCTGACACCGCTGGTGGTCTTGAATTCTTCCGACTTTTGGTCTGCTGTTCTTACATAATTTCTGCACTTTTTGTAGAAACTCTGTATTGCACTGATCAGGGGTCCTGGGATGTTTTTCCCTGCCAAGCAGTCCCAGAGCTTGTTCCAGGGTACCTTGTCAAATGCCTTTTCCAGATCCAAAAAACATAAGTGCATCTCACTCTTATATTCCAGGGCTTTTTTACTCATCTGTCTCAGCGTGAAGATAAGGTCTTGAGTACTTCGGTTTGCTCTGAAGCCGCATTGTGCCTCGTCCAGCTGTGGCTCTGCAAGACTTCTAAGTCTCTGCTCAAGAATTCTAGAGTAACTTTTACCGGGAACGCTGAGGAGGGATATGCCTCTGTGGTTTTCACATTGTCTGTTATCACCTTTTTTTAAATATAGGTATAATGATGGCAATCTCCCAATCTTTTGGTATAGTTTTGCTATACCAGGCTGCCTGGAGAACCTTCAGTAGAAGGCGCTCACCTTTGACTCCCATATATTTGACCATCTCTGGTGTTATACCATCATGACCTGCTGCTTTTCCCAGCTTAATCTTCTCAATAGCTGCCTTCAATTCTTCCATCCTGATGTTATCTTCCCCATGATTGAATTCCTTCTCAGCAGTGAGGTCCATTATTTCTGGGTCATGACTTCCCTCACCGCCGAGGAGCTCTGAGAAGTATTCTTTCCATCTGCCCATGATATCATTTGTAGAAGTAAGCAGAGCCCCTTCCTTGTCTTTTATGAATTTAAGTGGGCACTCTTTCTCCTTCCTCATGTTCTTAAGGGTCTTGTAGAACAGTTTTTGGTTTTCTTTTGCATTCTTTTCCAACTTTTCTCCAAACTCTTCCCATGATTTCTGTTTTGCTTTAAGCACAATATTTTTGGTCTCTGTTCTGAGTGCCACATATTGTTTATATTTTTCTATTTCTTCAGCTGTGTTCCTGGCTGCCAAGTTTTGCTTCCATGCCCTTTTCTTTTCTCCTATTTTCAATTTGACTTCTTCTGTCCACCAAGGTGTCCTGTGTCCCCGCCTTCCACTTGGGACTTCACCACATGCTTCTACTGCAGCTGCTGTGAGGATATTCTTGAATCTGCACCAGAGGGTTTCAGTGTCCTCTGATGATTCTTCTTCAGTTCCTATTGCTTTCACTATAAGCTCCTGGTATCTAGCCTTAATATCTGGCTCTCTTAGCTTGTATGCTTTAATCCTCATCCCTTCTTGGTTGCTTGGTTTCTTGCATGGTTGTCGGTGTTGCCTTGTTGGAGCAGTTCTTTCAGTTGTTCTCTTTATTGTGACCAGATAGTGGTCACTTCCAATCTCTGGTCCTCTCATGACTCTGGCATCTCTCACAAACTTGAATGAACTTTTCATAACTATGGCGTAGTCAATGATGGATTTTTCATTCTTTGAAGGTTCACATCTTGTGTATGTATGTATACGCTTGTGGGGGAATTTTGTGTTTGTAATGACAAGGTTCTGTTCCCTGCAGAATCTGAGAAGTCGCTTGCCATTATCATTCAAAACATCTTCACCATATCTCCCGATCACTCCGCCCCATCTAGAGTGATCATTTCCTACTCTGGCATTTAGATCTCCTAGGAGGATAATTTCATCGTGACAGTCATCTATGGTCCTTTGGAGCAGTTCAAAGAATTCTTCTTTAACATCTACTCGCTCATCTTCATTTGGCTCGTACACAATGACAAAATTGACAATTCTATCTTCTTCTTTCAGATCTAACACCATTATTCGCTCTGAGATGAATTTCCATCCCTTGATGTTACTAACTTGATTCCTGGCCACAATACAGCCAACACCTCCCTTGGCTCTCTCCGTCATAGGGACACCACTGTAGAGCAGCATACTTCCATCGTGATCTGTGATTCCTTGCCCCTTTTTCTTGGTTTCAGTCAGAGCCAAGACTCCTAATTTTGCTTTCCTCATCTCCCCTACTAACTCGTTTTCCTTTCCGTTAATGCCTCTTATATTCCATGTTCCATAAATCGTAGTCCGTAAGCCATGCCAGTTCGTCGCCGTTAAGATCCGTCCGGTTTTCTCTCTGTAGTTACTTGTAATCGTGGTTTAAGGCAAACAGGTGATTGGCCTGTTGTGCCTTTGCATGGTGGAGGGGCTGCCTCCTTGCGGCCTCCATGCAGGCCGTCTGGCTGATTCACGGTTACCCACTACTTCCGGAGTCGCATGAAGCACTCAGGTTCAGCCAGACCCTCCTCCTTTTACAGTCGGGCTTGGGACCGGTCTTAGCGGAGTTTAGATCTTACTACGTGTCTTTAACATTGCATTTTTCGTCTTGACTCTTAAATAGTACTTTATTTTCTTTCCACATAAGACTGAACGTTACATCGGGCTAGTGTAACCTTCACTGGTGCCCCTGTTATAACTTCGGCTATCCTCCCAACAACGGTCGTAAATTATCGAGGCGGAAAATGTACCCTAACAGGGCCTCAGTCACGTGTCAATTGCGCACTTCCGTCGTCTTAAAATGCGCGCTTACGGCGACTTCCGCCACCGCCGAATTGCGAACTTTCGGTAACTTCCGCCACCGCCGAGTGTTTCCCTAACGCCGCTCACGCGGCGTGAATTGGGGCTAAACTAGATGGCTAGGACTCACATGCAGCAGCTACTGCATCTCCTGCAGCTTCCTTCATTTTAATTGCTCGTAGGGGACACTCTCGGCGATGGCGGAAGTTGTCGGAAGTTCGCAATTCAGCGGTGGCGTTATAGTCCCCGGAAGTGCGCAATTGACACGTGACTGAGGTCCTGTTAAGGTGTTTTTTCCCCTCGATAATTTACGACCGTTATTCAGAGGATAGCCAAAACTTCCATGGGGGTTGAACATGGTATCTGGGATCTGCCATGTTGGTCTCCTATCGTGACTGATTTTTAAAAATAAACTTAGTATGCCACGGAAACCCTTCAGAAAGCAGCCTGTGGGAGGAGGAAAGGGGGGGGGGGGGTTGACTGATTCGTTGTTACCCTAATCAAACACACTTTAGCCATTTCTGTATTCATGATATGTATGTATGTGCGTGCGTGCGTTCGTGTGTGCGCGCGTGTGCGACGAGTGACAGAACCAAGAGAATTTTAAGAAAGTGTTTTTTGAAACAATGTTTTTAGGTTGGTAACTGGTTGGTTGGTTGGTTCACGCTACTGTAGACACGTTACCTATTTTCTTCTTTTTCTTCTTCTTCTTTTTCTTCTTCTTCTTCTTCTTCTTTTTCTGCCCCTTTTCTTCTTCTTCTTCTTCTTCTTCTTCTTCTTCTTCTTCTTCTTCTTCTTCTTCTTCTGGGTTTTCTTCTTTTCCTTCTTCTTTTCCTCTTTCTTCTTCTTTCTTTCTCTTCTACTTCTCCTTATTTTTTTTTCTTTCTTTCTCTCCTTCCTTCTTTCTGTTGTTCTTTCTTTCCCTGTTGACAAAATAGCTTATTCACCTGATGGATTTATACGACTGCCGCAACCTGACAATCCACATGTACGATACAGATGGCATCATCATGAGTTTCCACTTCTGTCGGTAAGCGCCGTGGAACAGGAAGAGTTTGCGATTCATCGCTTGATAGGCACTTATCTCGATTTCGCAATTTGCCGCCCAGCAATTCTGAGTTTGTTTATCATCACTTTCTTGGGCTATCCTCCGAATAACGGCCACATATTATGGCGGCCAAAAGAAAAACCACCCTGACAGGACCTAAATTACATGTACATTGCGTACTTCTGGTTACTTAAATTGCAAACTTTACCGCCACCGCTGGGAGTATCTCACACGCCACTACGTGCTAAACTACATGGCTGGGACTCACGAGCAACAGCTTCCGCATCTCCTGCAGCTTTGCTCGTGAGTCTCAGCAATCTAGTTCGGGGAGATACTCTCTGCTGTGGCGGTATAGTCGCCGGAAGTCCGCAATTGGCATGTGACTGCCCTGTTTTTGGCCGCCATAATATGTGCCCGTTATTCGAAGGATAGCCCTTCTTGTGTTTTCTCTATTGTCCACCATATTCCTCTCTGTGCAGTGAGGTGTTGCAGGTTAACGAACTATCGATCTTCGAGCTAGAGCACGTTTAGGAACCCCGTGTGGGGTGCTATCTCAGGTTATTAGTGACTCCTTCAATCCACATTCTTCTTGGTCGCCCGCTCCCTATTCATGTTTCTACTTTCCTGCTGCACGCTCTTGTTGCTGCCTTCATTTGATTCATTTACATTAAACCATCAAACATTTCGGTCTTTGTTTTTTTTCAATCATTTTAATTATATGTGTTGTTCCAATAATGTTTGTAATTTCTTCGTTTCTCGCATGTTCTCTTTTAATTTGGTTTACAGCTTTTCTCAAAACACTCATTTAGCCAGTTGGTCAGTTTTCTTTTATATTCTTTAGTCAATGTATAGTCTTTATCATAACAAATAAATATGTTTCTACTTGTGGAAACATTAGGAACATTGGTACATGGAATGTCAGAACACTCGTACAAAACAGAAAGCTGGATAACATCAAGATGGAACTGAAGAGAATGAACAACAACATATTATGAATTAGTGAAATGCGATGGACAGGAGCAGGGGGAAAGTATTCAGATCAGCAAATAATTATTTACTCAGGTGGGAAGGAATATAGCAAGGGAGTTGGTATTATTTTGGATCCAAACAAACCAAAAACTGTGAAAGGATTTTGGACAATATCAGATAGAGTACTATTAGTAAAACTTCGCGGCAGACCGTTTGACATCAACTTAGTACAGATTTATACCCCAAAAGCAAGTAGTTCAGAGGAAGATATTGACGAATTTATGACATGTTAGACATGGCTGTTGATCAATGCAAAAATTGTGAAGTAACAATGGTACTTGGAGATTTCAACGCGAAAATAGGAAGTTAAAAAGTGTACGGAATAACGGGTGGCTATGGCCTAGCAGAAAAGAATGTGAGAGGTGACAGATTAATAGCATGGGCTGAGTCGCACAGCATGATAATAGGTAACAACTGGTTTTAAACACCATCCTCGAAGATTGTGGACCTGGAAACGTCCTGGCGATAATGTCCGCAATCAGATTGATTATATTTTGATTTCAAAAAGATTCCGGAGCAGCTTAGTTGGAGCAAAAACTAGACCAGGAGCAGACTGCTTTAGTGACCATGTTCCAGTTGTAGGAAAAATTAGAATAAAACTAAAGAACATTAGAAAAACACCACAGAACATCAAGTTAAATTTAGGAATTCTTAGAACGGATAACGAAATTATTAGGGAACAGTACAATGTCACTACAAAACGGGTATAATGCAATGGAAATTACACAGACTATTGATGAACAGTTGGATATGTTGCGTGAGTCAGTTCAGCAGACATCAAAAGAGACAATCCCACCAACCCATAGAGTTGCAAAAAAGAAATGGGTGTCAACCGATATTCTGCAGTTGATGGATGAAAGAAGGAAGAAACAGAATGATAAAGAGGAATACTCTAGAATACAAAAAGAAATAGTGAACAAATGCAAAGTGGCTAAAGAAGCCTGGCTGAATCAAATGTGTACAGAGCTTGGGGAAAATCACAGGAAAGACTCACATTCCATGTACCGACAGATAAATATGTTAACGGGAAAGATGACACGTAACAGCACTGGATGTTTAAAATCAAAAGATGGTGACTTATTAATAGGACATAGTAATATAATTAGCAGATGAACAGAGTATATAGGGGAATTGTATGATGACAATAGACCAGATGTAGAACTGCAGACCAACAATAATGGTCCACCACTAATGACTGCAGAAGTTTAGGATGCAATACATCATATGAAGAAAGGAAAAGCACCCGGGTCAGATAACATCTCAATGGAAGAAACTGAAGCACTGGGAGATTTTGGAACTGAAATAATAACTAAACTTTTAAATGATAATTATAATAGTGGCATATGACTTTTGAAAATTCATATTTATAGATCTGCCAAAGAAACCAGGCACTTTAAAATGTAAAGACAATCGCACAATAATTCTTATGAGTCACATGACTATGATTTTCTGAGAATAATTATGAAAAGAATAAGAAACAAAATTAAACCAGAAATCAGAGATGAACAATGTGAATTTGTAGAAGGGAAACGTACAAACAATGACATATATATCCTTAGGACATTGTCATAAAGAGCTGTAGAAGTAAAAACTGATTTGTACTTGTGCTTCATATACTATACACAAGCATTTGACTGTGTGAAGCATTAAGAAGTAATCAAACTGTTAGAAAAACTAAACATTGATGGAAAAAATCTACGAATAATAAAGAATATGTATTGGCGGCAAATAGCAGCTATAAGAATTAACAACTGTTTAGGTACATTTCAAAGCATAAAGAGGGGCGTACGTTAAGGATGTGTACTATCACCTGATTTGTTTTCAATATACAGTGAATATATAATGAGATCTTTTATTGATATGCCCGGAATTGTGGTTGGTGGGCACAATATAAACAATTTACGTTATGCTAATGACAGTCTTGATAGCAACAAGTCAGAAAGAACTACAGGAAATGATAGACATTGTGGTGTTAGAAAGTGGAAGAATGGGCCTCAGTTTGAATAATGGGAAGACAGAAGTAATGGTGGTATAAAAGAAACGAATTATTCCTAAATGTGTAATAAATGTCGATGGTGCTATTTTAGGACAAGTACAGACATTTAAGTATCTGGGCACATGGATAACATGAGATGGAAGATGCATAACTGAGATAAGAAACAGAATAGGACAGGCAAAAACTGCATTTTATAAAATGAAAAACATCTTGTGCAATATATCCTTGTCATTGAGATTTAGAAAAAGAATTCTTGCTTGCTACATACATCCAGTTGTTAACATATGCCTGTGAATCCTGGACAATCGGTAGGCAGGCCAAACAATTTCATGAGGCTTCAGAGTTGTGGTTTTACAGAAAAATGCTTAGAATACCTAGGACAGCCAAAAAGAGCAACAAAGAGGTTTTGAAAGAGGATGGAGCCTGAAGACACCTTATCACAGACATCAGAAACAGACATTCATCATTTTTCGGCCATGTTATGAGAAGAGGGAAAATAGAACATGTTGTGGCCACTGAAAAGATCTGTGGAAGGGGGATAGAGGAAGACAACGAGAGAAGATGCTTGACAGTCTTGTTGCATGGCATGGAGGTGTGTCGGCACACGAACTGATACATGCTGCAGGAGATTGTGGATTATGGAGCGGCATGATCGCCCACGCCATTCGGCAAGGCACCTGATGATGATAGTGATGATGATGATGATGACTTGTGGAAATGTAATGATCGGGAATTCTAGTGATGATTACTACAAATAATCGGGAAGTTTCATGAAGACACACAATCGGGAAAATCCGATAGGCGGTAAGTTTTCAAGGCTTCAGGTGGGCTGTGAAACAAACAGGGAAGTAGGTGCTTTGCTAGAAGAAGAAAAAAACGACCCGTTCAACCAGCATCCCAGAAGAAGAGCTTTAGGTTATAATTGTGACTAGGTTATGTGTGCCATATGAAATGGCATAGTATTGCACACCACCAAGAGCCAAGAAAAGGACTCTTGCAGTGTTGAATGTTGAATTAAGAATCGACACCAGAGCATTAGGGACACCACCATAAGCGCTCCGTCCCTATCTTCAGCAGCAGGCAAAAAGTTACAGTTCAGTTGGTACCAGTAACTGTAAATCCGTCTCGCCCTTCCCTTGAGTGCTGAGCGTCGGCCAGATTCCCTGTTAATTCCCCGCAGCGCCATTCTCCTCAGACTGTAATGATCTACGTGTGCCTGTTCACGCGCACCCAAAGGACCCTCACAGCGTCCAGCTTGTCATACATCAGTTCACCACCAAAATGGTGCAGAACCGGCCAGTCTATCTGCATGCTAATTTGCAAACACGGGTATAACCTGAAGGAAATATCCAAAGGAAGCTAACTACCCGGGACCTTTGAAGTGATGCTTGCCACTCTGCACGAAGCATGCCTGTCTCCACCTCTCTCAACATGCTCTGTGAGTCAGTTACAGTCACGGCATGTGTGTACAGCTGATTCTCGAACCAGTGGAAGGCAGCAGTGACTGCCTCCAGCTTATTCTCAAATTAGACGTTGTTATATCATATGCTAGACTTTGTTGCACTACGCGACGTCCATTTGACTTTGCTCTGAACTCCCATGCCCCTAATACAGAGCCATCTGCATAGACAGTCACATCAACTGGGCGGGAATTGTCACGAATCATTTTTTGGACCTCTGATTAGGCAGTATCACCTGGCCAGTCTCTGCCCTCACTACTTAGAGTGAAAAGAACCCTACACAAGTCTGAAACTTGCTAGGACACTGACCCGCTTCTCTCCTCGTCCAAATTTATCAAGCCTGCACACATGCCCTACAGTGCTGATGAGATCAAAGGAGACAGACTCTAATATTGTGTAAAGTTATCTACGGGAGAGCCGGGCGACCCGGTCCCCGATGTGACGTTTAGAAGCTGCACGGGAATTTCCGAACTAATCGTCCGGCTTATAAATACCTATGATCCACCCGGATTTGCAGAAACGATAAACAGCCATATTGGAAAGGCCCTGAAGCTACAGGTGAGACGTATCGATCATCTTGTGTTTATAGAGGCTTATCTATGCAGATGTTTTGATTACTATGTGATGATTACAGGCGTACAAGATTTCTTTGCATGGATTTCGGTGTAAGTAAAACTAAATTAAACTAAATGTGTTCCCGCTTAAAATATAAAATAAAGGGGAAGTTGGCTGCGTTGACAAAGAGATATCTGTCCTTTAGGTGCCTCTCATCCGATTTCAGCAAAACCTTAATCAGTAGCTTTAACGACGTACTTTTAAAGATGAGTTAGCGTATATGACTTAGGCTTTGCAAAAGCGTTTCGTAGTTCTTTCTTCGGGCTCTGGGAGATGGGAGCCTTTTGACAGCAGACCGGCCTATGTGCTTTGGTCTGAACTATGTTATCGAGAGTCGAGGTGGCAAACTACTACTACTTTTTAAATTTAATGACTCGTTGCATTGGTAATGAATCGTGTGTATCCACAACTTTTTGTCTCGTGTACTTTGAAACAGTTCTCACATAGGAAAATACTCCATGTCACGATGTCGAACTGTCCAGCATCATTTCTCATGGTCTCCCTCCGTTTCTCTTTACCTCCAACTTTTCAACCTTATGATGTACTCTGATTTTCTTCTTTTCGGGATATGACCAAAGAATGTAGATTGCTTCCCTCTGGTATGGGCAATCAGTTCTTTTTGTGGGTCATTTTCTTTCAGGGATCTTTATTACGCTTTTCAACTAAACAAAGTGGCAGAACACTGAATGTCAGAGAAATGGCAAACAGCAAAACAAAAATGATATAAGTTCTTCATAGATGGAAAACTGCTACCCATATGAAAAATGTAAGTAGATGTTTCTACACCTGTACGTACACCATACTTTTTTAAACACCAGTTGGTACCTATTGGACAATGGTCTGTGTTACAGTGGTCGACATTACTTTTTCGGAAATTTCCAAAGCCGACCCGGAAGTCCATGTCAGTTTTTTAAACCACAGTAGGAAGTTATAGTTAGTTTCTAGTTAAACCAGAGGTTGGACTAAGTCGTCACCGTTTATGTCCAGGTCGAATCACAAGTGATCGCCACTGTCCAAAGTCAAGTCTCAAATTACCAAGGATGCTTCTAAGACAAGTCCCGTGTCAAGCCACTTTATGTATCAAGTCATTTGCAAGTTGTGCCAGGGACGCTTTAACACAAAAACCACAGGATATTAACCTAAATGTTGTTTGTTTCTCCGTGTGGGTTCTAGGGCCCTGTTGGGAGAAAAACAAAAGTAGAACCGCTGCCCCTCTAACAAGCATGTGGTAGAAGTCGACTAATTAGGGGCATCTGCCTAAAAGTCGAAGCGCATCTGCCCGAGAGGCAAGGGACCAAATCTCATACAAATAAGCCAGGTCTATAAAACAGATATGGACACAAAGGTTCTGGAACAAGAATTGAGTCCACAGTGGACTAACAACCAAAACTTCCCTCTAGAGTCTGAACTTGTGAACGCGAAGAAGAAGAAGATGGTTTGTTTTATCTGTGTACTGCCATATCGTGCAACACAATCTAAAGTTCTTATGGCCAGTAATCTAATTATGTTTACGTTATTTTTAACCTTGTCATGTGTTTCCTGATGTCTTTCAGGATATGACCATTGGATCATTTCTGTCCAGCTTCTTCCTCTTCTTGTGTCTTACTGTTTATGCCTTAGCGACGCAGAGAGGAGTTAGATGTAGTTTTCTGTCTGTTGACAGTTGCGTAGCTTGTATTAGTGTCGTACTGCGTTTCTGTAGTGTCTCTTTTAATCTATCCAGCCATGTCTTTCTTGGTCGGCCTCTTGCCTTGTAGCCTGCTGTTCTTGTGTAGTAAGCTCTAGCTGCTGGCTGATTGTATTCCATTCTGACCACATGACCAAACCATTCAATTCGTTGATGTTCTGTGAAATTATTTACCATTGTTCTTAGTTCTTGGTTGTTGGTAACTCACTTTCTTCTTTTTTTTTTCCCCCGCAGCATTTTGTAAACATCTCATCTCACACATTGTGATTCTGCGTTTACATTTTTCTAGAACTGTCCATGGCTGACATGATAGCACGCATCTTTTCATCATCGCATGATAATGACACATCTAAGATGTATTTATTTCTTTTTTTTCAACAGATTTAAGAACAGAGCTATCGTCTACACCTTCTTGTCTACAGACAACAAACACATGTGTCGAAAAAAAACAAATGTAACAATGAAACCACATTTTAATCTTTAAAAATGCGGTGGTTGGTTTGATTTTGTGAGCACAAACAACATTTGTCTAAAAACAAGAATTGACAAATTCTGTGTAGAGACTCGGACATTGAGCAGAAAGGAAATGTGTCTCTAGAGATCTAAACTGTAAAAGAATATCTAATGAAATCGACAGACATAAGTTTTTTGCAAGAATAATTGTCTTTATAGAGTGATGTCAGCCAAAAACTAAATCCACCGACAGTAGACACAGACTTTTCTACACACAACTACACACAGAAATAGACACCTAGAAATATATGTTTAATTGGATATACGCCTATAAAATGAGAGAAAATATACATCTTTGGTTCCAACCTATGACAATGTGTTTAAATATATCAAGGTCTTTGTTTGTGTAGAAAAAAAGTGCTGGTACTCACCCCAAACTGCCTTAAAGGATGTTAGTACTCACCACAAAGTGACTATTACAGTAGTGCTAAAAAAAATTTCTTTTAAAAAAAAAGAGGTGTTGGCGTACTGCCAGAAATAGAAGCCCTGACACTTTTGATTTCAGAATCTTGTTGATAGTACTGAATATCGAGGAATCAAAAGTAGTACTGGGAGTTCAAAGTAAAGCATAATAAACAGTGTTACTGATAGGTCAGAGTGTCCAGGAATAAACAGTGTTAATGATAAAACGGAGCCTCGAAGAATGAACAGGCTTACTAACAAGTCAGTGTATCAGAACTATTTAACTAACAGAATGACAAGGAGAGATCGCCTATCGAGGTTGACAACAGTGAAGCAATTATCAAAAACAGATGATGAATTGGCATCACATACACATGTTTCCAGTGAGACTGCCTTGGGTCCACCGAGTGAATGCGCAAGTCTTGCTATACAGTCAGGTAAGTTTGCTAAAATAAAACATGCTGGTTTGTAAAACGTTCAATAATAAGGTTATATGGGTGCTGGGAATATTGTCATCTGGACACTGGTATAGGTCAAACAACAATATTATTCTTCCCTCTAAACATTTCGCATTATGTGTGTTAATCACAGACTCTGACTTACAGCTGGCAGAAAAGAACATTTCATTAAGGATACAAGACATTTGATCGCTTGATTAATCAACACAGAACATGTATCATCAGTCATTGATCCTACTGAAGACATTACGGAGAAAATCAGAGCTCCTATGGATCTGCCCCTAGATCACATTACTTCAGATCTTCTTCTTCTTTCGTTCGCCTGAAAAAAGTTGTCTATATCAGCAATTGTGTCTCTTGTATAAATTTCACTGTTGTTGTTAATTCATTAAGTGGGCCATATAGTTTACGTTCCACAGTTGTTCTTTCTGGCCAAAATGTTTGCTTTAATGTGTCGTATTTCCATGGCGTGTGTGCGTGGCATCCTGATTGCTGTGGTGCGCCTTCTGGCTGGTTGCCTCCGACTTCAGCACCTTGTTTTGCAAGGGTAGACTGTGGTCATACTCGATGAGAGTAGGCTTATCCTTTCGTTTTTCGCCTTTACCTAGTTTGTTGTCCCATCCAGTTTCCCGCTGGGGGTTGAGACCCCAACCTTCAACTGGTTTGCTGAGAAAAACAGGGTCCACCATGTGAAGGTGATGTAGGCTTGATCAACAGAGGCTAATAGACATTAAGAGTCTTGTATTGCGCATCATTGCTCCATTTGGACCCCCCAGATGATTGCTTGCATATTTAAATCTTTACAGCCTTATTTCATCCATACAAGTATAGAAAAGCAATATTAGTATATAAGGACATCTACGTTATTTTTTCCCTCTCTTACCTTTGTTAGTGGCGGCTCAGATTAAAAATATAAGAAACACAAAGACTTGCCCTCTCGACGTGAAGGCAAGTCACGTGACTCGAGGTCAAAGAGAGGCTTCATGCAAGTCACCTGGCGGCTAGGGTGAAACTCAGTGTTAGGAGTCAGCTGTGGGTCAGAGTGACGCTTATGTGGTTTGAGGTCACCTGGCGGCTCGAGTACATGTTTGTTATGTAACTCCATGATAGATCACAAGGCGTGGGCGATCATGTAGGAGAGGACCTGCAAGTTTTTAGGCTGTACTGAGGTGGGATCTGTTGGTTATTAGGGTATCAGTTGTACCTAAAGAAAACTATGACGATTTAATGGCGTGGCTTAGGTCAAATTAAATTGGGGGGGGGGGGTTGTTTGTGTATAGTGTATGTTTTACAGTAAAAATATGTAACAGTGAAAAATATAAAGTGCTTGGGGGACTGTTTGCAGTCAAGCATCATCATCATCATGTGTCTTGCATCGTCGACCACTGGTACGGGTCAAACATAATTTGTGCAAACATTTTAAAAACAGTTGGCAGACATCGTTGACCTAGTACGGGATGAGATTTTTTGGTACTAGGGGGAATGACAATATAGAGGATGTTGTTTTTAACGAAGGTCTTCCTGATATGGAACAAGGGCGCATGCATAAGCAACGGTTAGTCGTCAAAGACGATTTGATGTCCGAGATGGATGATAGTCACCGAGCTGTTTACTAAAGGCAGTCACCATCGCAACATTAGCGGTTATTTGCTGTTTGACCTTCGACAGAAAACACAGATCAACACAGACACGCAGTAAACAATTTCCCAGCGAGAAACAAATGGTGAATGTTCCCAAATAACGATATGTCCGACGAACTTAAGACAGGGTGAAATTCTGCGCTTCGTGTGCAACATGTTCTAGAAAACGAAAAGTTGTCACCGCGTGATAAAGCCTTACTATTTCAACAGACGTTGCAACGATACTTAACTCGTCTCGATCAGTACAGAAACAAGTCTGCATGCTCCTTGCCCTGAACTCTTGCACAGCCCGGCACCAAGATAACGGTTGTATTCTCCATTCGTGACAACGACTCTTGTCTGATAAAGCCGAAAAAGAGTAAGTGGGCTGAGAACCTCCTGGCTCGCCCCACTTACATTACAATGTTGTAAGACATAGTAAAAAAGATAATAAAATCACAAATTTATCACTTAACCTTTCTGTGTTCATTCGCAGAAATTTATATTTTAAGGAAAGAAATAGACGTGACATTTAGTGATAACTTGCAAAACTGAAAGAAAGAGGGAAGGAAAAGGGCAAATAAATAAGTGCCATGATGGCTTGGCCATATGTATGGGTCTGGACAGGAGTACTGGCTTGATCTATGATACTTGTTATGGTGTACAATGGCAAAGCATTACCAACTTTGCTTATCGACACAGCTTTTGATGAACTTCTTCTTATTTAACATTCCAAGGTTTATTGCTGCCGTTATCACCCGCCTCCATTCCTCTCGCTGGTTGGCTTTCACTTTCCAGTTGGTGACACCAAGTGTTTGGAGGCCTGTCTGGATATTATCTCCCCATCGTGTTCTTAGTCTGCCTCGTAATCTACGAACATTTATCTCCCTTGTGTATACAGTTTTTACTTCTCTGTCGTCTGAAATTCTCTCAATATGTCCCAACCATTTCAGTCTATTAGCTCTCATGGTGCCAGTGATCATTAGTGATTCAAACAGATTATGAATTTTGTTGTTGCTTCTCACTCTCCATTGCCCTCTGTTTGCATCTTTGATGGGTCCGAAGATTATTCGTAAGACTGTTTACGAAAATTTTTAATCTCTTTAAGTTATGCTCCTATTTTCAGAGCCAAATAAAGCAACTGGTCTTGTCAATGTTTCATATATTTTGATTTTGGTGTTGCGAGATAGAGACTTTGACTTTAGCAGATCTTGAAAGGCACAGTATACTTAATTTCCAGATTGTATTCTAGATTGTATTTCTTCTCTCATCATGTTAGATCAGTTGAAGTTTGCACCCAAGAACGTTTGTTTCCGTTCGTTTGATCGACTTATCGACTTGTTGGTGACCGGAGTCCATATCCTTTCCCTGTCTTGTTATTGTCATGTATTCTGTATTCTGTCTTATCTTAATTGATAAGTAGTGTCATTTTGTGAGCTGCTTCTTTTAAGAGAGCCAGTGTATTTATCATCTCTAGTTCATTTTCTGCAACGATATCAATGTCATCTGCATAACTAAGTGTTCTTGAAGTTTCTCGTAAGTGCATACACTATTGTTTCAATTTCCTTATAATTTTCCCCTGGGCCAAGTTGAAAAGAAGTGGGGACAGAGTATCACCTTGCTTTAAACCAGATGTTTTTTTAAAAGGGTCTGACTTTCTGCTTTTATATGTTAATATATTATTAATTTAATGGTTTAAAGGCATGATTTACTATAGAGAATCATCATCATTGGCATGTGCCCTGCCAACTGGCGTGGGCGCTCATGTGTCTCCACAGATCACGATCTCTAGTTGACTGAAACAGCTCTCTTGATGATATCCCTCCATGCCATCTTTTCAGCCCATCCAGCATAATCTCTCTCGGTCTGCCTCTACCCCTTTTTTCATTGATCTTTCCGGTTGTCACGATTTTCTCCAATGTCTCTCTTCTCATTACGTGACCCAAGAACAGTGTTTGTCTCTTTCTTATTATTGTATATAGAAATCTACTTTGTATTAGCCTCTTTCAAGCAATAGTTGTTAGTTACTGTGGCCGTTCAAGGTATTCATAACATTCGTCTTAGAAACCACATCTCTATTGCTTCCAAATTATTTTTAATTTGTCCAGTGACATTTCAAGATTCGCTGCCATACAGCAGAACTGTATAACATTTTAGCACACTCTTTCTGACATTAAATGAGAGCGATTTATTGCATAAGATATTTTTCATTTTCTGAAATGCAGCCTTCGCTTGACCTATTCTGCTTTCAATCTCTGTCACACATTTTCCATCTGAGGATATGATTGTTCCCAGATATTTAAATTTATTGAGAGAAAACAGTGGTGATTTCTCTTGCCTTCCGTCGGTTATTATGATGATAATATTATAAATGTTTTCCATACACCGTTTGGTGGCACATGAAGATGATTATAATATTTCAGCAAACAAATATAAACTGGCGTCCTACGGGTAGTGTGACTGACATCGCTTGATAAGACTCTGATTAGGAGCATATCATGGATTTTCTGTCAGTACATTTGGGAGTGAATGATAATGAGCAGGTTTATAGACTGACTAGCTGCTGCTGTTTCTCTGGATTGTGAGCTATTATTAAGAAGAGACACTTTTGAGAGCTCCGATGCGTGCTTCAAACATGGCGGTCATAGTTCATGCGGTAACCCCTTTTGTGTCAAGAGTTGCATAGTTCCTTGTAGATTTTTTGGTTGTGATAAAAATGTCGCATGAGATTTGCTTTATAAAATATAGTCATCTATTAATTATAAGTCATGTTATTTTTCTGGGATCCAGATACTAAAAAAGTACATCACCCTGGCTATGGCAAAAGAGGAAAGAACAAGACAAGGTGAGCTGTTGGTAGATAGCTAATAATAAAAATCGTGGGCAACATCTACTGTCTCCTGTTAGCTAGTATTTGTTTTCACGCAATGCTGCGACTTCCGTATTGTTGTCTGGGACTGTTTTGTTTCTTTCATCATTCTTTCTAGGCTTTGATCATACAAGTAATTAGTTTCAAAACATGGTAAAAAAATGATTACACTGTTGAATGCTTGTCTGAATCCGGTATACTGGTGCAATTTGTAACTGATAAATGATGGATGCTTATTGCTGATGTATTTCAGTCAGGCGCCAGAAGAACACTACATAAGTCAGAAACGATAGCCTAGAATCATGTCTGCTTCTTTTCTGGAAATGTGCCAGTGTTTAATAAAGATGCCCTATATTCGACAGATTAATAGATAGATAGATGAAGTGTGATAGGAAAAGTATGCTCTGAATAAGCATGAAGAGCATCCATTGGTTTACGACAGATGACACCAAGACGCAAGCTTTGACAATAGAGGTGACTGTAGGCATACTGGTGTCAAGAAATAGATTCACTAAACGACAGCGTTTGCCTGACACGATGGCCAGGAAAGACACGACATCGACGCAAGCTTTGTGGATAGGACATTAACGCATTGTGGGTATACGGCAATCTTTGTTGATATAGAGACACCAAGACGCAATTGGGTATACTGCAATTCTTTGTTTGATACAGACATTGGACACGCATCTGTGGGTTATACTGCGCAATCTTTGTTGATACAGACATTTGACACGCATCGTGGGTAGTACTGCAATCTTTGGATACAGACATTGACACGCATCGTGGGTTATACTGCAATTCTGGAGTAATACTGACATTGACACGCATCGTGGTATTACAATCTTGTTGATACAGACATTGACACGCATCGTGGGTATACTGCAAATCTTTGTGTTACAGCATTACCAGACATTGACATTGCACACGCATCGTGGGTATACTGCAATCTGTGTTGATACAGACATTGACACGCATCGTGGGTATACTGCAATCTGTGTTGATACAGACATTGACACGCATCGTGGGTATACTGCAATCTGTGTTGATACAGACATTGACACGCATCGTGGGTATACTGCAATCTGTGTTGATACAGACATTGACACGCATCGTGGGTATACTGCAATCTGTGTTGATACAGACATTGACACGCATCGTGGGTATACTGCAATCTGTGTGATACAGACATTGACACGCATCGTGGGTATACTGCAAGTCTGTGTTGATACAGGACATTGACACGCATGTGGGTTATACTACAAATCTGTGTGATACAGTCATTGACACGCCTCGCTGGGTTGACAATCTGTGTTGATACAGATATTGACACGCATCGTGGGTATACTACAATCTGTGTTGATACAGACATTGACACGCATAGTGGGTATACTTCAATCTGTGTTGATACAGTCATTGACACGCATCGTGGGTATACTACAATCTGTGTTGATACAGACATTGACACGCATCACGGACATGTTCGCTGAGATCTGATAGACATGCTCACTGTGATTTGTACTGATATGGACATTGACTATGATTTATTGATCACACTTGCTGTTCACACTTGAACTGTGTCAAAACATCGAAAAAAGACTACTACTGACCCTGATCCATTCGATATGATGACACTGACAAACAGCAGTAATATTCACCGTTGACCAATGCAAAGCAGACAACGATAGAAACCGTAATTGGGCCAACTCCAGAATTTGGCTACATAACTATTCGATTCCATTTGAAAAACCTAACAAAGATATCACGAATCCATGTGGGTGCAGATCTGTTGCCAGGAAAACACGCAGTATCACAAATGTGAAAAGGCGAGGAATAATATCCTTCCCCCCCCCCCCCCCCCACCCCAAAAAAAAAAAATCTAAAATTCAACGCTGCCTAATTCTTACATTCGGATGACACCAGAGGAGGAACACAAAACCCTGGCGTAACGCTGCCGTCTCATCATATAGCACATATGAAGAACGTCAAGAGGCTTCAAAACACATACAGTTGACATAAACCTGAAAGCACTGTGCATACAGCAAAACTATCTTCCACCAACGAATGTGTCAAGTGCTGAAACTAATCATTCACCCAATTCTTGTTCGTGGAATCTGTCTCACAGTTTCAAGTGATCTTTCTAAGATAACCGCTAAAATAGAAGGTGTAATGCACACATTGCAAAAAATAACTACGTGTGAAATGCGATGTCTCCGAAGAGTCACCAACAATACACGAAGAGACAGAGTCACAAACGTCAGCATTAGAGACAAAGTTGGAACAAGAGCATGCATGGAACATATTGAAAGACAGAGAATGAATTGGTTTGGCCATTTAGTAAGAATGCAACCGGATCAGATTGCCTATAAGGCCTTTTACAGTAGAACATCGGGAAGAAAGGCCAGAGGAAGAAATGGATAGATGGAGTAGCTGAATACGGCCAGAAGATCCAGAAAACTGTCACTCAGATCACGCGAGAGGCACAAAACAAATATTTTAAACCACGACACTGGGCTGCAACCCGGTAAAAGTGAAGAAGACAATAGATAGAATGCACATATTGCCAATCTGTTCGCTGTCTTATAACCAAAACTCCCCCCCCCCCCCCCCCCCAGTATAAGACACACTTTTATTTTCCAAAAGTATGAAGCCTAAAAACAGTGTGTGCCCTATATAGTGAGAGTATCATATTTTTTCAAAAATTTTCTTTCTGATGTCAGAGTTTTGCATGGGAGCGCCTTATACTTGGAGAAAGTCGGTACCTGCTACTAGTATTTACATCTAGTATGTACACACTTACCCAAATAGATACCCGAGCTTTGCTTATGAATAAGTATACTTTAATACATTGTTTAATTCACTTCTTTCAGGTTCCAGGGAAGCTGAGTTCAGCTTTGGAGGCGAGGCAGATTTGCACGAACATAAGAAAAGGTGTGAGAAAAATAAAGGACACACGCAATTTCATACCTTCTTACAAGTTTACAATGGCTTATCTCCCAAAAAGCTACAGAGAAGATATTTGCTATAAATACATCAAAGCCATGGCAGATTTAACTGTCCATGTGGCAGTCGGTTATGTCAGTGACAATAGACCCGAGACTCTTCCGGACAATTGCACGCCTTACCCACCGTTCAAAAAAAGAGGCAGTAACACTGAGGTATATGGCAGTGGGTGGGTAAGCAGCGTCGATATGAATCCGTGCTGTTATACCAACAAAGAGCAGCTCTATTGTAAATGTAAAGAATGCATCGACTCTCCTGCTCCACAAGCACAATCTTATTACATTTACATAATAACGGCGGCCCATATTGTTTACGATGACTTTGAAGCAGTAGCAACCAAATGTACTCTCTTCTTTGACAAAGGAGACACCCCCGAAAGATGTGATGGTGCAGTAACTCTCAGTGGCATGAAACATGAAGGAAGTGACATTGAAACAGACTGGTGCGAGATAGATACGAGACCCACGATGCTGAACTGGCAAAGAGACTATCACATATGGCAACAGTGGCGGATGGTTTGCGTAAAGATGCTTGTCGTTTAGCTGGGAAGCTCCAGGAACCCACATTTAAGAAAACAGAGACAGAAAATGGAAGCAAACTGGAAACCAATGGAGACGAGTTGACTGTTGTAGTGTCTCACCCCCATGGATGCAGCAAACAGATCAGCCTTGGTTTCTGTAGCTATATCGATGTCATGAAAGATGAATGGACCCGGTACACATACACAACAGCAACTTGTCCTGGATCCAGCGGGGCTCCAGTGGTTACCATTAGCAAAAACTGGTCCTATTATGTCCATAGTGGTGGAAACTCAACTAAGGATGGTCAGCTCAATTACAGCAGTCATGGGATAAACATACTTCCACAAGATCTGGAATCTAGACAAAAATTAAAAGATCTAAACACAACATGTGACGAAGCTAACAGGATGCAGCAATGAAGGATGCAGTAATGAAGAATTTAACAATGATTGAAGCAAAAGAGAAAGAAGCAGCCATAAAGGATGTAGCAATGAAGGATGCAGCAATGAAGTATGCAATAATGGAGGATGTAGCAATGGTAGAAGCAGCAATAAAGGAAGCAGCAATGAAGGATGCAGCAATGAAGGATGCAGCAATGAAGGATGCAGCAATAAAGGATGCAGTAATGAAGAATTTAACAATGATTGAAGCAGCATTGAAGAAAGCAGCAATGAAGGATGCAGCAATGAAAGATGCTGTCAATGAAGGATGCAGAAATAAAACATGCAGCAATAAAGGAAGCAGCAATGAAGGATGCAGCAATTAAGGATGCAGCAATGAAACATGTAATAATGAAGGATGCAGCCTTGAAGGATGCTGTCAACGAAGGATGCAGCAATAAAGGATGCTGTCAATACCAGAGTGAAGAAGAAACAACCTGACAAACTAACTGTAGCAGCAGATGAACTGACCAAGGCGCTAATGATAGACGGCAGTCTAGCAAAGCATGTCAGCCCAGCAAAAGTCACTACAAGGTTGTGAATCCCCAGTCTTGAATTTCTTGCACATAATGCTGTTGCGTTGAGATCACTGAATCCCCTAGAGAGTACCAGTGAAGGTTCAGCCTGCCTAAGAATTACTACGCCAAGTTCCATTAAACACTGGTGGGGGGGGGGGGTCAAGGTACCTAACCCCCCCCCCCCCCACCCCCCTGGGTTCAAGCTACCATGGACTGCAGTAGTTAGTTAGTTTGTCAGTTTCGATGCAGATTTTTTTTTTTTTTTTTTTTATTTATTTTCAACTAAGCTTCCAGGTCTACAGAGCTCAAAATATAGACCTAGAAAATATTATAGTTTATTACAGTAAAGCCGCATAAAGTGGCGTCCGTGGCTAAGGCGTTGCGAGGCCGACTCGTAAATTCCATGTACCGCGATCGAAACCCACTGCTGGCTGCGTGGATTTTTATCGTAGTATGGGGCGTCCAGGTCGACCCAACCTACAATGGGTACCAGGATGGCTGTCCTGGGGAAGTAAAGACTGCCGGCATAATGCTTACCTCATTACCCACCCAGTGCCGATTGGTCTGTAAAAATATGGGACGCTCTTCCCATATGCCTGATGCACCTAAGGTGTGAAAAGGGATCTTTACTTACTGTATCTCTACTTACTTAAAGCCTCATTAACACGAATTATCAAAAGCGGAAAATCTAGAGTTTGTGTTAAAAAGTTTCTGCTAACAAGGAACTAAAATACTCTGTAGTGTAATATATCCCTGTCAGATTCTCTTTTACATATTAACAGTTTTCGTTATAACTGAGTTGGTGTAAATGAAGTTTTACTCTTCATTATTGCAAATGTTTGTTGCTTAGTTGTTTTGGTTGTTTTTTTTTTTTATTATTATTGCTGCCAACCTTTTGAAAATATTAAAAAAAAAAAATTACTTGTTATGCAGTTACGCATTATAGACATTTGGTGCTAACCTAAAACAATGTTGACCACTCTGCCTTTGATCAGTGTCTAGTCTGCATCCTTTACTTCCCAGAATTTACAAGTAGTCACTGTAGGCTAGGTCTGTTCACTCCTAATAATGTAAGGTACAATCTCAGTGTCGAATCAGTCTAAGGACCTACATAACAATGTTTAAACTAGTACTTCCCATCCTGGTTGTTTTGTGTTGGTTTTTTTTTCTTAACTTACTGTCATATACTATCACAGTTTTATGCCGTTGAACAGGTTTTCTGGGATTTTTTACCTTTGATTCTCATCCTTCACGTGTTTAATCTACAGACTGCAATTGTTAGGAAGAGAAAAACTTCATACCCTACCCTGTTACATCATTACGCAGACATTTTTGGCTGTCCACCTGGACTTCTCCATGGTCCACCAGTGTGTTAAAGAAAACTGGTTTCTGTTATACATTAAAATGACTCCAGTCCCAAGAGTTTTTTCATTACAGTAGATCATTTTAAAACTATTTTACTATTTTGTTTTAGAGTTTCCAGGACAATATTTGGTTATTAGAATAATAGCATCTTCAGCAAGCAGAAATTAAAGAAGAATTATCACAAGTTTATACACAAATTAACTAATACACATTTTGTCTCTGTTTGTTGACTATTAAATATGTACATTTTATTGTCAGGAAATGCAGTGTGTATTCTTTAAATGTGTTGCAATCTGGTCTTCTCAGTTTTATAATATCAGTCATGTCTCAACGAATTGCATTCTCCAGCGCTTGAATAAGTACATTCCATATAGCTTGGGTTTCCAAATGCACTAATTCTGTGTGTACGATCAGCTTATCAAAACTGTTTACTTACTTCCGTCACCAAAATATTATGTGGTGACTGTTGTGCTGGCATTTTTTAGCAGCTACCTTATGTATTTACTGCTTGTGCATGTTTCTGGATGCTGTTAATACTAACTGCAAGTGTTTTATTTTCAAATGGTAGAGCAAAAGACAATTTTTATGATTTTCACTGGGAAAAAATAGCAACGGAACAACTATGGGGTGACCCAACTGCCGTGAAGTAAGTTGGGATGACGACGATTACTACTGCTACTAAAAGTGACATTTTTAAAAAAAAATAAAATACCAGAGACTTTGGCACACTTCATCAAATAATTTTCTTGCTGCTGCTGTTGTTTCTGTTGTTGTTGAAATTGAATTTAAGCTATTGATGCTACTTATGTTTCTGTTGTTGCTACTATTGTTTCTGTTGTTGCTGCTATTGTTTTGTTGTTGCTACTAATGTTTCTGTTGTTGCTACTAATGTCTCTGTTGTTGCTACTATTGTTTCTGTTGTTGCTAATATTGTTTATGTTGTTGCTGCTAATGTTTCTGTTATTGCTATTTTTGTTTCTATTGTTGCTACTATTGTTTATGTTGTTGCTACTGATGTTGTTGCTATTATTGTTTCTATTGTTGCTACTGTTGTTTCTGTTGTTGCTACTAATGTTTCTGTTGTTCCTGCATTTGTTTTGTGTTGCTACTAAAATTTATGTTGTTGCTAATATTTTTTTTATTGTTGCTACTATTGTTTCTGTTGTTGCTGCTAAAGTTTCTGTTGTTGCTACTATGTTTTCTATTGTTGGTACTATTGTTTCTGTTGTGGCTGCTATTATTTTGTTGTTTCTACTAATGTTTCTGATGTTGCTACTATTGCTTTTGTTGTTGCTGCTACTGTTTCTGTTTTTGCTACTATTGTCAAAATAGTAGCAGCAGCAGCAGCAGCAGCAGCAGTAGTAGTAGAAGAAGAAGAAGTAGTAGTAGTAGTAGTAGTAGTAGTAGTAGTAGTAGTAGTAGTAGTAGTAGTAGTAGTAGTAGTAGTAGTAGTAGTAGTAGTAGTAGTAGTAGTAGTAGTAGTAGTAGTAGTAGTAGTAGTAGTAGTAGTAGTAGTAGTAGTAGTAGAGGATAGCGAAAAAGAAGAAGAAGAAAAAGAAAATGAAGAAGAAGATAACAAAGAAGAAGAGAAGGAGAAAAAACAGAAAAAAAGAAGAATTACATGTTTGTATGACAGTCTACTACTTTTTTTTTACCTAAATTAATGCCGATAGATATTTTTTTTTTTTTTTTACTGCTATATCTCCATTGGAAAGTCGCTGTCTTTTGGGGAGAAAGAGAGTTTAATTTTTACAGAAAATCGAGCACAAAATCATGCTCCATTTCCTCACATGACGTCCTCACTGGTGGGGAAATCCAGTCACACAATTATCGCTAGTGTTTGCAAAAAAAAATTACAAGTACACAATGTTACGGTTACATAAATAGGCCTAAGAATTTGAGCGATAGATGTTTATAATGTACTTAGGTATTTGTTTCACAGAAGGATATTACATTCTTCTTCTTCTTTTTGTACTAGAAGCAAAGCAGATGGCGGTATCTTGTAATGGTGGAAAGAAAAGAGATAGCTATAAAGGATAATATGTAAATCTACTCTTCTCGACTTGGAACCAACAAGAGTTATAACAATGTGACGTGGCGAGTGGGAGCCAAAACCCAACCTTAAGTTGCCTCAGTAACAGGGGGGGGGGGGAGAAAACAAAAGTTCGTTTTAATCAAAAGTATCTCACCCCGACAGGAAATCTTTTGTGTAAAGTCTAGATCAGCCAAGCAACAAATACTAAACTAGGCACACTAACTTCAAGTCCTAATTTGACCGAAAAACAACTGGAACTATAATTACCACATTGAACATCTGTTTATTTCACTTAACATAAAATCAGCGTGGTCCACAAATAACAACATTAACAACAAACGTGCTCGACCAGAACCAGAACCTAAAGTGCTAATTATCTCCAGCTAACAAGGAACTTTGGCAATGACACCATACGCTCAGCGAGATTACCTCAACAATGGCAAAAACCGAAATATATTTAACATGTATGTTAAGCTTAAATATGCCAACAAATCATTTATAGCTACCTGCCATCCTAGCGAGAATACGCAACTACATATTACACAGTATAACTACTAGAGACTACTATTTCAGGAAGAAAAATGGAAACGAACCACCGCCTGCGAAATCAGCTTGACAACCGGCCTTCCCCTGTAGTCGCCCACACCCATGCTAGCGAGCCCCAAGTGCAGAGTTACACCAGCCGGGTAGGTCTCCACGGGGTGCGTCCGGAAGTCAAATAGGAGACCAATACTGAATCATTTGGCCTTTTTATAACCAGTGGCCAGATTTTTCCCCATTCTACTGTCCAAAACTAAAAGCTTTTTGTGGCCTCTTGGTCATTTTTAAACCAGATTAAATCAAAATCGTTGAGCTGCTTAACAGTCGTCTTTGTCGTTTTCCAGCCTATCGCATTCTTCTTTTTCTTCTCTTCCTCCTCCTCCTCCTTCTCTTTCTCCTCTTTCTCGTCCTCCCCTTAAACCCCTTCTTTTTCCTCTTTTTTTGTAAATGAAGTTAAAGCCCCCTACCTAACAACTAATTCTCGTCATTTGTATCATCTCTTACACCTTCCTCTATGTCCTACTGCAGCCACCATAGCTGCTTTTGTTTTGTTGTGTTGTTTTCAGTATCGTCCTATGTTCATGTTGTCAGTCAGAATAGTTCCAGTGATCATTTCTCTTTAGTATTCTACGATACTATCACATCGGGGTCACCGTAGTGAAGTTGTCAAGTCGTTTGCCCCGCACTCCGAAGGCCCTAGGTTCCTTTCACGGCCTCATCGTTCCGTTCTCGAGTGCAAGAAAGTTCTAATGAGATCCCTGGGGATCGCCGCAGTATCTATGGTGTTCCTACTTTGTGCGATGCTCCCGGCAGACGGCTAGACGTTTTGCGGTGATATACCGTTATATAGGACGAAATCCGGTGCAATGAAGGTGATCCTCTGAACTTTAGCTTTTAATTCACATCTAAAAAAAAAGTTCATTACTTCTTATCTACAGAAGAACACAGAAGACGTTTACAACGTGTCTCCATTAAAGTCAAAAATGCAGTCGTACATTACATTTAAAGAATTGTGAAAGCAGCTCAAACACAAAGTTTGATGTTTGAAAACATGCCCGTTTCTCTGATTCCATGACAACCATCAGACGCTAACACTCGGCGGGAAACAAATAAAGACAAATTCTGTCTAGTGAGACTGAGAGTAGGCAGAGAAATGTCTGTCTAGAGATTTGATTGTGAGAGAATATCTAGTAAAATATTGACAGAGTTCATGTTTACGCTATAGAAAAAACTTGTTCCGTCTGAACGAGTAGACATTGAGAATAGTCTGCATTTGGAAATAGATGGTGTAAAGATGTCTGTATGTCTAGAATTCTATAAATAAATTTGCATCGGGGTCTACGAGTTGACAGAAAACATAAATCCATGAATCCAGTCTATTGGAATCTGACTAGGAATTTAGATTTGAGTAATTTTTATACAAAGATGACAAATCAGATTCTGGCTAGCAGTGAGAATCTATACAGAAAGATCAGCAGTGACATTTATCTGGAGTTCAGCAATGAGAGTCGGCCAACAGAAATGGACAAGGAGAGACGGTCAATGGAGACAGTTTTCATCAGTCAGAAAACGTCAGCAGGGCTGGTCGTTGATAGTCTGTCTACAGAAGTCAACACTCAAAGTTTGTCTACAAATGTCACAATAGAGGATGTGTCTGCAGATGTTATCACTGAGGATGTGTCTACAGATGTCAACGCTGAGAATGTGTCTACAGATGTCAACACTGAGGATGTGTCTACAAATGTTAACAATGAGGATGTGTCTGTATGTATTGTCAATAAGGATGTGCCTACAGATGCCAACACTGATGATGTGTCTACATATGTTATCAATGAGGATGTGTCTATATGAATTGTCAATAAGGATGTGCCTACAGACGTCAACACTGAGGATGTGTCTACATATGTCAACAATGAGGATGTGTTTACATATGTTATCACTGAAAATGTGTCTACAGATGTCAACACTGAGGATGTGTCTATATGTGTTATCACTGAGGATGTGTCTATATGTGTTATCTGTGAGGATGTGTCTACAGATGTCACCACCGAGGATGTGTCTACAGATGTCAACACTGATGATATGTCTACACATATTATAAATGAGGATGTACCTATATGTATTATCACAGAGGATGTGCCTACGGATGTCAAACCTGAAGATGTGTTTACAGGTGTCATCACAGAGGATGAGTCTGCAGGTGTCGTTTGTACTGGAAATGCACACTGTACCCAAGTCAACAGTTGTTCAGTAGACACAAGATATATCCAAGACACAAGCTGTACCGAAGGTAAGAGTTTTCTGCAAGGATATACTGAAGATGAGAGTTTTCTGCGAGGATGTACTGAAGATAAGAGTTTTCTGCAAGGATATACTGAAGATGAGAGTTTTCTGCGAGGATGTACTGAAGATAAGAGTATTCTGCAAGGATATACTGAAGATGAGAGTTTTCTGCGAGGATGCAATGAAGATAAGACTTTTCTTCAAGGTATGCGATCTTCTGAAGACAAAAGACGGAAATTAAATATTGTATCCAGGCTCTTTAAGCTTGTTAAGCGCAAAACTGTATTACAGAAAAGAAAAGGCATCCATTTAAAAATCCCAACTGCAGCAAGTGGGAGGGGGTGGGGGTGACAAAAACATTTCAATTTTGGCGATGCCTGTGTAAGAAATGGGAACGTTCTGGCTCAGTTTTAGGCATAAGAAAAGTTCAAAGAACCTTTTGTGTGTGTGTGTGTGTGTGTGTGTTTACTGGTTGTAAACTACGACAGAAAGTCCTGATTGTTAGTTATTATCTGGAATTCTGACTTTCTTCTATAACTCGAGTTTTGGATGCTCATCCGCTTTACAGATATTGCTTATTAGGTTTTTTTTTTTTTTTTTTTTCGAAATTGGACTGCATCTGTCTGAGCGGCGAGAAAACCAGTAGTCAGCATACAAAGAAGTCAGATCTGTAAAACGGATGTAAATTCAAGTTCTGAATCACGACTAAAGTCCGGGAGTGGGCGAGCAACCACAACTTCCGTCTGGAGTTTACAGCCAGTGAAAGCAAAGAGAAAGAAGTTTTACATATCAATCCATACATTCAACAGATACTTCAATATTGACCTACTTTCTTGCGGACCTCTCTGCGCTAATTTGTTTGTTCGTGTGTTGAAGAAATTTTAAGTGTGTAGAATAAACAGAACGGCCGTTACAGTGAGGAAAACACGTGTGTTATGTGTTACCTGTACTGCTGTCTTGTTTCTTCTTCTGCTTTCTATTCCCCCACCCCTAACGGAGCATAAGCCCTCAGCCAACACACACCAAGTCGTTCTATCCTTCGTTATTGCTGGCAGCTCACCCCAAGTCATGGTCATCTTTGTCACTTCACTCTCTCGCTCCCTTTTCCATGTGTGTATCTGCGTGTGTGTGTGGACGGGGGGGGGGGGTTGTTTTTAGGGGGAGGGGTCTGCCATTATTCATGTGCCCCTGTGGGTTCCGGTGCAAAGACTTGTTGTTTCCTGTACTGTTGCAAGCGAGTGAAATGTTGACAGTAAGTAGCAGGGTCACCGCAATCCACGGACCCCTAGGCACCTTGAACCAAGGGTGTGTGGAGGCGCGGGGCGACCCAGGTGTCATCACTGGGGAGGGAGGGTACCAAATGGTAAAAATATGTGTTTTTAACATTTTAAAATGTGTGTGTGTGTGTCGAGGGGTGAACGGGAATGTTCCGCACAGGATACTACCTGACCTTGCAAGGCTAGTGGGGGGTGACAGGAACATTTTCCGCACCACTTTTCCTTATAACTAGGAGGCGAAAAAAAGAGTAGGGGGGGGGGGGTGTCTCAATTTAGATCCCAAGTTCCGGCGCAAATGTTCAAAAAAAAATCTTCTTTAATTCTTTAATAAAACTGGCTGTCACCCAAAATAACAACAAATGATGAAGAAATTTAAATTGTCACCAACGTTGAATATCTAGGCTCTATAATAAATAGCAATGGAGACTGTTTGATCAAAAGGAGGATGGCCAAAGCAGGGAAAAGATTAAACAGCCTTAAAAGTCTATGTTTAAACACCAGCAATGAGATCAAAATTAGAATTTTGAGAGCATGCATCTTCCCTGTAGCAACATACGGATGTGAGTCGTATACTATTTTCAAGTCCTTTAAAAAGAGAATAGGGGCTTTTGAGCTGAAATGCTATAGAATATAGAAGGATTATTAGAATATCAGACAAAGAAGAGGAGAAATACTGACATCTTGAAAGATCTGAACATCAAGGAAGATTGGCTAATAAACAGCATCCTGTCTCGGAAGCCGAAACATTTTGGTCATATCAAGCGCCACGACGGATTGGAAAAAAAATTATAGCAGAAGATATGGTACCAGAAAGAAGGGGCACGGGCCGACCGACACGAATATTGGTACATGCTAAAAGTTACTCCCTGAGTATGAAAGTACATGAGGTGGGACAGCTGGCGAGAGACCGAGTTTCTTTCAGACCGACCGTGATGAGAGCGACGTTCTGCAAAGGGCCTGCCACATGATGACGATGATATTATAAAGCCAAGGGATATCACTCCCATAAAATACAAGTACTTCCGAGGTGACGGCACATGCGCGTTTGTCCCAGCAGTTATTTACCAGCCCCGATCCCCAGGCGTCAGACAGCAGCTTCTCCAGGGAGTCTACCCCTCACGACCACACTTTCTGTTTTCGGGCATGGCCCTGGAACAAGCTTCGCTCTTACTTAGCAGACAGCTGAAAGGTTTCCTCGAATTGTTGTTTTATTGTCTATGTTAATTGTATTTCGTTGAGTTGTTAGTGGTTACCCTCCCCGCCCAACATGTGTTGTTGAAGGGAATTCGGGCAGACTACGTTTGATTGATCATCGCCATGTCTGTCAGGAATATTTGAGTGGTAATCAAAATCCGTCGCCATGGCCAGCCAGCAGTAGAGATGCTTAGTTACTATGTTAACGAGAAGGGTTATCTTCTAGTTCGTATCTAAAATTACTGATTAGAAGTTAGTTTCACTCACTCAGTCTGAAACTGATGACCCTCATAAGATGATAAGATTCTGTTTTTATTATTTAACCTATCTTTTCAATCAATTTTACAATCTTGCCCTGCTAATAGTAATTGACATGGTCTTTTCTTATCAACATCCTTGTCATAAAGACTATGGCATTGGCAGTCACGTCTATCCACAGCCCTGTCTCATGTCATGTACTTCTACTATTACTAATATAATAACGGCTCTACTGGCAAATTTGGCCGGTAAGCTGGACTGCTTCGGCCGGCTTAGTGGGAGTTATGTCCCTTCGCCAAACTCAAAACAAGTCGCGGAAAAAGTCACGAATCAAATGACATACTTACCTATCATCATCCGGGTGCGTGTAGGGTTGCGTCTAGGGTTACATATCATCAGACGGTTGCGCGTAGGGTGTCTATCATCATCATACGGTTGCGTGTAGGGATGCGTATGGTGTCTATCATCATCATACGGTTGCGTGTAGGGTTTGGGTTAGGGGTGGGGTTAGGGTTAGATGATGTGAAAATATTCACGTAGGAGGTGAAAATACTGGCCGACAATCTGATGCTTGTGGGAGTGGCGCCACTGGAAGTGTGCCAAATATGACGGCAATAGCGCGCGGCGGCTGGTGCCTAATCGGTGGCGAATTGTCTGTGTCAGTAGCATCCGCTGTCCATCGACTGTTTGCGCGTGCATGCGACTGTGCGCGATTGTAGGGTACTACGGCGTCACAATTGTCACATCTAACGCTACACCTACCCCTAACCCTAAACGCTAACCCTAACCCCTAACCCTACCCCCATCTATCTTACGCAAACAACCAACCCTACACGCAATAAGCAGCCCTACACGCAACCGTAGGACGATGATAGACACCCTACGCAACCCTACACGCACCCGGATGATGATAGGTAAGTATGCCGTTTGATTCGAGACTTTTTCCGCGACTTGTTTTGAGTTTGGCCAAGGGACATAACTCCCACTAAGCCGGCCGAAGCAGTCCAGCTTACCGGCCAAATTTGCCAGTAGAGCAATAATAACTACTGTGATGTACTTAGCCTTAAAAGTCTATGGTTAAGCTCCAGCAAGGAGATAAAATTCGAATTTTGAGAGCATGCATCTTCCCTGTGGCTACATACGGATGTGAGACGTGGACTATCTCTCAGTCCTTAAGAAAGAGAATAGGGGCTTTTGAGCTGAAATGCTATAGAAAGTTTCTCAGAATATCTTGGACAAAGAAGATGAGAAATATTGACATCTTAAAAGATCTGAACATCAAGAAATATTGGCTAATAAACAGCATCCTTTCTCGAAAGCTGAAATATTTCGGTCATATCAAGCGGCACGACGGTTTGGAAAAAATTTGTGCAGAAGGCATGGTACCAGGAAGGAGGGACGGGCCGACCGACACGAAGATGGGCACAGGGTATAAGTGACTCCTTGAGTGGGAAAGTACATGAGCCGGGAGAACTGGCGAGAGTTTCTTTCAGGCCGACTGTGATGAGAGCAAAGTTCTGCAAAGGACCTGGTACATGATGATGTACTTACAGTCAGCTTTGACACAGATAATCCTCTATGGCATTATGTCAGACTGTCCAGCATTTTCTCATCATAGTTTTCCGTTGCCTCTCTTTCCCACTATCACGATATACCCGGGTTTTCTTCACCTGACCTCACCAAAGAATGTAGACTGTTTTCTTATCCACAGGGTTTGATCACTGATCATATATAAATTGGTGTGCTGACACTACATGCAGTAGCAGGTTGCTTCAAGAATATTTTTTTTTGCTTTCTTATATTTCTGCAACTTATATTTCATAAATCTTCCCAGTTGTCACTAATTATAGTTTTCTGTTATCATTGTGTCCCAGCCTATAGAAAGTGATTACTGCCTTTCTGATGTTTGTCATAAGTTGTCTTCTTAGCTCTTTCAGAATATTCATTTTTCAAACGCAGATCTTTTTTTTAGAAAACAGTTGCTGGAACTCCCTATGAAGTGTCTGAATAAGTTGCTGGTACTCTGTGCAAGGTATCTATTACAGTAGCACTGGAACCAAAGATGGCACATGAAAACGTTGCAGGCGCCGACTATTAGGGGGGGGGGGGGCATTTCTGGAGATGCTGACTTAAGAAGAACAGCTGAGTGGCAGAGAAAGCACTCGTATCATATGCGGAAGACATCATTGTGTACCGACAGGGCAGAAACAGAGATGACTTTTTTTCAGATCTACAACAGGAATTAGATCGCATATCATCCTGGTGCAACACGTCAGGGCAACAATTAATCCATCAAAACTGACAGTCACCTGATTCTCGTTAAATAATCACCTTTCAAAAATACCAATGCCGATAGTAAAACTTTGTTGTGCTGAAGTGGAGAGATCTGATTCCATGAAATACCTGGGTATAACATTTGACAGATGCTTAGCATTTAAAAAACATTTAGACCACATAACTAAAGCCAAGAAAGGTCTCTTTGCAATAAAAGTTATAGGAGCTGCATGCTTTGAACAACGGCTACTTGTAATGTTCTATCACGCGTTAGCTCTCTTCATAGTTGAATATGCCTTTGCCATCATGACACTCAACATGACACAAATTAGCAGACTGAAAAAATTTTTAATGAGGCAATGTGTAATATTCTTGGACGCACTAGAGACACCTTGTAAATCCATGCAATACCTCTTGGATTTCCCCACAATGGAAAACAGAATCAAGCTATCCAGGGCTGTTGCTTTCTTCAAAGTGAAGTCAGACCAATGACACCCACTTTATGAGGAATTATTCAAGCAAAAAAAAAGGGTAGACTCAAACGAGGCAAATCCTAGATGGGTCGGGTTGAGGATGCCATCAAACATGTTTGCCGCCTTACTGACATTAATTTTAAAATTGAATGGATAATTATGCTTCCTTCTCCAAACATTAATATTAGTCTACATTACACTTGATGGAAGCTGTAAAGAGCAGATTCCTGGCATTGTTGACACTTAGTCAAAACACTGATTGACGAAAACACAGATGAAGGTGATGCTATAGTTTACACAGATGGGTCAATAATTTGGGACAAGCGAAGTGCATGGGCATTTACAGTAAGCTCAAGGGGGAAAACTATCAAGGAGATGAAGGGCGCCTTTGCTGTTACAACTAGTAGTCTTACAATGGAAGCTATGGTTAGTGACTTGATGAATATGCTTAAAAAATCCAAGTTGGATTTATCAGGCGAGAATGGATTGCAACACAAAGCACTTCACAAATAGCTGCCCTAACCTTCATATTTGTGCCAGGTCATGCTGGTGTTCAAGAAAATGAGTGTGCAGACAATCTTGCTGACATTGCGGTTGTTATGGCTGGTCCAGTACTGGACAGAAGTGATGTTTTCAATGCCATGCGCTGCACTTACCGTACTGAGGAGCACGCCAAAGGATATGACTCCGTATCCCTGTCTAGACTGATGGACATAGGGGTGCAGCCTGGAGCTGTAAGAAATGAGCATTTCACTACGAGGACAAGACGTTTCATTAACCAACACAGAACAGATGTCATCAGTCGTTTTACACTTGTGGAGCTTTTGAGGAGGAGATCGGAGCACCTATGGATCTGTCCGGAGTGCTGTGATGATAATCCTTTCTAATCACTAATCATGAATGTGGTAAATATCACTAAATGAAACATTACTGGACTTGCAAATTCTGTATAATTCACATTTAAAAAAAACAGGGGCAACCCTTGAGGCCATGCAAACATATATAATAAACAAAGAGATAATTTATTGTTCGGTACATAAAAATAAGTAGAAAGATTGGACACACTGGACAAGATAACAATCAAATGCTGTAGATACTGTGCCAGGAATTGAACCTGTCACCTCCAAATTGGGTGTGTGCCTTGTTATTCATGAATTATCACTAAATGAAACATTACTGGACTTGCAAATTCTGTATAATTTACATTTTTTTAAAAACAGGGGCAACCCTTGAGGCCATGCAAACATATATAATAAACAAACAGATAATTTATTGTTCGGTACATAAAAATAAGTAGAAAGATAGGACACACTGGACAAGATAATCATCAAAAGCTGTAGTTACTGTGCCAGGAATTGAACTTGTTAACTCCAGGTGGTGTGTGCGCCTTGTTATGGAACAAATGTGCTGAGATATATGATCAACTAGGCACCCCGAAAAAAGGGGCATTATCTGTTTATTATATATAAGTTCTTTGGGAGGACAAGCTAAAGGATTGAAAGCTCATTGTTTGTAGGTTATATTAGTCATGCAGATCTCTGAGATGCACTCTGCAATGAATACAAAGCTAGAAATGAGGTTTAAGCAGCAATTCATAGAATCTGGTGATTTCTTGTATAAGCCCAGTACCAGCACACAATGTGTCAGCTCTGGAAGCCATATTGGGTGGTTCTTTTCCTGCCTTTCTTTAGAGGGCAAATCATTATACACACAGCTGCTCTTACGCAACAGATCTACTCCAGGGAAATGGGGGGGGGGGGGGAGAGAAGGGAAGGTGACACCTATAGATGGAGAGGTGAAGTAGACCTCAGAGTCTTAATATTCTCTCTTTTGGAGTTAACAAAGCAGGCTGAGAGAAGGATCAAGCTGTATGGGTTACATACGGTCTCTACAGTACTACCCAAGCTTTGGTATGGAGAGGATGTTCTTAATCTCTCGAAAGGTTGCAACAACAGATGTTCGATGAAGTTAACCGGGAAGGCACATTTTTTTTTTTTTTTTTTTAGTTTTGTCTGCCACTTGTAGCAGTTACTCTTTGCATGATGACTTGGATCACTGATTTGTAACAGGGTTTTTTTTTGGTGTTTCAGAGCTAAATAAAAGTTCGGTTGATGGATTTTCTGCCGGGCTTATTGATGATGATGACCTGTTTAAGTGGGAAATAGTCATCTACGGACCACCAGAGACTCTTTAGTAAGTGCACTTTATCACCTAGAGAATTTAGCACACCAGTGCATATTTTTGGACTAAAGTCAGGTAATTGCAGTTCCAACTTCAGAGCAGACAGGTCATCCTGTAGTTGCTCCTTTCTTTACCAGCAAAATCAACACAGAATATCCATCACTGACCCTTGTTGTTTAGAAAACAGGAATAGACCCAATGGATTCCCAACAAGCATGTTGTGTGACTATACTTATTTGGGGCTTCCTTCAGTCTGAGTGCATCTGCCTGAGAGGCAAAGAACCAAAGGTCTGCATACAAATAAGCCAGATCGGTGAAATGGATGTGCACTGAGCAGTCAAGTTCTGGAACAAGGCTAAAGTCCAGAGGTGGATGAACACCCAGAATTTTCCACCGAAGTGTAAAGCCAGTGAATGCAAAAGGAGAAGTCTACACATGGAGGAAAATGCAATAGCTAACTTTGTTAGAAGCAAAAACTGGTCACAACTGAAAGCAGTAAGCCTTTGAGACTGCTATATTCTTTAAAGTACACTTCATTATGATTGTTGTGCTTGGGGAGGGGGGAGTGGGAGAATCTTCTTTTTCAGTAGATCCCGTCTCCTGAACTGCACTCACTCTTGCACATTTCTACCACTGAATCTGCAGTTGAGAGTGTCGTCACTCTCTTTACTGTTAAAAGAGGTGTTTAGTTATATATGGAATTAAAAGGAATAACACAAGACAGACAGCCAGAGAATGAGCAGAGTTCAAGACCAGACCAAGTGATTCTTCTTCTTTCATTTGCTCGAAAAAAAAGTATGTGTATCTGCAATGCTGTCTCTGGTATGAACTTCACTGTCTGTTGTAATTTACTTGGTGGCCAGTAAAGTTTGGCTTCCGCCAGTGTCTCTTGTTCAGTAATTTTCTATTGAGGACAGTCTTGGAGGATGTGATCTATTATCTCAGGCGCCAATCCACATATGCACTTGGCTGATTTGTCAGTCTTACATTTTATGTACATGTGGCTGCAAAGTCGATTGTGTCCTGTTCTAAGACGTAGAATAATGACTTGCCCTGGCCTGTCTATAATGTGACAATCGTCTTATGTCAGTTTTGGGGCTTTCTTGTTGATTTGATCATTTTTTTCTGATAATAAGAGACTGCGTGTCAAGTTGTTCTTCAGACCAAGTGATGAAATGCTTGGTGTTGATATTTTTAGTACTTTTACATGACTGTTTGCTAGTTTTGATACATTTTCACAGAACGTTTGTTTATTTTGTTTCAGTGAGGGTGGTATGTTCAAAGCACACCTCATCTTCCCCAGAGAGTACCCTCATAGACCACCAAAGATGAAGTTTGTGTCCGAGATGTGGCACCCGAACAGTGAGTCTGATACTTGTTGCTTATCTAGTTCTTAGTTCCTTTGTGCTAACTGTTCAGTTCCATAAATTATTTACAGCAGCTGCCCAGTGTTTCACAGGTCACTGCCAGAAGAAAATCAGATAGATATTGTTTATCCATTCCTGGTTAATTTATCAGTGTTAATCATTCATAGTTGATTAAAGAGCAGCAGGCGAGATGGTTTGGCCATCTGACTAGAAAGTCTTGATATGAGCTGACACAAAGAGCCACATTATAGAAATGTAATAAACAGAGCAAGAAGACCACAGAAAATATGGAATGACATTCTCAAGAACAGAATTCAAGAAATTGTGAGCTTAAATTCATCTCTTCTTTGCATTCGGTTTCCTATGCTGTGTTGAGACACTCAGGTGGGCTGCCTCTATAAATTCTCATGTTGATTGCAGATTCTTCATGGTTCCCCCAGCTTGCTCTGCCCACTTTGTTCTTGAAGCCGGGATCCTCATCGTAGTTGTAAGTATAGTGGGCACACCTGCAGAATGTGCCGGGGCTTTTTGTGGTACTGTCAGACTTACACCGCGTATTAAAAATAGAAAGAGCACTCCAAAGATCGTTGCATCTCCCCTAAACACTTCGATGAGGTAAAGTAGCCAGAGGAAGGGAAGAAGAGGTTAATATTTTTATTCTGGGTACTTCGATCAGAAATTATTCAGGGTACTAAGGTCAGAAATTATTTTGGGTACTTGGATCAGAAATTATATTAGGTACTTAGTTCTTGTTGTTTGTTTAAATTTGTTAGTTATTTTGGGTTTTTTCTTTCAGAAGTTATGCTGTGTTTTTTTTTATTTAAAAACAGAAATTCTGTAGGTCTGCTAATTCCCACAAACCAAATTGTAATTAATTCTAACAAATCTAATTGCAATTCCTCCAATGGTCATGACGCAGTTGATCAAGAGGGCAACGTGTGCATCTCAATACTGCATGAACCTGGCGACGATAAGTATGGCTACGAGAAGGCGGCGGAACGGTGGCTGCCGGTCCACACGGTGGAAACCATCTGCATCAGTGTCATCTCCATGCTCGCTGACCCCAATGATGAATCTCCGGCCAATGTAGATGCTGCTGTAAGTCGTGTGTGTCTGTCCTGTTTTTGTAGATGCTGCTGTAAGTCTTGTGTGTCTGTCCTGCTTTTGTAGATGCTGCTGTAAGTCGTTTGTGTCTGTCCTGCTTTTGTAGATGCTCCTGTAAGTCGTGTGTGTCTGTCCTGCTTTTGTAGATGCTCCTGTAAGTCGTGTGTGTCTTTCCTGCTTTTGTAGATACTGCTGTAAGTCGTGTGTGTCTTTCCTGCTTTTGTAGATGCTACTGTAAGTCGTGTGTGTCTTTCCTGCTTTTGTAGATGCTCCTGTAAGTCGTGTGTGTCTGTCCTGCTTTTGTAGATACTGCTGTAAGTCGTGTGTGTCTTTCCTGCTTTTGTAGATGCTACTGTAAGTCGTGTGTGTCTTTCCTGCTTTTGTAGATGCTCCTGTAAGTCGTGTGTGTCTTTCCTGCTTTTGTAGATACTGCTGTAAGTCGTGTGTGTCTTTCCTGCTTTTGTAGATGCTACTGTAAGTCGTGTGTCTCGTTCCTGCTTTTGTAGATGCAGGTGTGAGTCTGGTATTTCTGACCTGCTTTTGTAGATTCTGGTGTAAATCGTGTGTGTCTGTCGTGCTTTTGTAGATACTGGTGTAAGTCGTATGTGTCCGTCGTGCTTTTGTAGATACTGCTGTAAGTCTTGTGTGTCTGCCGTGCTTTTGTAGATACTGCTGTAAGTTGTGTGTGTCTGTCATGCTTTTGTAGATGTCTCTTTAAGTCTTATGAGGAGGGGCCAAATGGATAAGAATACAGTGCTTTCATGCAGGAGACCCGGGTTAAAATCCTCAGTTATATTGGAGATTTTTTTTTTTTTTTTTCTGTTTTGGGGTGTGCACAAAAATCCTAACCCGAACAGTCTGTGGTGACTAATCTTCAAACTGAGAGACACAACACTGTACCCTGAATGAGTGATAAATGCAAGCAGTAATGCAGGGAAAGTAAAAAAAGATGATGCTAAGGCTTGTTGCCTAAATGAACTTTTATTGGTGCTGCTGAAAGTCTTCAGTTGGAAATCGAAAAGAGGCTTTGCAGCGCTGCTCAGGCAAAGTTTGGTGTTAAAAATCTACCCAAAATGTATTCCAGGATCCTCACTGGTGCTACGGAGTTCATGCATTGTGTTGTTGCTGCTAAAAGTTTTGGGTGTCTGTTGTTGAACTTATGTTGGTGCATCACTTGCCAGCTGGTCAGCTCTTTCATTACCATTTACTCCTGCATGCCCACTGTAGATCCAAGAGATACAGGTTAACTGCAACTTCTGAATGCCTTCTACCAATTTGGAGTGTAGACTACCCGTTTTTCATTTTAGAGTGAGGAGATATTCCAATGGGTTCACTTTCCCTTTTTAAGAAAACACAATTTTGAATAAATGTTACCAGGGTGACAGGAACTTGTTTCTGTTGTAGACGCTTATGTTTGTCGTGTATGGGTCTGTCCTTTACCTTTTGTTGACAACTTTTAGTGATGAGCAGTCAGCTTATTCAGGTAGAGACTGTGCCAGTTTTATACTGGTTGAAATGTTATTTAACTTTTGCATCATATTTGATTAAACGACTCTCATTTCAGAAAATGTGGCGAGAGAACTTTGAGGAGTTTAAAAAGAGAGTTACACGGACGGTACGAAAGAGTATTGAAGAATTATGATGCCTCTTCCTATTGTTAAAATGTGAGTAATGTATCGTCATCATGACTTAGGCAATCATGTCGCTCTGCAAATCTTGTTTCTTTTTGAAATGCTATCTTTTCCTGGCACATCCTACTCTTAATTTCTGCCTCACACCTTAAATCTGCAAATGCTTATTCGGCATCAGAATGTGTTTAACATGGGATGTACTGTGGCTGTACAGTAGTAAATATATGTAAGGGGGGGGGGGTATTATGAATGTTGACTTATTAAAGTTTTACTAAAATTGGATGTGGGGCCAAAAGCTGCAGACGTCGCAGCCTACCTGTAAAACACAATACCCTGTCTGGCACCCTTTTAAGGGTGAATTAGTTCAATTAGTCCACAGATTATCCTCATTGCACATGGAACCATTCAGTCCGTACGTGCTTGGATCCCCTCCTTAGTAAATCCTGCAGTGTGTAGCAACTCACAACACTTCTGTGTTGGTTTCTTATTCATTGGCTTCCTGTATGGTGCTCTTATCTGGCCACACCCCTTTTAATCTGTTGTTCTTGCAGTCTGATCATTAGGCGAATAAGAAAATGTTAATCAGGTGTCATGTCAGGGGAACGAATCACCCAGCAGTGTCTTTAGCACCCTTGTTATTTCATAGGTTTCTTACGATCTACAAAATTATTAATTTCTTGTCCTAGTATGGGTAACGAATGACTTTGTGATTATTATTTTTTTTCAGTACTTTGATTTTAGTTGTTGATTTGGGAAGAGGGAGGATGTAAAGTAAAGAAGCAAAGGTGTTCAAACAAACACGCTACGACAGATAGTGTTGGGGAGAACCAGTATT
Source organism: Candidula unifasciata (assembly GCA_905116865.2). Lineage (NCBI taxonomy): Eukaryota > Metazoa > Mollusca > Gastropoda > Stylommatophora > Geomitridae > Candidula > Candidula unifasciata. The sequence continues at coordinate 432,095 of CAJHNH020005201.1, forward strand.
GAACTTTATAGGTAGACAACAAATTAATGTTGACAGAGCCCGAGATGGACTGCAGAAATATCCAAGACACTGAAAAGTACTTTATGGTGTTAGTGTTGTTGTCCATAAAGATGATGATGACCACTCTTTTTCATCAAGTATGAGTACAAAGATGACTGATGAGGCAGATGCGGGCCCGAAAAGTTCTTGGACAGTGAGAACAGGGAATAAGCGTTGTGCCAGGGAGAGATATATATAAAGCAAACAGAAGGACCTGTTCCAGATATCTCTTCCTGCCCCGAGGCCGTGAGGCATATCAGGAGTAAAAAAAATTAGGGGGGGGGGGTGTGGACCGACTAGATTTTTCGGGGAAATGGTACCATTTTAGTCTGCTTGGCTCCTGGTCACACCCAACATAAAATGGACACTGGGTAAAGTCTTTGGAAGTAAAGGCAGCCAGTGCGATGTTGTCTACATCACCCACAGAGTGCCGATTGGTCTACAAAATGCAGGTCTAGCTCTATATGTTAAACACACCTAAGAACCTGGAAAAGGGTCACTTGCTTTTACATATATTCTGTATAATCATAAGGGGATAATAATTGAATGGTAGTTACTAGAATTTTACATTTAGAGTGTCCATTGATACTTTATATTCCCTACGTGGATGATACTGTATATTTCCTACATGGCTGATACTCTATATTCTCTGCATGGATGATACTCTATATTCCCTACATGGATGATACTCTATATTCCATGTGTGAATTCCAGTTTAGGGGAACAAGGATAGACTCGCTGCAGCACCCCTACCCAAAGACATATCATAAAAGGTGAATAACTAGGAGTGTTTCCGTCAAACTGAACCTACCTGAGAGGTCAGGAACCAACAGTCTGCATTTAAACAAGCCAAATCTGTAAAATGAATGTGCACGCAGAACTCAAGTTCTTGAACAAAATCAAAGTCTAGAAGTGGATGAACAACCAGAGTTTTCTAAGTTTACAGCCAGTGAGCGCTAAGAAAAAGATACTTAATATCTTCTTTTTCACGTACAGTTTTACCGCTTCCGGTGTTGAGGGAGATATAAGATCCTGCTTCGTGCTCTTCTGGCTGCATCGTGGTGCTGTAGAGTTTCTCTGATGTTCTCTTCCCATCTTGTTCTTGGTTTATCTCTTGCTCTACGTCCCTCTCCTGTTTTGGTGTATGCCTTGTATGTTATATCATCAGGAGGCATTCTCTCCAAGTGGGCAAACCATTTGATTTGCTGTCTTTGTATGTAATTTAGAATTGCTTCTGTGTCAACTGTATCTCGTATGACCTCATTCCTGATTTTATCCCATCTGGTCACTCCTACCGTCTTTCTCATCAGTCCTTTTATATCTCATTGTACTTGTTGTAAACAGTGTTTAGCACCGACCATTTCCTACACTTGAACGTGAACAGGTCAGTCACATATTATTGCCCTTTATTTAATATTTGAACCATTTGTCTTTATATTTAATCAGCTTGTTCTCTTTTCTGTCCATTTCAGCGAAGTCCCTCCTGGTTTAACTGAGAAACCACCTTGAACCGGCAGCATCAGCCAGTCTGGATTTTAAAAAAAACAAGACTAGCAAGCAGATCCTGTATCGACCTGGATGCCTTGTTTGAAGTCAACTCTGAATTTGAACACCTGTTTTCTGTTTTCTCAAACCTAACCCCATTCATGCTTTGATAAATATCTTTGATAGAGTGAAAGACTGATACCGTTGTACCTCTGGCGTAGTGCTGTAAAATATGACCTGTTGTTGTGTGCGTCTGGTATGCTTGAAGTTTTGTGTGTGGTTCCTGAAGTGAGTGTGGTATTTATATCCACTAAAGTTAACATAATAGGCCCTGTTCATATCTTGTGATGTCAAGTTTGTACTTTCAGAAGTATCCTTTGATTTAATTTTCATTAATTACCTCTGATGTTGGACAAATTTATAAGAATCTAATGTAATTTGGAGTTTTCCTGTTTGATTTCAACCAGTTTTTCTATTAAGTAATCTATTGTAGTGTGTGTGAATTTATTGCAATGCTAAAAAATGTAAACGCAAACTGGTCCTTGAGATGCATGAAATTAGCCTAAGAATATGTTTCTGCTTCTGAGCTTTGAGTATTTTTTCTTTTTGTTTCTACTAACACTTTGTTGTTATTAGCATGTGATTAGCTTTTTCCATGAATCCTAGCCATCAGGTTGTGTGTTGTTCTCTTCTTACTTTTGGTCAAGGCATACTTAGAAAATCTGGCACTGACCACTACTGCTATATTTAGTTTTCTTTAAAGTAGTGCTTTTTTCCCCCCCCCCCCCCTTCTTTTTTTTTTATTTTTTGCCACTCGTTTTTCCCTTTGGTCAACAGTAGAACCTCCTGGGGCTTCCTTTAAATGTTAACTCAGAAATTGTCAAAACAGATTTCTGTGTGTCCTCAAATTTCTCTGACTTTAGCAGCTTAAAGTTACACTCAAACATTGCCAGCAGCATTTGTGTTTCAGAAGTTACTCCCAGACACTGACAGTAGCATTTCTAATCCAAATTTACTCCTAAAACAGGGGTTCGAATACTTTATTATAATTCCAGTTTCTGTAGCATTAGGCTAACATTTGGTTTCTGGGATGGCTAGTGCATGTTGATAAAGATTTTTCTTTTGCAAATTAAGATATGAATTGTGTTTTCCTATTTAATTTTTTTTCTTCAAATCTAGAGATTTTCTCACAACATTTCAGCTGCAGTAACCATCCCACGCCGCCTTTTTTTCATTTGTAAAGTATTAACTTTACTGGCTTTAAACAGATGTAATTTCTGTTGTTATTTCTGCCCCTCCCCACTGTGACTTCTATCTCCTCCCCTAAAAGAAAATGGATACATATTTGAATAATCTACTATGCATGATGTTTGTGTGAGAGCGGCAACGAAATATTTGAAATTGATGGTTGATCACGTTTACTTATGTAACATTGAGTCATTGAAATATTCTTTGTGGGTTGATCATTCACTTTGTCTGGTTCTGTATTACGTGTGTGTGTTGTGGGATGAATTTGTATAGTTTCTTCTGAGTAGGATGTGATTTTGTAATGTATGTGCATTTTAAGGGCTGTAAATTATGGGGTGAGATCTGGCCTGGGGATAGAGAATGTGACTTTAAAGTTCTTCCTGACTTTTGGCTGTAGAATACGGGGTATCAGTCTAGACCCACCTTTTAGTTAAGGCTGTGGGATATGGGGTATCAAGCCCATAATAAAATTATAAACCAGATCCACTTGCTGGCTATGGCTGTATATGTGAGAAAAAAAGTAAACATTGACTTCCCACCCCCTGCATTAGACTGACTGCACCACCTCCCTCTCCTGAGATATAGAATATAGAGTGTATGATTTCCAATCCATATTTAATTTGTTCATATCAGGAGAATAAAGTCCTCACACACATTTATTATAAATTACTCTCTGGAGATTTTGGGATCTCTTTAATGCAGAATTTAAGAAAGAGGTATCAGGCTCTGAAATTAAATGGGTTACTGCATCTCACAGTATATACCTTCTGTGTCTGCCAAAAGCTCTTTGTCGGTCACACCCCAGTTGCATTATCTGGCTTCATTTGAGTTCAGGACCAACATTAATGCTTCAGGACATTCACATAAGTGCTCTGTCCGATCTTCAGCAGCCAGCAGAGAGTTCCAGTTTCCATAGTGCCAGTAGTAGTCTGTTTGTTTTGCCTTTCCGTGTTGGCCAGATTCCCCTGGTGACTCCTGACTGCACTTATTCTATTCAGACCATGATGATCAATTTGTTTCTGCATTGTTCATTTGATCCCAGAGGCCCTTGATAACATCTAACTTGTCATGCATCTGGCATGCTATTTGTAAATCTTTAACATGCAAGCCAGGATAGGGGTATTGACTTTTCTAGTGTGGGGGGGACGTTGCTTACAATTAAGACACAACTTCAGTCAGGGCATTTACAACTTTGCAGTCACGTCATTTACAACTTCACAGTCAGGCCATTTACAACTTTGCAGTCAGGCTAATTTACAAATTCACAGTCTGGCCATTTACAGTTTCACTGATCAAAATCAGTTGAAAAAAAAGGGGTCTCCTGGGTCGAGTCATTTGCCTCACATACTGGAGGTTGTGGGTCTGTCTGCATCATTCGGTCCACGAGTTCAGTTTTTACGGGGACCGCTGTGGGTGGTTGTGTGTGCTTTGCGTGGTGCTCTCAGCAGGCGGCTAGCTGTTCTACAGAGAGAGACTGAGTCCTAGCGATAAAACTCAGTGCGAGGAATTCAATCCTCTTGACTTTAAAACTTTTAACCGTATAAAACCTTAGAAAGTTTTTTGTTTTTAAAGTGAGGACAGAAAAAGAGTCAACTTACCTCAGAAAACCTAGCATGTCACATCCCACCCACATTTTACCTAGTTTTTGGAAGTATTATCTAATGTTACTGCGACTTTGTCTGTGTGGCTTAGGCATTGTGAACACGCTTCATAATGTTGGGATGCCGGGTAGCTACGGACAGTTTGTCTTGCGTTGGTTTTGACAGTGGTACTGAGAGCTGCCGTTCAGAAAGCAGTGACAGGCTAAAACTACTGAACGTAAAAATTTTCCTAGAAAAACAGCCAAAACAAATGCTGGGGTTGGTTCTGCAATGCCCTGTAAAGGATACACAACTAACTGTGACCTTACATGAGTGAAACAGAATTGGCTAGTTGTAGCAAAATGGGTAGAATACATTCACAATGGGCAGACAAAGCATTTGTTGGAATAAAAGAAGCACTGTGTGCCACCTTATATTCAGCCACACAGACCTGTTGTGCATGATCTCTTCCTAACTTGACATTGCAAAAGTGGCAGGGATAGGAGTAATATTTTATGGAGAGATGTCATGTTAACACTGTTGTCCCAAGAAAGGTCAGTTTTCAGACTGTTAATGGTTTTTGATGAAATGATGTCTTTAAACAGTGGTAACCAATATTAAAGCTGTTATACACAACAGCTTTAATATTGGTTGCAGTAGAACAGTGTGCAGAACAATTGTCTCCAACTGGGGGAGGGGATGAGGAAGTTTCAGTGGAGGCACACAGCAGTTTTGACACTTGAGTGCACTTCTACTTGTAACAATCAAGATTTTTAGCTTTAACAATCATGAAAACAAAACAGTGTTACCAGCTTGATATGGAGAATGCTTATCCAACATCAGACCAAAAATAGCAGATATTCTCAAGACAAAACACTGTCAACCATCACAGTGATATTTAGACACGAAATTACTAGATGATTGTTTCTGTTGCTATTTAACGATGAATAATGTGGATGTTTCTCTCCAAGTTCTTGTTATAAGTACTTGAGATTTTTTTTCCCTCTTTTTAATCACATTGGAGGAAGGGGGGGGGGGGGGGGTAAAATATGTTTAAAAATAATAATTCAAAAACTGTTGCCAAAAGTGACTAATTGAGGTTTGCTGAAATCAGACGTGTTTTGCCAGAAGGCTCTGATGTCAAAGCTTAACTGTGTAAACCATAACCAACCACACTTGTAACCGTCTCGCACTTGGGAACGCTAACACATTGGATCATGACCATGTTGAAATTTAAAAAAAAAAAAAAAAATTGCAGGTGAACTAATAAATTTGTTAAAATGTGCTGAGCTTTCGTTTTAAAAAGAAGAAAAAATTATGACTTAAAACATAAATAGTAGTCAGAAAACAGGTTGAAGGGGGTAGTCAGTAATCAGAAAACAGGTAGAGTGGAATAAATTCCTGGGGGCCTTAAACGAACATATATCGAGTGACTTATGATGTGACCTCTATTCCTGACATTTGCAGGAAAATTTGATGTCAACCTGGCCTTATAAAAAAGCCACTTAGCTCAAAGGTCGACACCCATTCTCTCCCCCTTCCCCAATGAGTTACCGTATACATATCTTGACCTCCTAAACGTTTGCGCAGGTGCGAACACAGCCAATAGCATTAAATGTGCGTCTCATAAACAGGTCACCACAGACAAGTCAGAAAAGTAACATCCACAGGTAACGGCCCAACCAGAAGGGTCAATTTTGCAGCTTCTACAGGGTGAAAGAGTTTGAGTGGACATAGAAGAGGAAGAGAATCACCAATCTTGTCTTTGTCCCAGCATTACTGCGTGGTAATAACCCAAGCTCATAGAAATGCATATCAACAGAATTGTCTGAAAAGAAAGAGGAAAGACACTGGTCATCTCATATTATGTAAATGTCTCACATTTTACACATCTGGGGTTTAACCAAATTCAGTTAGATTTGATTTAACTTTAGCTAATTAACCAGATGGGGAACTCTTGCGATGTAGCAGCTAGACGCTCAACTGCAGATCAGAAGGTCCTGGGTTCAAGTCCCTATGCAGCCAGACTTTTTGTTTGAAAAATGACCTTGGTTTATGCAGATGACCCCACATAGACAATTTCATAAGCCTGGATAAGGCTAACTTAGAAAACTATATACAACTATGATCTCAGTGGATCTCTTCCCCCCAATCCTCAAAAAGTTACCTTCTCTTAAGTGGAAAACCAAGCCTTGAGTGGGTAAAATGGTACAGTCCTAGGAAGTAAAGTCAGCTGGTGGGATGCGAACCACATCGCCAAGTGCTGATTGGTCTATTAAATATAGCCCTCTATGCCCAATGGGGAAAAGAGTTTTTTTTTTTTCAATGCTTCAGAATACCAGCACAAGCTTTTCTGCGGGCCCTATATTCTGCCTTTCAGCTTGGGGTTGTGAAGAGGCACCCAGTGCAAGCATTGGTGTGTGTGTGTGTTACAGCTGCTGGTATTCACGGTCTCAGATATACCTAGCTGTTCATCGCTTGCAAGGGTAGCCTTTAGTTCTGCTTCCATTGTATCCAAGTGACAGGGCTTTCTGTGGTGCCCTGTCTTGCTGTCATTTTGACACCTGTCCGAACTATTTGACCTGTTTTTTATATCAGGAGAAAACTAACCTAACATGGAAACAGGGCCTCTACTTTTTTTTCTAATCAACAAAACTTGAACTTGTACATTGCTGTCATGCCTTTGTGGAGTTACCACATGTTTCTTCTTTGCATTCAGCAGCTGTAAGTTCTGGTTGTTTGTCCACTTCTGGATTTTGATGTTGTTCCAGAACTTGAGTTTTGCGCGCACATCCATTTCACATACCTGTCTTATTTGTATGCAAGGAAGCATTGCTAATCAGTTAACTTGCTTGTGGGGGGTCTTAACAACCCCTTCCCCCAATTGGGACCCACTAATATTAACAGGATGAACTCAGGTAAAGTTGTGACAATGTAAGCCACTGGAAAACACAAAATCTACGCCATATTGGCAAAATTACACAGGCTGCTGCAGTCTCCATCAGCAATCGGCAAAACACAAAGATTGAACTGACAGTCAGTAGCATGTCCTTTGCAGAACCTTACTCCCATATCAACCCTCCTGAAAACTTCTTGATCACAAGCAAGATGTCCTGTCTCCGATACACCCATCTGGAAATCATCTACCACATCCCGCACCCATCTTCTCTTTGGCCTTCCTCTTCCTCTCTTCCCAAACATATACCCCTCTGACACTGAATTAACTAATTTGAAGCATTATAATACGTAAATGTGGCATTATATTACTAAATTACAATCTTATGTAAATGTGGCACAACATTTAAAAATATCAACTTGTGAAATAAAAATAAGTCAGCAGAATAAAATGAAACAAGGGGCTGCAAATGTTCAGTTTGTAAAGCCCATCTACTCTTCATTTTCCCTATTGTTTAAACTAAAGTTTTGTTCTTGATACTGCAGGGGCACCATCTGACTAGTTGTTGCATCAAAGGTAGCACGAGACTGACACGATCAGTCTTTACTGGCTGAGATGTTTATCCACTCTTGGTTGATGAAATGGTAATCCACTCTTGCTGTCTGAGATGGTAATCTACTTGTGCTGTCCGAGATGGTAATTCACTCTTATTAACTGAGATATCGATCCATTCATGCTGTCTGAGATGGTAATCCACTCATGCTGTGCGAGATAATCCGCTGAAGCTGATTTTATACTAAAATTATATCAGCTTTAACTGGCCGTGACATCCTCAACAAAGGACCCATTGTGAATCCTCTTATTCAGAGGTTTGTCTCAAGAAATGTAAGCTTTTGTTAGCAATTAATGCAGAGTTAACATCCTAACACTTGAGGCTAGCCTACAGGTGCTGTTATTGCCTCAGCACAAGATGCTGACCAAATTTTTTAGTGGAACACTGGCTACATGTTTGTGCAACAGCCTAAGTTAACCACATACTTTTTTCAAAATGAGGTTTCATTTTGCTGGTTTATTTTGTGAGAAAACATGTTCTACTCTCATATCTAGAATTAAACAACATTAATCTGTACTCTTTGTTGAAATGTGAACATCGGAACTTAACTGAGATGTGTAGTTATGTGTAACAGCATCGTTCAGCGGATAATGGTCATTCTGTGGGTAGCAGAGCCACCCCGTACTTGTCGTTTGCAAATTGTTGACATTAAATTATTTCATTACGCTTATTTTCACCGCTTTTTCTGTTCTTTCATTTCTTCGTTTTGTATATGGATTATTTTTAAACCAGTGTCTTGTCTGGCAAGAAAAGTAAAGAACTGTTTCACACCTTCGGCTCACAAGGCATACAGACCATTCAGCATGATCAACATCACGCTTGCCGCTTCTGCTTCCCTATTATCTGTACCTTCATTAGCCCTTAGAAGGGCACTTAGAAGTAGTTTTGTGGTTTACAGCTAGGCTGGGATGTCTTTGCTATTCAGCCCAGCACCTCCAACTTCAGCAAACCTCTAACCAGTCGCTTTTAATATCAAGCTTGTTAGGGGGCAGTGAGTCTTACGACCCCCAGGATGGGTCCCCAGAACCCACACAGGAAAGCTGGTACTAATTGTAGGCTAGTTTGACATGGAAGCCAGTCTTGCTCAGTATGACAGAATTTAAGCAGCACAGATTTTTTTTTTTTTTAATGTGAAACGGTTGTTACAAATTATACTGTCATCTGAACCAGTAATAGTCTCTGCTCTGATCTGAACCAGTAACAGTCTCTACTGTCATCTGAACCATTGATAGTCTCTAATATCATCTGAACCAGTAATAGTCTCTACTGTCATCTGAACCAGTAATAGCCTCTACTGTCATCTGAACCATTGATAGCCTCTACTGTCATCTGAACCAGTAATAGCCTCTACTGTCAACTGAACCAGTGACAGTCTCTACTGTCATCTGAACCATTGACAGTCTCTACTGTCATCTGAACCATTGATAGCCTCTACTGTCATCTGAACCAGGAATAGCCTCTACTGTCATCTGAACCATTGATAGCCTCTACTGTCATCTGAACCAGTAATAGCCTCTACTGTCAACTGAACCAGTAATAGTCTCTACTGTCAACTGAACCAGTGACAGTCTCTACTGTCAACTGAACCAGTGACAGTCTCTACTGTCATCTGAACCAGTAATAGCCTCTACTGTCATCTGAACCATTGATAGCCTCTACTGTCATCTGAACCAGTAATAGCCTCTACTGTCAACTGAACCAGTAATAGTCTCTACTGTCATCTGAGCCATTGATAGTCTCTACTGTCAACTGAACCCTCTTTATGGAAAGGATTCGTCACTTGAACCAGCTGAGAATTCTTTTCATACAAAAGATTCTCCTGTCTGAATCAGTTAAGAATTATTGTTACATGAGAGATTCTTTTGTCGTCTGAATTAGTTTAGAATTTTTATTATCTAAAAGACAATCTTGTCATCTGAACCAGTTTTGAATTCCTGTCATATAAATTATTCTCTTGTCACATTCGAACCACATTCAGAATGACTCCAAATGCAGATTATGCCATCATCTAAACTAGCTGTAGCTAAAAAGATTTATGTTATCTGAACTAGTTAAGAATTCTTCTGTCATAAACAGGATTCTCTAAATCGGTCTTCTTCTTAATCATCTAAGAAACTCACTGCCTGTGAACTCCGCCAGACAAGTCTGGTTGTTGGTTGTTCATTCACTCCAGGACTGTGATCTTGATCCAGAACTTGGGAGTTTTCACTATTTTACACATCTGGTTTATTTAAATTGTTAGTTCCTTGTCTTTCAGTCGCAAGTGTTAGGAAATTAACAGAACGACAGACTGGCTGGTTCTGCACCAGTGGGTGGTGAATTTATGCATGACCAGCTAGATGTGGTCAAGGCCCTTTGGGAGCAAGTGAACAGTGCACAGATAAATCATTACGGTCAGGAGAGAACAGTATAGCTGGGAGGGACATTCTACACTCAGAGGCAATCAAGACGGATATAAAATCAAACTGCTACTGGTACCATCGGAATAGAAACTCCTTGCTGACTGCTGAAGATGAGGACGGAGCACTTATGGGAATGTTCTGAGTGCTTTGAGGACAGTACTTAGCTCACACTCAGGCAGAGCTACTCTTGACTCTGAAGGAAGCACAACACCCCCCCCCCCCAATTAGTTGCCTCCTAGGACATGCTTGTTAGGGGAGTAGTGGGTGTATTCTTTGTTCTCTAAAATGGAGCCCGGGAACCCACACACAGAATAGTGGAATAATCTGAATCAGTTAATAACCAGTATCGAAAGGATTCCTGTCAACTGGACTACCTGTAGTTAAGAATCCCACCTTCACCTGAACCATACATTCTAGATTCCATGAACATCTCAACTGGTGAATGTCTCCACTTTCATCGGAACAAAGTGCAGAACTACTGCCATGTTACAGGAATCAGGTATTGATGCACCAGGTGCAAATATTCAGGCACCACATTCACTGGCATGCACCAGCAAGACATCTTGTGGGAACCTCTGTAAACAGATTGGACATTCTGCAAATGTGGCAGCTTCATCTATCAAGAGTTCGTCTGGTGATGTCCAGACTGCAGCAGCAGACCCAAGTCTGACTGGGGTACAGAAAGCTCGATGTGCGGGGATGACATCCGCTGGGTATTGACCTGGGGGATATAAGTATACAATGTCATTTTTGCGAGAAGGCATGTAGGTGTAACAGGAAAGGAACAAGGTGACAGACTTGCTGGCGGGGCTACTGCAGAGGGCGGATGAGCAATGGGCCTGACATACTAAATGCTCTACAAGAAATACATCAATCATGATGACCGAATCTGCAACTATGACCAGGCTACGAAAACAGAAGTCAGCTGAGGTCAGACAAGGGTGCTGTTCAAGAAACCAAAGAAAATAACGAGGGGATTGGGAATCTCAGCCGCTATTCAGGTGTGGAGGAGGGGGAATTCCAAGCAGTTATGGCCTGAATGGATCACTTTTCAGTGATAAAGATTTGCTGACAAACATGGAGAAAGAATATTTTCAGAAGGAGAGAGGTTTTTTAAATTTTTATTAATTCCATGTCCTTTACAGGACGTTGATAAACCAACCCCAACATAATCTGACTGCTTGTCAATTAACTAGGCTATTTGATGTTCAGTAGTTTGCCACTGCTCATGAACAGTCTGCTCTCGATACCAGTGTTGAAACCAATGCAGCTGTAATAGAACCTGGTACTTTGGCATTGGCATTATGAAGCATGTTTGCAACTCCCAAATTCGTTGACTGTGTAAATAAATATATCTAAATACACAAAAGTCGATGTTAAATTTTATGTAAAAGTGAAATTCAGAAGTATGTTGGTATTTACACAACTACATAATGGAACATTACCCACCGAAGCAACTTTCACAAATGTCCGTGTCTTGTAACAGTGTGGTAGGACTGCTCCTTGTTCTGGGGAAGTGTAACAAACTTTAGTTCATGTATTAATATCAATATTACAAAATGCAATCTTCATACCAACTTTGTGCTATCAGTGTCAGGCCTGGACACTGACTAAAGAGCACGAAAGAAAACTGACCACCTGTGAGATGAGAGATGTTTGAGAAAGGCTGTGATCAAAACTGGAAGAGATAATGTGAGAAACAAAGAAATTTTAAGAACTGTTGGAACAACAACTGTAATTGAATTCATAGAAAAACAAAGACAGATAAGGTTTGGCCATTTAATGAGAGTAAATCCAATGATGCCAGCAACAACAGCATACAATATAAAAGCAGAAACTTCAAGAGATTAAGGGATGACCAGAAAGAAAGGTGGACTGAAAGATTCACTGTTATCCTCAGATTGCACAGGGTAACCAAGCATGCCCTAGTTCAGATACACCACATCTGTTAGTCTGCAACGCCTAGCAGCACAAAGCAGAATATGGACACAAGAAAGAAAGAAAGAATATCAATATTCATTCCAGCTCTCTTTCATTATGCTTTTTTGTATGTTTATTTTTGTGCACTCGCTGTAAACTCTGACGGAAATTCTTGTTGTTCATCCACTTCTGGACTTTGTTCAGTTTGTATGTAGTTTATAATTGTATAGATTGCCTGGTGCAGGTAGTGTGGCTCAAAGGGAGTCATGGTCACATAGTAGCTAGACACTCGCCTGAAGATCTGTAACAGACTCTAAAGGCAGGCTGAGAAAGGTGAAGACAGGGATGCTTCGAGCAGAGTGGCAAGCTTCACTGGGAAAGTCACGGGTAGTGAGCATACTTTGGATCTTTTCTCCAGGCCATGCCAGCGTATTGAGTAATGAACAGGCAGACAGATGGCTGGATCTGCACCACTGGGTGAATTGGTACATGACAAGACAGATGTGGTCAAGGCCCTTGAGAACAAGCAACGGAATCAGTAGAGAAAGAAGATTATTATGGCCTGGAGAGAATGAGACACCTGGATGTAACCAGAAGGTCTGGCCAGCTGACTACACTCAGAGGAAAGGCAAGACGGACACATAACCAGATTGTGACCGGTACCGTCAGTATTGGAACTCTGTGCTGGCGGCTGAAGATGAGGACGGTGCAAGCATGGGAATGCCCCGAATGCTGTGATGTCAATTTTTGACTCAACTCAATTCGCCTGAAGATCTAGGATTCATCTACTTCTTCTTTGTGTTCTTTGACTGTAAAGAAATTCAGGTTGTTTGTGCACTTCTAGACTTTAGTCTTGCTCCAGAACTTGAGTTTTGCATGCACATCCATTTTAATCTTCTTCTCCTTTTCCATGTCCACCGGCTGTAAACTTTGGCAGAAAGTCCTGGTTGTTCATCCACTTCTGGATGACTTTGATACTGGCCCCGAACCTGAGTTTTGCTTTCACATCTGTTTTACAGATTTGGCTTAGTTGAATGCAGACTGTTGGTTCCTTGCCTCTCAGCAGATGCACTCTAACATTGAAGGAAACACCCCTAATTAGTGTACTCTTTATGTCATGCTTGTTAGGATGCAGTTGCTCTTTTCATATTACCCCAAAATGGGGATTCGGCACCAATATAGGAAGGCTTCATGATTAATAGAATGAATTCTGCTTAAAACCCCAACAGGAGATATACCCTTGCAAAGCAGAATAAAGTAAAGATATCAAATCCTGGAACAAGACCAAGATCTGTAAAACAGATATATTTACACATAAAGACAAAAGAAAACTACACATCACTAAAATTATTTTTAAAAAATACAACTGATTATTCAATTTTCTGCATCAATTATTTAAGTCACATACATAGAGTAACAATTCTTACTTTCTTCTGCTGGAATGTTCCTTTGACTTATGATCTCCTGACCTTGAACTCTGGCTAGATCTATCACTTGTATAAGTGGAGGGAACTGATACACCAGGATTCTTATTAGATTTCGTTTTTATCCACTTGTTGCCTGGTGTACTGTGAAAAGTTGGTGTAGATAATTCTGTAGCTCTCACTGACATTGTTTGACTTTTCCTGATCTTGTTTGGGGAAGGCACATACTTATCACTGTTGCAACTACCAAGATATTCCAGACAATTTTGATTCATACGAGTGTCCAGTCTGTCAACATCATGTGAGATGGGTAGCCTGTCTGATAGTTTATAAGTCTGTTGTAAGTCTGAACTGTGTTTTGTTTCACTAACATTTAATTTATTTCTGGAAGTATGCATCCGATAAATCTTCCCTTTAGCAGACTTTGGGGTTTTCTTCATCAATCCAGTTTCATTTATGTGTGATTTTAGTTTTGGAGGCGTTATTTTTCCAGAATTATTATTTACAATTTTAGCAACATTAAAAGAAGAATTGTCCACTAGTGAAATGTCCCCTTTTTCAGATTCACTATGAAATGATTCTCTCTTACTGGCTGAGGAGTCAAATTTTATATCATCAACATCACAGGTGGATTCACCATCATCATTCATAATCTCCATGCTAAACTCCTGGAATATATCAAAGCTAGCCTTGCTCAATCGCTTTAGCTTTGCTGGTTTACTGGAACTGTAAGAAACAGGAGTCTTGTCCAAGTCTATGTTCTCATAAGGTTTATTGACACCTTCTGTTGTAGGTTTATTGACACCTTCTGTTGCAGGTTTATTGACACCTTCTGTTGTAACATCTTTACGGCAAGGGCTAGGACATGGAGATACAGCTTCTGATTTGTCCATCTCATGAGCATCACCATCATAAGACAAACTTGAAATGGAATCATTGTCTTTCTCAGCATTGTCTGTACTACTATGAGAGACTGCATCACCTTTTGATCTCATCTGTTTTTCTTTGTGTGTGTGTAGATTCTGACAAGATGAAGAGAATGACATCTTTAATGACAGTTTTTGTTGTGGAGAAGATAAATCTTTTTTGGCAATATTGAGATGGTGTAAATCTTCTTTGTGCTTCTCACCAGCAAAAATCTGGCCGTCCTCAACAAATAATGAATGTGGTGGAGTTAATATTTTACTTCTATATTCATTTGCCTCAATTGAAGCTGCTACCGTTGATGATTCTTTCCAGCCACATTGATTAGAAAATGTATTCAACATGGTGAACTCTGTTGTTGGCAAAGCTGTCATGTCTTTTTGATGGACAGGTTCTGTTTTCTTTACCTGTGAAGTTCTTTTTCTGATGGGAGTCTTTTGTATCATTCCATCTGAACTTGTTTTTATTGGTTCATTAGATAGTTTGCTAGAGATTGTTTTTGTTGCTGGTAAGTCACTTTGAACTTTTGACCCTAAAATTTTGTTTGATTACATCTGCATTCTATCTCTGCTTCCATTATGATATTATGCTACCTAGATACTGAAGTAACTTGGCACTGACCATGAGAAAGTTCAAGCAAGCAAAATCCACATAAAACTGCTGAGCATGCCTTATAAGGCTGCCAAGATTTTGCCAGTCA
Organism: Candidula unifasciata; assembly: GCA_905116865.2. Classification (NCBI taxonomy): domain Eukaryota; kingdom Metazoa; phylum Mollusca; class Gastropoda; order Stylommatophora; family Geomitridae; genus Candidula; species Candidula unifasciata. The sequence goes on from CAJHNH020005201.1 coordinate 447,326, forward strand.
GAGAGAAGAAATACAGACAGCAGCAGTGACCCTACAGGACAGTTATGAGAAACTTGTAAGGACCTCAAAGACCTATTTGCGACCCATGCCAGAACAGTTGAGTCAAATTTTGCTTACTAAAGAAGATTAACAACAACATGTGCCTCTCACCTGCTATAGTCACCTTATCTATGTCTGCTGCTGTTACATTCAATGTCTGCAAAAAACTTTTCATTTCCTCCGTGACCTGTCATATGAATATATAAAAAATATTTTAAATGGACAACTGGGAATTATAAATAATCAACTGTAACCAGGGCAGATCTTGGGTCATTGATTACCAACAATGCGACACAATGAAAGAAAGAAATTAAACGACAACTATCAATTGCTCTTTAAAGACTAAAACAACTAAACAAATTATGGGTACAGCATGTGGCGGATGATCTCCAGATGGGTTTATCGGACGCGGGACATTTTGCTTGTGATCGAGAAGTTTTCTGGAAGGTTGTTATGGGGCAAGCTTCTGCAAAAGACACGTTACTGACTGACTGACTGACTGACTGACTGACTGACTGACTGACCCTAGGCAGAGGTAAATCTTGATGTAAGGATTAAAATTGATCCCCCCTAATATATATATATAAATATATATATATATATATATATATATATATATATATATATATATATATATATATATATATATATATAGGTTCTAGGTTCTAGGGCTATAGTATGGGTGGGAGGGGAGGAGACTCACTGCCCTTTAGCTTATATAAGGTCAATGGAAACTAATTATGGGTTTACAGAAATTGGATGTGATGGGCCAAAAAAGAGAAGATATCACAAAAACGGAAAGAGAGGAAAAGAGACCCAGTTGGGGGGGGGAGAAGGAACAGACAGACACACATATACAGACACAACAAACATACACTCACAGAAGGAGGAGAGGAGGGATAGCAATGGTTGTGTTACTAAACTCACTTTGTTGTTCAACTGTGTCAGGCGTCGGAGGTGTGATCGCCGATCGTGAAGGTCGTGTTGAGTTTAGCACACAACACAATATAAGAAGAAAAATGATGGAAGGAGACACTGAAATCGAAAAAAGATATCTGAGAAATGCAAGAGAGAGATTGGAAACAGGACAGTGGCATAAGTAAAAAAAAAAAAAGTAAAGATCCTTTTTCATGCCTTTAGGCGCATTGGGCATATGGGAAGAGCACCCATATTTTTACAGACCATTCTGCACTAGGTGGCCAGGACAGTGGCATAGGGCAAGATAAATAGAAGAGAAGGGAGGAATAGATAATGACCCAATATACAAGGGAACAAAACATAAAAAAGACAAGACAGGAGGAAAATGTGGAGAAAAGCATACATTCCTGTGTACTCACAGGCAGGTCATTCTTCTTAGGCCACATGCTCAGAAAACAAGCCCTTTCTAGGGACAGGAGAAACCCGCTGTGGACTGTACGACTTCTGATTCTCCGACGCCTTCAACACCAGTTTGGCAGTTCTGGACAGACCTTGTTCTTGCTCACATCCATTCTCTGTGGAGCCGGCCATCTTCATTAGTCTGTACTTGAGCCTGTCTGTTGGGCTGCAGAAGTGGACAATAAAGGTGGCTGAAGTGTATGTAACTCTGTGCTGCTGTGTAGTAAGGAGGCATAGACAGACAGAAAGTAACAAATTAGAAAACTGAATAGTTATAGAAATGTGGATAAACAAAGGAATAAGCTGCATTGCACGGATACTTCTTCCTGGTGTCCACCAGTTGGGAACTCCGGTGGAAAGTTCTGGCTGTTCATCCACTTCTGGACTTTAGTCTTGTTCCAGAACTCGATTTTGTTTGTTCATACGTTTTACAGATTTGATTATTTGTACGCATACTGTCAATTCCTTGCATCTCAGGCAGATGCACTCTGCCTTAGGAGGAAAAATCCCTAATTATTTAATATTTTTTGACAGGCTTTGTGGATCTAATCCTCTTCCTTAAAATGGGGACCCAGAAACCACAAGGTGAAAGGCACAGAAACAAAATCAAGACATTTGGAAGAAACAATCATATTTTGGCCACAGTGAAGGGCACAACATCTACACACACACAAAAATTACTAGAAGAGAAGTGGAAGGCAAGTGAGCAAGAGATAGAGATAAAGATATAAGTGGGGATCTAACGTTATCAGATGGAAGTACAGCAGTCTACGAGAGTGTACGATCAGGGTGAGAGACAAAGAGGGCTGGAGATCCATTACAGCTAACCTTCACAGAGGAGATGGCACATGACTAACAGTTATGCAGAAACTGTTTCTCATTTACTTCCTCTTTTATCACTTTAGGTGTCAAGGAAGATGTAAGTTTTTGCTTCTTGCTTTTCTGGTCGCTTCAACCATAGACACATCGTGCTATTCTAGAATTTCTCTGATGTTTTCTTTCCATGTTGTTCTTGGTCTACCTTGTGCTCTACATCTTTCTCCTCTTTCGGTGTATACCTTGTGATGTACAGTGTCACAAGGTATTCTCTCTAAGTTGGCAAACCATTTGATTTACTGTCTTTGTATGTAATTTAGAATTGATTTTGTGCCGACTGGTAGGTATGTCATTACATCTACACCCCAGACTGAAAAGTAATATAAATATCAAAACTGTTATCTACAACTTACCTGTCAACTGTTTTGTTCATATCACCGAAGAAATGTTTCTGGATGGATGAAGTGTTGATCGCAGACTTGCTTAATGGACTAGCACCACTGACTGAAGGAGATGAAATCCCAGGTGGCGCCACCATAACGGCATCTCTGATGTGAATAAATGATAAACCCAGCTGAACATCTCGGCGATGGGGTTGTCGGCATATTATGTGCAGCCTATCCCAGAGTTCCACATGCTGTTTCCTGAGTAAAATCTTCTGTAAAAAAGGGTATAAAATACAAATACATGACATTCATTTGTAGCGCAGAACTGTTTCAGTCTGACTTCATTCCTTGACATAAAAAAAGGACCTTTTTCCATGCACGCCATTAGGTGTTCAGGTCATACAGTAACAGACTTTTATTTGTATATACCAATTGGCACGTGGTGGGTGCTGTGGACCACATCACGCAGACTGCTTTTACCTCTCATGACTTTATCTGGTACCCATTGCCAAGCCAAGTCCATTTTTGAAAAAAGAAATCTTAGCTTGATGAGGATTTGAACCTACAACCCTTGGGCAAAAGAAGAGTGTCTAGCCTTTACTCCACTGTAGCTTCTATACAGATATATACTATTCATATTGTGTTCGAGGGTAAGTTTCAAAATGTCTAAATTCTTCCAGAACAGCGTACTGTACGGTCAAATCTATATCCTCTGCTGCCGCAAGGTTTTTTTTTTTAAACCACACATAATCGAATCCAATATTCTTCTTGTCTGAGAAGTGTGCTACCAAACGAACAAGTTAGAGTGTGACATCATTATTTTATATTAACTAAACAAATTATTCAGAAAATAATGTCTTCAAGTGGATTCAAATGACAACTTTAACATGCAGAGACTAATTTGAAGTTGAAGCCAGTAGAACCAATACCCCCCCCCCCCCCCCCCCCCCCAAGAAAAAAAATGCTTCTAGAACAAATTAAGATTAATATTATTATAAATAAATAACATTAAAGAATAATTTTTTAAAAGTACTATACAGTAAAGTACTATACTATTCTATACTATACTATACTATACTATACTATACTATACTATACTATACTATACTATACTATACTATACTATACTATACTATACTATACTATACTATACTATACTATACTATACTATACTATACAAAACAACAACAAAAAAAAAAAAGTCTTACAGAATTACACAAAAGATAAAAACTGTATTAAACAAATAGTATTAAGCAGTAAAAGGGAACCGCATGGCGTCGCTGCTAGAGGCTCACCTGCGGATTGGAAGGTCGTGGGTCAAGGTCCTGGAGGAGCCAGGCTTTTTTTTTTGCAAAACTTCCCCCAGGTTGACCCAGCTTTAAAATGGTACCAGGTAAAGTCCTGAGAAGTCAAGCCAGCTGGCGTGATGCCGACCACATCACCCACGGTGTGCTAAATGGTCTATATAATATCGTTTAGCCCTATATGCCCAATACGCCTGAGGTGGGGAAAAGGGTGTTTACTTTAATATTACGGAGTAAAAACATAGCAAAAAAAAAAAACAGTATTAAACAAAAATAAATAGTATTAAATATTGAAATCAAAATTAACAACATAAGGAATAACAACAATTGAATGTTGAATTAAGAATCAACATCACAGCACTCCTGACACTCCTATAAGTGCTTAGTCCCTATCTTCAGCAGCAATCAAAGACTTCCAATTCTGATGGTTAAGTGCTGAGTGTCGGTCAGATCCCTTGGTAACTCCCCACAGAACCATTCTCCTTAGACCGTAATGATCTATCTGTGCCTCTGCACTGTTCACTCACTCTTAAAGGGCCCTTACAATATCTAACTTGTCATACATCAATTCACCACCAAGTGGTGCAGAGCCAGCCAGTCTATGAATATCAACAACAGAAAACAGACTTACTCTTAGAAAACATCTGCGTGCTCTTAAATCCACGACTTAATCTGCAGTCTAATGGGGACATTAACATGTAGGTTGGTATAAGTAATTTGTATTCTTGTGTCTGCGGCCAGTCTGATCGCCCAACTCGTACTTCCAGAGTCGCACACCAAACCGCACCTAAAAGTAAAGTACAAAAACAGTTCTTTCTCATCTCATCTCACCTCGATTCTCTTATACCTTGCGGTGTCAATGTGAAGTAAAATTCATAGGAAAGTGTCAGTTTGTGTGTTATGTAAATGGGGATTCCCAGGACTCTGTTATTCCCTCTGCCCACTGTTTGCATGGTCAGCCTCTGCTTCCCTTCCTGCCTGATCTGTACATCGTTGCTTGTCGTAGTATATAATCTTTGTTGGAATCCATGTTACATGCCCAAACTATTTCACTAGCTGTTTTCTAACAAAATCCAGAGCAGCAGCTACCCATATTTTTTTTTTGATTTCATTGTTTCTGATCGTATCTCTTTTTGTTATTTTAAGAGCCCTTCGCAAGAATCTCATCTCTTGCAGTATTTTTTTTTCTGCCGTCATTTAACTTACTCTGTATAGAATTTGTTAGTGTTTTAGATAAAAAATTGATTTTGTGTTGATTTGATTGTGTGACATGTGTAAAAATGTTTTTTATAACGAATTCTCTTTATTCAGGAATATCCTAAAATTTGAAAGTATGTGAGCTTGGCTTTATTTTTTTTTTCTAGGTCATTGTGGTGAAAGGATTTATGTTATTTGTGTGTGTGTGTTTTTTTTAACCCAGCTGTGTAAATTTTCCACGTACACCTTAACCTGGTCTACGTCAGTCTTTTTTGTCTAACATAAGACTGATTTTCTACTCTACCATTTCCCCTGATATGCCCCATAAATTTCATTTGCCTTTTCCTTTAGTTTCTCTTTTAACTATGTCACCCTGAGAAAGCAAGATTTTCTACTTTCACAGGTTTCTGATGGCATTACGTTTTTGCTGGCATATTACGCTATATCTTGTCAGTTGCATTTATTATTACAGTTACATCAACACAAAATGAAGCACACAGAATGAATCATTTTCAATGAAATACACTAAACAATTAAATGCACTGTAAACTCTTTTCCCAGGAAATTTAAGATTAGCCACATTTTCATGACAATTTTTAATTGTCCACACACTATTTTTCTTTACACAAAGCAAGTGTTCATTTTTATTGTTACAGCTTCTGCTAGTTTTAGTACACGTCTATACAGTGTGTGGTTGTTGTGTTATCAATCCAGCAGCGCATGAGCTTTTGATCTTTGGCCCAATGGCATGTAGTGAATTTGCATGTTTTCACAAGCTGTTCCTTTTATACAAATGTGTTCCACTTTTCTGGTCTCGGACGGAGTAGCATTCTTCTAGTCTCGCAGAGTTTACAGTAAATAGTGTGGTAAATAACTCTGAGGCATAGTCCTTACAAAATGATCATCACCTTCGGTTACATGTTATCTGAAACTAATTTCATGTGTGGATTTTTTTTTTAAAGTCAGGAAGAATGACTACACTACAAATAAAATATCTGGTTAGTCAAAAAATTTGTTTCCATCAAAAGGCCATAGAAGTCAAACAAAGGAATTCCCCCTGTGGGTTACTGGAGCACCATTGTGGGGAGAACAAGAAAATGTCTACCCAACAAGCATGTCATAAGAGTCGACTAATTAGGAGCTTCCTTTGAAGTCGGAGTACATCTGCCTGACAGGCATGGAACCAACAGTCAGCATGCAAATGAGTCAGACTTGTAAAATGGATGTGAACACAACACTCAGTTTCTCGAACAGGACTAGAGTCCAGAAGTAGACAAACACACAGAATTTTTTATCAGTGTTTACAGCCCGTAAACGTGAAGAAGAAGAAGAAACAAAAGAATGACCAGATTTCTTAAAGTGCACTTAAGTTTCATTTAACAGCAAAGTTAAAGCCAGTCAGTAACAACAATTAACACAAGAATTAGGTTTATTCTAAAAATTAACAATTGCTGCATTTCTCTTGAAATAAATGTTAACAATTTTTAAGATTAATTTTACTTACTTTTCTGAGTCGCTCCTCCTCTACCTTGGAGTGTAGAGGTTTGCCAGAGAGATTGCTTGACTTCTTTATCAGCAGTTTTCTTTTTAGCTTTGTTCCATTCCAGTCCTCTATCGCGACAGTTTAAGAGCCTGTTGAATGTTGTCTTTCCAGCGGACCCTGGGTTGCCCTAGAGGTTTGGTTCCCTGGTTCTAAGCCTCCCATGCCTGCCAATTTTTCTCCCATTCTGCATACATGTCCAAACCATCGTGACTGTGACTGATCCACTCGGGTTTGTAAGAACTGGGTATCAAGATCTTGACGTATTGTCTGACTTTGTCCCTTTGTGTCACCTTGACCATCTTTCTCAGATATCTCATTTCTGAGGCCTGAAGCTGGCTTCTGTGAGCTGTTGTCATTTCCCATGACTCACACCCATAGGTCAGGACTGGCACAAAGCTAGAGCGGTAAACAGTCACTTTCGTCCTCTTGCCAATTTACCTTTTACTAAGAAACCCTGGGTTTATGGCCTGGAAGAGTCTTCCAGCAGCTGCTTTTCATGTAGCCAGCTCAGTCTTAACGCCTCCATTTCAGTCTATTTCAACTCCAAGGTATTTTAACTGACTGACCTGCTCCAATGCATACTGTCCCATCATGATCTGGTGTTTCTTCTCCTCTCTTGAGATCACCATGGTTTTAGTTTTGGAGATACTGATGTTCACCTATCTCTTTTCATGCTCTTCCTTCCAGACAAGCAAGTTGGACTGAAGATCTGCCTCTGATTTAGCTATCAGGGCCACATCATCTGAAAATGCCAGCTTTGATATACAGATTGGTCTCATCTTCCAGTACCCTACTGAGTACTTCTTTATCTTCTTCTTACAGGTCTTGATGACATCATCCATCCTAAGAATGAATTTGAGGTTCATTCTGAACTTTTAATTTCTGTATTTAAGTCCAAACAAGTTAATGAGGTACATTCTGAAACACAACAACTGCTGTATTCTTCTTCTTCTTCACCGGCTGTCAACTCTGGCAGAAAGTTCAACAGAAAGTTGACAGATCTGACTCATTTGTGTGCACACTGTTGGTTCCCTGCCACTCAGGCAGATGCACTCAGACTTCAAAGGAAGCTCCCAATTAGTCGACTCTTACGACATGCTTTTGGGTAGGCAGTGGGTATATTCTAGTTTTCCCTATAACAGGGCCCTGGAACCCACACGGGGAACTGCTTTTTTTTATCTACAAAGTTAACAATCCATGTTAGCGCACACAAACCTATATCAAGATACGCCAGCTGACAGGGTTTCTCCAACTGCAGGATAACTTCAGATTTTCCGCTGGTGTCTTTTCTGTTCGACAGCCAAACCTTTGAACCGTCGCTGGCAATAAGATTGCTTGCTTTGTGACAATCATCCTGGAGATTTTTAAAGCAAAAAGCATTTAGACTAAACACTATATATAAAACATGTGTGTAAATACTTGATGAAAAGGAGAAAGAGAAATCTCTGAAGCAGAAGCAGTTCTATTCTTTATTCTTTCAAAGTTTCTGTATGCAGATTATATGCAGTTATATTCCTGTGTGAGTTCCAGGGCTCCTTTATGGGGAAAACAAGAAAAGAACCGCTGCCTTCCCAGCAAGCTTGTCGTAGGAGTCAACTAACTGAGAACTTATTTTGAAGTCGGAGTGCATCTGCCCATGAGGCAAGGAACATCCAACTGCACACAAACAAGCAGGTAAAGTGGATGTACACGCAAAACTCAGGCCCTGGCACAAAGCTAAATTTCAAATGGACGAACAACCAGGACTTTCTGCCGGAGCTTACACTCTGGTGAACAAAGAAGGAGAAGAGGAAATATGCATTTATTACAGCTGTTAAAATACCACTGTTAACTGCAGCTAAATTTAGCAATCGTTTTTCTTTCAAAGTGTTTTCAAAGGTCATTTTAAGGCAGTTTGCCTTTTTCTTTTTCAAGGTTCCTGGACAATGTTTACAAGATTTTTCAACAAGACTGTCTTTCAGTCTCAGTTGCTTTAGCGTTAAAGTTAGGGCACAAATAATGTGAGTCTCTGTAAAAAATTTACAGTGTGAAAAGTTCATAAGAACTGGAAAAAATATGTAAAACTCCAACTTGGAAAGGTGAATTTGTAACTTTCAGCACTAAAGAGTTGGTACTATAACACTACGCATCCCAAATTCAGTGTATGTTAGAAAGACAATATTTCAGTCTAACAAAGTAAAAATATGGGACAGGCAGCAGATTATGCCTATCCTTTTGTAGGTGTGCTCGAAGACCACAGTGTGTCCTGTCCGAAGTCTAAAAATTGTTGTTTGTTCTTTCCTGTTGAGTTTGTTTATGGGACGGACCATCATAAATGACCACATGAAGAGAATATGCTCAGAAGAATGTGCAGTGTATGGGGCTATCAATAAATGTATGGTGTGTTGCCAGGTACTGAATGAGTTAACTGTAATAAACAGCTAAATAAAAATCAGACATTGCAGAGTCGACTTTTCAACCCTGCAACAATAAGTTAAGGGCCCTTTTTCACGCTTTTATGTGTGGTGGGCATATAGGGCTAAACCTATATTTTATAGACCAATCAGCACTCAGTGGGTGAGGTGGCCAGCATCAAGTCAACCGCTTTTACTTCCCAAAACTTTACCTGGTACTCACTAAATGCTGCGGGACTTGGGAGCGCCCCTAAGCATGTCGTAAAAGTAAAATGTGACTAATTATAAATTAGGGGTTTGCTGAAATCAGATATGATGGTCAATAGGCATGGACATCACAGCCTAGCTGTAAACCACAATACATAGTACCAATCACCCCAATATCAGAAGAAGAAGCTATTGATTGGGTTTACAGTTTACTTTTCTCAGCTCAAAACAGTACCATCTTTTTTTTAAATGTTTTTAAATACAGAGGAACTTTTAAAAAGAATAGTTATTTTGTCATGTTACCCTAACAGTTCTTACTTACTTACTTAGTCGCTCCTCTTCTACCTTGGGGTGTAGAGGTTTGCCAGAGAGATCGCCAGACGTCTCTATCAGCAGTTTTCCCTAACAGTTCTGTGTTCTCATTTCCTTTCAAATATGCCATTTCCCTAGTGATTAATGTTTCCCAGAACTATTCTGAATCAATACAGGAACCTCATAAACTGGCGTCGTGAGTCACGGATAGTGATTTAATTTAGCAGCAGAAGAATGAAGCAAAAGCTGCTTTGAAAGCAGAAGAGTCGGTCACCGTAACTGCAACCCTCTATTTTATTAAAATCACATTAACTTATTATGGGGAGTTGCCGTGGCCAAGCGGCTAGACGCTCATCGCGGATCGGAAGGTCGTGGGTTTGCTCCCTGGCAGAGCTGGACTATTTTCAAAAATGACCTTGGCTCCCAGGTTGATCCAGTCTTGAGTGGGTACCGGGTGCAGTCCCGGGAAGTAAAGGCGGCCGGCGTGAGGCTGACCACATCCCCCATCTTGTGCTGATTGGCCTATAAAAGTATAGGTCTAGCCCTATATGCCTAAATGCGTGGAAAAGGGTCCTTTACTTTTTTTTACTATACTATTAACTTTTTACACAAAACTCTAAAGTGCACAATTAAGGCAAATCGAGGAAGATTAAGAGTCTCATTATTGGGTTTATGTAACTGTTGTTACGCTCTTAAAGGCAAGAGCAAAGTGTCCCTGCCTCTCTGTCGGCAAAACCGCAATCCACCTGTCTGAGTGGGTGAGACTGACTTGACTAACACTGTTTAGTAACAGTAATTAATATTAAATAACACACACAGAGATGTAGCACTGTGCGAAAAACTTGGGCCAGAACCATGGACAAGCAAGCCAGAGAAGAGAAATGTAGTCCTAAAGGTACCAGGGATCACTTCAAAAGATGCTCAGACGGAGACACAACAGAGAACCCTAGCTCTTGCTATGCTTGACGAGAAGTATCTCAACACCACTTGAACTCAGGTTTTCACCGACGCCTCTGCTATAGATGCAGTCAGAAAGGGGTGTTGTGGAATATACATTAAACCAGTAGAGCAGAAACTCTCTCTCTCTACAAGCAGGTGACATCTGCACTAACTTCAGAGCTGAGGCAACTGCCCTCCTTTCTGCAGTCCAACATCTCATCACTCAAGAACACAGAGGGCACAAAATTGTTATTCTTAGTTAGTGATTTATTGTCTGTTCTCCAAGCACTATCGAGCAAAAAACAAGACAAACTAATTGCAGATCTAAGGACCAACATTGGCTTACTTTCCAAGGAAGCAGAACTGGTCTTGCAGTGGATACCAGCCCACTGTGCTATTCAAGGAAATGAGAGAGCAGATGAGTTGGCAAAAGCTGGGAGTAATCTTCCACAACCTCATCCACCACACAGCTACAACTACAAGGAAACCAAAACAGCGCTAAAGCAGTCTTTTAAGCGGGAGTGGAGAAAGCAGATTGGAGATTACAGACCAGAGAGTGACAGCATAAACAAACTCAACAGGAAAGAACAAACAACAATTTTTAGACTTCGGACTGGACCCTGAGGTCTTCGAGCACATCTGTGGCTAACTAATCATACTAATGTCGAACGCAGAAGAAGAACACACACAGTGACTGACAGTACTAGTCATTCAAAGCGGTAATTTTGCCTAAAATTTGCTGTCACTGATTTTTAAAAAATAACAACTTCTTATACAAATGACAGTGTTCATCGACAGATCATTAAGTTTCTACAATGACCCAGAAAACAAACAAACCTGTGAAGAAAAAGACACGATAAACTTAATGTTTACAGGCGCCATTATATTTCCCCGGCAAAAATTGTAAAAAAGTACGACGTTCCCAAATGAAACAATTTTTTCTTTTCTGTAGTCATAAGTGTCCGTGAGTACCGCTTTTTGGTGTAGGCAGGGTTCTTTAATCCTGAGGATTTAGGATCGCATGGCTAGGCTGTCGCCAAAGATTGCGCGTGTTGGAATTTGTGTGTGTGTGTGTGCTCCTGACACGTGAGCCTAACCGAGGATTTGAACCTAGGTCTTTTCTTCCGTAACTACCACATTGGACCATGAATGCAGGGACTGGCCAGCTGGCGTTGCAGAATTAGAAGTTCAGCAAATAATTATCATGACCATCTATTCCCGCCCAGGCAGTGTGATTATATATACAGATGACGGCGTTGAGAGGCAAGAGAAGTTCATAATAAAAGCGAACGGACGTCGTTGAGTGCAACAAAGCCTGGCAAATGATGCCAATACAGCATCACTTTTGAGATTGGAGGTGGAGGCAGCCCCTACAAAATTCCGCTGGCTTGTTAACCAGCTGCATACACACGATTCTGGCTGAGTCACAGAGCATGTTGCGGATAAAAGTGTTACGATTTGGGAAAAAGAACAGTCTGCACACACAATTAAGTTAGATCTGTAAAACGGACGTGCACGCAAAACTAAATTTACGGAACAAGACTGATATCCAGAAATTGAAGAACAGCCGGAACTTTCCGCCCGAGTTTACAGACTGCGAAACGCTAATAAGAATAAGTTCAATCCGAAAACGCGTGGAAATTTATTATCACGTGCCTCTTGTTCTTTGCAACTGTCTCAGTTTGTCATATCTGTACCCCAGTCAGAAGCATGCCTTGTGTGAGGTTTTACCTCGATGTTTTCTTCTTTTTCACTGCAGTATTGAACACCCATGTTTCATATGTGACCTAATCAAGATGCTATCTGATGTTGGTAATCAAAATGTTCACAACCTTCTTTCTTGTGCACTGTCAACTCTTTCTGCTACACATGTTATAACAGTTGACGTCACTACATTAGACCTTCTCATGTGTGCTCAGTCCTTCCATGCAGCAGCCACTCCAAGGTACTTCTTATTGTTCCCATGAGACATTGGTTATAGTGTTTCTATCTCGGTCTTGAAGCTTGGTTTGCCATTGGGTGAGAGTGTTATGTTCCACTGGAGGGATAAGAGGGGAGGGGGACTAAACGTGTTAATTTATATTCTTTGGCAATGGATAACAAAAGCGAGGGTCTATTTCTTCTTCTTTGCATTCACTGGCTATAAACTCCAGTGGAAAGTTGTTTATCCACTTCTGGACTTTTGTCTTGTTCCTTGTCTCTCAAGCAGATGCACTTTGTCTTCAAAGGAAACACCCCCAGTTAGTCACCTTGTACGACATGCTTGGAAGGAGGACAAAAGGTCCCCCCCCCCCCCCCCCCCCCAAGGAACTCCTGAACCCACAAATGAGTCTATTTCACCACTGTACTGTCTTATATATGTATAGAGACATCTTATTCAAAGCATATTTATTTCATCTCTGCGCTACCAGTGCCAGACATGGTCACTCACAACAAACCATAAAAGAAAATTAGTAACCATGGAAATGAGATGTCTGAGAAGGGCTGTATCAGTGACCATACGAGATAAGATCAGGAATGAGATCATAAGAGAAAAAGTCGGCACATAACCAATTCTAGATTACACACGAAGACAGCAAGTGAAATGGTTTGCCCACTTAGAGAGAATGCCTTGTGACACCATTCCATGCAAAGCATACATGGAAAGAGAAGGACGTAGAGCACGAGGTAGACCAAGAACAAGATGGAAGGATAACATCAGAGAAACTCTACAACAGCACGATGTGCCTTTGGTCGAGGCGGCCAGAAGAGCTAGAAACAGAACCTTATATCTCGGCCGACACCCACAGCGGTAAAAAAGGAAGTGAAGAAGAAGAAGACTGTCTTATATTCTAGCTCACCGTTGGTTAGCTCCAAAGACTTACACAAAGGTTGGATTCCAGTGACAACCTCCAGGATCGACTGCCCTCAGCAACCAACAGACAATATGCCAACAAACCCAAGAATATCAGAGCTTAACCACTTTTATCTTATTTTGTGCATTAGTGGAAAAGTACAATGCTGAACTTTACATATGCTGCTTGAGGTTTGTGAGGATTATCACCACAGCACTCCTGACAGATCCACAGCTGCTTTAAACTTTTCAAAAGCTCCACGGGCGTGAAACAACTGACGTCTGTTCTGTGTTAATTAATCAAACGTCTTGTCCCCTTCGTAAACTGTTTATTTCTTGCAGCTCCAGACTGCATCCCTTTTCCATCAGCCCAGTTAGGGATACAGAGTCATGCCCTTTGTAGTATTTATCTTCCCGGTAAGTGCTGCGCGAGGCATCACTTGTGTCCGGGCCGCACCAGCAACAGCAGTGGGCTGCTTGTCTTTCGGTAAGAAGTCTTAGTAAAAAGTCACCAACTCTTATATGACTGACTTTATTCCTTTCCTTTGAATATTTGCAGACACTGTGTGTCTAGGACACTCAACTCCCACTGTATATTATTTTTTAAACAAAATATTTAAAAAAAAACAATCACAACTCCACACATACAAATGAAAACTTTAATGAAAAAGAAATACACATGTATAATACACCTATAGTAAAATTCTAATAGGTTTAATACTTGAATTTAATAAATGCCGCCTGGGTTATATTCTAATACTTGTAATAAAACATGTTAATACAAAACAGCCTGGGACAAACCTAACACAAGTCATACATTCTGTACACACCATCTCTCCACAACCCAGGGTTGTCAACACCCAAGACAAACTAGTAAATATAGTGTGCACTTAAGAAGTGACTTCTAAATGTATCTGCTATACAACATAATTAGAGTCCATACATCAAGTGTCTTACTTTCCTATACAGCTAATCTAGACATGATGTCAAGAGCATTTTGCAGGACTCTTCTTCATCACATGTATTTAATGTGCTTTTTCTCAGACGCTCAGCTCTGAGCCTGTCAGCGATTATTTGTTCATTTTACTCTTATTCAATTCCTGGACACAGCCCCCCCCCCCCCCAAAACCCTAATTCAATACATGTATCATTCATGTCACATTTGCACGCATCTTTATTTCACAGTAAAGGATAACCTGTAATTTTAGTAATAAAGCAAAGGACTTCCAGCCTTCAGGCTCATTAGGCATATAGGGCTAGACCTATATTTTATAGACCAATCGGCACTCGATGGATGATGTGGTCAGCATCACGCCTGCCACCTTTACTTTCCAGGATGGTACCTGGTCCCCACTTTCGGCTGGGTCGACCTGGCAGCCAAGGTCCTATATTTTTAAAGACAATTTCAACACAGTCAGGACCTGAACCCACGACCTTTGGATCCACAGGCAAGCTAAAATCTGCTACACCACGGCGGCTCCCACCTCTAATTCTATCCATCTGCCATTCACCATAGAGGATGTTTTCAGAACATTCCAAATGTGACGTAACTATCAATTCAATATTATTAATACAGTACACACCTGATGAGAACTCACCAGGGACCCAAGAAAATTATTCTTCTGATCAGAAATTCCCCTTATCTGGATAAAATTCCAAGCAAGAAGAATTGCAGGAGAAAACTAAATTGTTCTTCACACACACAAAAATTTGCCACAACCAAGATCACCTTAAGTGATCTACACTGTATTTCTTATTTAGACGCGATTTGGAAAGTTAGCTAAATGGATTTTTTTTAATGTCATTACATACCAGGTCATATTGCACATACAATATTTAATATAAAATAAACACATATCTAGAAAGATAAATAGTATGAGACAGAATAATACATAATATACTTCATTATAAAGGTTTGTTGGCAAAGGCACTCAATAGAAAAGGCAAAATTCGATCAGAAACAGAAAATGAAACAAATTAAGGTAAAGATTATCCTCTCCAAACTCTGTTCAATTTTGCAATGCCCCACCCTGCTGTCATCTTATTCTTTACAAAAGAGTTATATGAAAAAAATGTATCCAAAGTTTATTCATTACAGAAGACACAACCAAAGAAGTAGTCAAGTAAATCAAGAACCCCAGTTCCCACCAAGAGAGGTACATTGTGGTCGTCAGTCACTGTCCCAACTTCACAGCAAATAAGTCACAGTATAATCATTAAGTTTTGTGCCAGTGAAAACCACATATAAAATTATTACTGTCCACGTGTAAAGTTAAACAGACAGCAGCCTTGCAAAATCCAATAGCTTACATATAACATGCCTAAGGCGGCTGGCTGCCAGAGATCCTGTCATCAAGTATGTCACTAGAGCTGCAGTTCATAGTTGCTGGAACCATCAGCCATGACAAACCAACAGGTGTAAATGTATTACCGCATAAGGCAATTCTGTGGCAACAAGCCACTAGTCAATTTCTGAATATGCATTTCATAGTGTATCTGGTGCTAACCCCTATTTTCCCAAACAAACTGGAACTCAGCAGGTAAAAGAGTCGTACCGCTGGTCATTTTTACTTCTCTGATAATTTCCCAGTGACCATTTTAGGCTGCGTCAACATTTAAAAAAAAACCATGCCTTATCTCTTTTGGTGGCATAAAGTTTTGTACAAAAATAATTATGTTTTACACATTGGCAGGAAAACGCTAATTACTTACTGTGTTGTATGAAGGAAAAATGAAAGATACCATGTGGTTGCCAGATTTATTTAGTATGAACTGACCAAACTCAAGATACAAGAATATACTTGATGTGATGTTTGAGACTGTGGGAAATAGTCGGACAACACCATGTGTTCAGTAAAACATTGCGTTTTGATTAGGCCTGAAGGAGTTAAAGGGGATTTGAATTCATGGCCACCAGGATAGTATGCAAGCAAGCTAGTTAACCACTGCACCAAAATGGCTCATAACCAAAGAGGCACACCATACACAAAATGTAAGGCACAGAAACACACGGGTACCCACATAAATCATACCCAATGTAGCAATCTGTGAATATCATGTCTATATATGTAATAAGTACATGGCCACAATTACAACCAGCTGTCACAACCTGTAATGCTGCACAACCAACAGATATAACTGTGAATGTTATACATTTGATAAAGAAAGCAGCAAGACAGCCAGCAGGAAGTTTTGAGAACAGATAGACAAGTCGATGTTACAATATTTCATAAAATCAATGTATGTGAGAACATTTAAATCATCAGCATGTAAAATTATAACATTTCATACGCTGTTGCTACAAACGTGTTTTTATAACAGCTGTTTAATTTATCAGAGTCATTTATGATAATGTTGGCTTTGTATATCTTGATAAGGCTGGATAACTTTACCCATAGTGAACATTTCTACTGAAAATGACCTTTACTGGACACTAGCTGTTAGGCTACTCTTTTCAATTTCCAACTGCCAAGGGATTTTTTACGTGTGCAACAATGCACACAGGGCATTTGATCTCACTACCCAGAGACCAGGAGGAATTACTAGAAGTCCAAGTCCACGTGAAAATAATCCCAGCCCTTACCGGGGATTGAACCTGAAAACTCTAGAACTCGAGCGGACACTATGCCCCCCCCCCCCCCCCCAGCTTTTGCAGATACCAGGAAGCTAATACTTTCAATAATACCAGGTCTCAAATAAAAACATTGCATAGAACACAACAACAGTTGATGAATACTTGCAGGTACTGAGCACAGTATTGAGCAAGATTGTGAGAACCACTAACAAATATTACACAGAAAAAAAAGGGGCACTGCCCTATGATGTATGTACAATAAACAATGAATTTGTACACAGTATCCCATACGCTTCCTTCCCTGCTGAAGAGAACACAAATAAGCACGCCTGGAGTTAAGCTTATAATAGCGCTAGTGACACGTTTATTTCTTTTGTGTATGGAAACTTTTGGGACACCCTGTTTTTTTTTTAAAATCCTGCGGTGAAACAAGCACATACAAAAAGGCATACATACCTGATAAGGACCTCATGCCAAGCAAACAGAAATCACAGAAGATAAGGTATGAACATGTATGAGTTTTTCCTCAAAACCTTAGTACATAAATTTTGTTTAAACATTTGGTATCGTATCGTGCTACATTCAGGAGCTTTCTTGCATGTATAACAATTTCATAATAAAAGATGTAATCTCATGGAGTTAATACTGGGAACAGCTGAAATATCATATGCAATAATAACTAATTTAATACTTAAATAAAATAATTTAAAAGCTGTCATAATTATAACATTTAATACCACTAGATCTATACAAGTCCAGGAATTCACTGACGTTAACAAATCTAAATGTACAGACTGTTAGTTCATCGCCTCTTAGACAGATGCATACAGACTTCAAAGGAAACACCCTGATTTGTTGAATTTTACAACACGCTTGTTAGTGGTCGCTGGATCTATCCCCCCCCCCCACCAACAATAACCGGAACCATATATGTTCAGGTAATTCCTTCACTGACGTTTCGATGTTACTGTAATCAAACAACTACCCAGGAGGAAATGAGTTAAAGAAACACAAATAATAATATTATGTGTATCATTGCTGTATAGAATACTTGTGTATTTACATAATCAGTTTAGCACCATTGGTAGTTTTAAAATATAAACGGAAATAACAAGCCATGCAAGCAACTAGGTTATAATGAAAACTATGCAAACAGGACAAGGCTGAGATGTCCTGAAAACTCAACAACACCATCATCGTCATGCACAACCTCTCTTGCATAGTGAAACATTTGGGACAGGCTCGTTGCCTATCTCATGACATGTTTAGGAAGAGCAATCAAAGATGCGTATTACTCCAACACAATACGTTTGCGGGTCGACCTGGGAGTTCTGACTGGCTTGCTAGCATACGGGGACGATCTCCTGCAGTTCAAACAAACAGATAATGTAATGATACAGTAATGTATGCAACATATTTATAAATAGTACCAATGATTTTTGTGCTAACTCCATAAGCGAATTTTATTATAGTGGATACGTGCACCCAGTGCTGTCTTTGGGGACATTACACATGAGGAATCAGAGATGTGGTTTTACAGAAGAATCATTAAAATTCCTTGGACAGCTTAAAAAGAGCAGTGCAGATTTTTTTTTAAAAAGATGAGAGATCGAAGACAACTTATCACAAACATCATAAAGAGACAAGTCGTCTTATTTTAGGGTCATAACAGGAGAAGGAAACTAGAGCATGTGACTACTGGACAGATCTGTTGAAAAGAGACAAAGAAAGACATTATGAGAAGATTCTTAACAACTTTTTATTTGGCATGAAGAGATGTCAGCACACAACACAAACTGATACATCAGCAGTTGCAAATCGCAGATTGTAAACAGGCGGTTTGAGGTTTAACATTTTTCAACAATGGATCAACATCATGGCACACGGGTAGTAACCCATAAGTGCTCCGTTCTTCTTCTAACTCAAGTCTGAGTCCGAAGAAGCTCAGCACAGTGCACAGGCTCTGTAGCACCGGCAAGGATCCTGAAATATTTTGGGTAGATTTTATACTCCAAATTTTGCCCAGGCAGCGCCATTAAGCTACTCTTTTCGATAACAAAACATAAAATAACATCTTGTAGGGAGTCGGCAGTCCAGAACCCAAGTTCAAGGTGTCTCCTTCGTGCCAAAGAACTGCATGGCTGTTGGATGTAATGTCCTAAGTCCCTTCCCCAGCTAATAGTGAGGGTACTGCTGGCGCGACCGTTTATTAACCCTCGTATAATGCTTCAGGTAAAAATAGACGCTAGGCACAACCCCCTTTTTTTTAAATCCGTGGCAAATGTTTATTTTTTTTTTCTGCCAGACGGTGGCCGTTGCATTTTTGCTCCATTTGTAGACTGAAAGGATATAGTTTCACCGCCCATCTTCTGAGCTGAGTGCATGGCGTGACACTGTAAGCTATGTGTGTTTTTCGTTGGCACAGGAACGGAGCAACTATGGAGTGACCCATTTGCTATGAAGCTGAAACTAAGATTACTAGATTACCAGATTACTCATTTCGATTTTCAACTGCCAAGGGATTTTTTAAGTACGCAACAATGCACACAAGCGTCCGATCTCACTACCCAGAGACCAGGAGGAATTACTAGAAAAGACCCCAGCACTTACCGGGGAGTGAACCCGGAACCTCTAGCACTCAAGGCGGACACCATGCCTCAAGACCATGCAGCCCCCCTGTGAACAGGCATGATCACTTATTCCAGTCTGCAAGGCACCTGATGATGATGATGTTAGCCCCATGGTGCAATTGTCATACCACTGTTGATATTCACAGCAGTGGCCTACATTTATATACAGGAAGTTTCTAGTTGTTCATTAAACTTCTGGACTTTAGTCTTGCTTTACAACTTTTGTGTGGCTTATTTATATGCAGACTACTGGTTCCTTGCTATAAGCTCTGCCACACAAACACTTATTGCCTATATTTACCATTTTTGCTGCACAAAAAGGTGTGTATATGTGTGTGTCTAATCTTCAAATCAGGCTTGGATTATTTTTCTTTTTTTTTTTTTGCCCCAAACAGAAATGTAGAGGAATGAAACATGGTTGCTCTCCTGTGCAGTATAAGCCGTACTCTGAAATAAATGAAAGAAAGGGACAAACTCAGGAAATAAACCAGTGGTGAAAATGTGACTATTACCTGGCTCGACACCGGTTGTGGAGAGTGTTGGGTGTGAGAGCACTCAGAGCCTGCATGTTTGCTGTCAGAGACTCCACCTCTCGTCTCAGCCTGGTGGGTGTCTCTAGGTTAGCACTGCTGGATATCCATGATGAGAACAATGACATCAATAACATCAAGTAATAAGAAATAGCATTCAGCAAGTCCACTAACCACTAAACTATTATTTCTCAGAGGGGCAGGGTTACAGGTCTCTAGGAAGGGCCATCTGCGACACAAGTCCTCCATTGATCCCTACAACTCTCTGTGTGGGTTCTGGAGCCCCATTCGGAGGGGAAGGAATAGAGTTACTTCCTCCTTATCAAGCATCTCTTAACTTTTTGAGTCCCAGGGGGTTTAGCATCACAGGCCCAGGGGGTAATAAACAGAGTCATAAAATCGGCGCATCATGTGTTCATTGGGCTTCTAGGTAGGAAGCTATGAACGTATGATGCGTTCCTTGGGACTCAAAGAGTTAAAAGGCGACTAAATAGGGATTTTCCCTCCGAAGTTAGAGCGCATCTGTCTGAGAGGCAAGGAACCAGTAGTCGGCATACAAATAAGCAGATCTGTAAAATGACTGCTCAAATAAGTGCCTCGAACAACCAGAACATTCTGCCCGAGTTTACAGCCAGTGAACATATAAAATTCAAATTCTTAAATAAGATTAAAAGCCTAGAAGTGGACAAACAATTAGAACATTCCGCCAAAGTTTACAGCTGGTAAACACTAAGAAGAAACAGAAAAAGATGCATTCAGCCTTATTTCCACAAGAAAACCAACTGACCAGACCTGTATTTCTTTACTACATGTAGAGAGAGTGTCTGAAGCGCATGTTCAGTATTCTGGGGTTGGTTAGTCTTTCCTCTTGAGCCTAAGGTGGCGCATAGGGCAGAGGTCATAACTCTCCATGTCTGCCAGTTCACTGCCACCTGTTTGGTTTAGGTCTTGGATGTTCATTAGGCCCATGGCTGAGCCTTCCCTGATGATGGTTCTACACTGGGTTTTCTTCTGGTCTTCCCTATTTTTTCTTCCCTTCTGGTGTCAGTATGGAGGGCTTGATGGGGAAGTCTTGTCTTATCCATTCTGAGTGCATGGTCGACGTAGTTCTGGGAGCACCTGCCCATAGATTATTACAGTTTGTTGAACAGCAGCTGGACTAATGGTTAAAAATGCTGGGCTCTCATGCAAAAGACCTATGTTTGAATCCTCTGTAGGATCATGAGGTTGCTTTTTTTTTTTTTTGCGGAAACAAATTAATCCTAACCTGCACAGGCTGTGGCGACAGCACTAGCTACGTAGGCCTAAATCCTAAGTCTCAATTATTCCCACCGCAAAAAGTGGTTAATAAGGGCAGGGATGCCATCAGCAATACCTGTTTACTTAGCCAAGCACATTCCAAGGTAGTGTCCCTTCAACACTACAATTTCTGCAGACAGCCTTGTAATGCCTATTCAACAAAATAGTACATATTCAACAGTGGTAGGCAACCGTCAGTCCCTAGGAACCATGAAGTTGTGCCCCTGTTTTTGGGAACAGCGTCTGTTATGACCGTGAAGTCCTATGTGGGAAAGACAGTCTCTGCCACATATAAATGACATTTCTATAATACTGAGGCTGGTTTTCTCATCTAAACATTGTTAACCATCAAATTAGTCTCTATAGCTTGCTGTGTTTGGCCTCTTACAAACCGACACAGACCATTTTTCACTGTGTGCTTCCTTAGGAGTCGGTCTGCACTTGATCTCTCCGAAGTGTCTGTGTCAATGTTGGTATCTTTCAGGTCACGTCTGGATATGTCTTTATAGCGTAGCCTTGGCCTTCCTGCAGATTTTCTTCCTGGTAGCAGTTCACTATACAGCAGATCTTTTGGAATCTGACCATCCTCCATGCAAGAGACATCTTCAAACCAACACAGGCATATTTTCTTCCTCAAAAAGTACACTGCTGGCATTCCTGCTCATAATATTCAATAGTATATTTATATATTCAATTGACATTTTGTCTGAGAAATGTGACACGCACCAAGAATCAGAAGAAAATGTGTTTCTAAATGCTAGTAATATAACTACTCAGGGAGGGCATTTGTTAGCAACCTTTGTGATCAAGCAGCTGGGTGGGTATTTATCAGGTAGCAGATTTCATTCTTCTTCTTTATGTGTTGACCCTTGAATGAGTGATTAGCTTTCACACTGTACTACGGTTTACAGCTAGGCTGCAAGATCTAATTTTCGACCCAAGACATCAAATTCTTAATTAGTCGCTTTTCATTCTTCTGGAGTAGTGGGCCCCCTTCCACCCCCCCCCCCCCCTCTCGGGCTCTGGAAACTATACTGGCATAGGTAAGACACTGAAGTAATATGTATTTTCACCTGTTAATATTCTTGGTCTTGACAACTTTCACACGGTTTCTGCCAATCGTAGATGGTGTGTCGATCTTAAAAGGTGAATACAGACGGATCTCTTGACTTCCAACGCTGCTGTTTCTTGTACCAGCTTTTTTTGGTGTTGATGGTTGCTGCCCTTTTTTGGATGACTTTTTCAGCTTCTGAATAACAAGTTACAAAATGTGTTAGCACAAAGTGTTTCATGATAACAAGTGAATAAAAAACAAATTTCAGATGCAATTCTTCTTTGTCAACTGAAGTGAGGACAGAATTCTTATGCGCTGTACAGTGTCATTTCTGATGTATAGAGGTGAATCATGGAGAGTTAATAGATTTGTTAAAAATTATATGAAAGCTGCAGAGATGTTTTTTTTTTAAACAAAAATGATAAGGAATTCTTCTTTACCCTTCAACGAGTGATTGGCTCACTGGGTTGTGGTTTACAGCCCAGCTGCAATTTCTGCACCTGCCTTTTGATTCAACACATCAATTTTCTGCTAACCACTAACTAGTCTCTTTTTATGCTCGGGGAAGCAGTGGGTCTTTCCCTCCTTCCCCAAATGTGACCCCAGAGTATACATGGAGGGAAAGAGTAATAAAGATGTCCTGAAAGAAACTGAAACAAGAAGAGAACTGATTACCCACATTAGAAGGAGACAAGGTAAAAAGAGGAGGTACACTGTGACAGTGGGAAAGTTGGAAGGGCAGAGGAAGACAGAGAACAGGCTAGACAGTTTTACACCATGGCATTGGAGATCTTCTGTGAAAGAAAGTAGTGCAAGTATTAAAGGCAAGAGATAGAACTAGGAGCTGTGTATAGAACAGACTTGACTGCCAACACCATACGCTGTGATGGGAGAAAGATGGCATGGGTTTTGTCGGTTACACTTACAGAACATTCATAAAGAACACTAGGTTTAGCTGGACCATCAACATTCAGAAACATTTGTCATGAATGGAACACGTAAAATCAAAGCCACAGCAAGACTAAACTAGATGGCTGGGACTCAGCTAACGCATCTCCTGCAACTTCATTTTTTTTTTTGCTCATGAGCTATGTGCAGCGTGGGAGATACTCTCGGCGGTGGCAGTATAGTCGCCGGAAGTCCGCAATTTACATGGAACTGAGGCCCTGTTAGGGTATATATATTTTCGGCCTCGATAATTTGGGACTCAATGTTGATTTTGGGGTAGAAGTCCGGCCCACAACATCTAAAAGTATCATTCCCAATACTTGAAGCGAACCCGACCTGGATCTTTATCTTTACTCTCAGGAAAGAGAATTCTTGAGCATCAAACAGTAGCGTAGTAAAGAGCCTGCTTTCTTTAAATTTGATGCCATTATTAACACTTTGAACGATAAATAACGCACACAAAACAAGAAATGTTAAAACACCGCCTGTAGGTCCACTTGTTGATTTCCTCCTGTCTTTGAAACAAGCGCCAATCCTAGCGACGTCTGCTGGCTGCATACAGAGCCAGTCGCTTTTGTTTTCGAAGGATTTCCTGGCTCTTTGTTTAGCTTTTGATGTAGCATCCCAACCGTAAAGAAAATGACCGTTTTTCTTGCATTTAGGCATATAGGGCTAGATCTGTATTTATAGACCAATCGGCACTTGGGGTAGGGGGGGGGTGATGTGGTCAGCATCACACTTATCACGTGCCGTGACGATATTGCTGATTTGATTCAAGAACCGACATCACAGCACTCGGGGATTTCCAATAAGCGCTCCGTCCCCATCTTCAGCAGCCAGCGAAGAGTTCCGATATTAATGGTGCCAGAAGCATTATGATTAAACGTCCGTCTTGCCTTTCCTCTGAGCCTCGAGCATCTGCCATAACTTCTTGTCACTCCCCCATGCATCAATCTCACCAGACTGGTGATCCATCTGCTCCTCCAAACTGTACACGCTCTCCCACAAGGCACAAACCACGTCTGCCCTATCGTGCATCAGTATTCCACCAAGCTGTGCAGAGCCAGCCAGTCTGTCCGCCTGTTCATTTCCCATCACACCAGTGTATCCCGGTGAAAAAATCCAGACAATACCCCTTACCCGTGTTTTCCACAGTGAAGCATGCCAGTCTACATAAAGCATGCCTGTCCTGATCTTCCTCAGCATGCTTTCTGAGTTAGTTATAATCACGATGTGATTGTCAAGACCCGATTACGTGATGAAACCATGTAATCTAAGTATTATTTCTTTAGGTTTTTTTTTTTTTTTTCAAGTTAGCTAGCTGTTATTTCTTCATCCGCTGCCACTTTCGCACTTAAAAATGGCGATATCAACGTCGTTTTGTGGTTGACAGCTAGGCCGCAATATTGCGCTTTTAGAAGAAAAGGACAAACACACTGAGTTTTCAACAGCCTCTTAATTGTGCGCCTTTTGCGACATGCTCGTCTGTGGGCAGTGAGTCTATCAGGTAAAAGTGCAATCAGCAAAACAAACACGAAAAGCTTACAGAAACACAATAATAATTTTCAGAAGGCATGCTACTGCTATAATTAATTCTTTAGCAGACAAAATCAAAACAGCATGTTACCAACAAACAAATAGAAACCGACCAAAAAGTAACTTGGCTTTTAAAGCGCGGTTCCTAAAGACATTTACATTCTAGGGGCAAGTGCACATACAGACAAACGAGCTGGTACACTTGCGCACGTGCACACACATACACTAATATCATTTCCCGTGAAATATAAATATCAGCAATCCATTAAAAACAAGACTGTATAATTTACCACAGTCGATGCATAGAACTGCGCCAAGAGATTATTTTCTCCATCTTTTTCACCAATAATCTATACATATAAAAATCAATGTTTGTGTGTTTGTTTGCCCCCTATAGACTCGGAAACTACTGAACCGATTTAGCTGAAATTTTCAGGATATATTTGTTTTGATACCGGATGTTGAACCATCATGGTTTAAAATTCAAACTGTCACTGTTAGAGATAGGTGACCACAATTTAAGCCATAATATTCGAAACTAATATTTATAATTTTAGTGATTTCTAATTATAACCACGTTAGTAATTGCGCATGCGCCGTGCAGCCAACGCCTCCTCTGATACATAGAGTAGGTCGTGGTACAGAAAACAAGACTATATCTATATCTGTGCAGGCAGTGATTGCCACAATAACTATATTAGACACGATTTCTATTTTCTGGGTTGTTTTTTTTTTTCAAACATCCTTCGATGAGTTGAAAAGTAGCCGATGGATTGATAGGGAAAAAGAGGGGGGGGGGGGGGCATCAGGGACTATCTCGACGTCTGCGCAGACATTGACTGCCACATTAACCGTGTTAGACACGTGCGATTTCTTTTATTGTGCCGTTTCATTAATATATTTGGAATATCTGTCTATGAGAAAACAATTGCCTGCTGTTTTGAGTTGTGTTACACTGCAGTAGAAACACACATCTAAAATAGTTATGTTCTCTTTTTGTTACTCCGATCATGTGGTTGCTTGGTCGAATGGTTAGAACACTCGGCTCTTGAGAGGGAGACCAGGGTTCTAATCCGCAGTAGCTTTTTTTTTTTTTTTTTTTTTAACTTAGGGCCAAAATAAAATCCTCACCTTCACTGTCGTGGTGACAGCACTAGCCATATGGCTCTTAATGATATATATTAAAAAAAAAAAAAAAAAAAAAAAAAAACAAGGACAGATTTGTGGGTAAACCAGTTGATAATTAAATTTGACCATTTCACATACTTATGATTTCATTTTAAACTTTTCGATTGCATGGATTGCATGGTTACGCTGAAATTTCATAGCTTTCCATTTATTTTCATTTAGATTTAATTATTTCATCTGCGTTGGAATTTTAAGCGGTGCTGTTTACCATAGCGTTCATTTCCTAACTCTGGTGTATTTTTCCTGTTTTAATTGGTTTTCAATTGGTTTTTTTCCCCCTCTCAACTACTTCGATGAGGGAAAGAGTAGTCGGTGAATTTTGGGGGGGGGGGGGCAAACTGATTACTGAGAGAGCTTTAAGTTACAGTAACTGCTTTACCCACTTAAAGTAGCAGCAGCAGTAGTAGTTGTGGTTGGGCTGTTACACCATAGTGCTCTCATGTGAAGACCGCCGGTAAGGTTATGGCGTTCTTCTGTCGGGAAGCGAAATTATACATCCTAACCTGACCAGTCTGTGGCGACAGCACTAGCAATGCGGAACCAAATCTTCTGGCTCACGACTCTCTGTCTACTCCGATGGTAACACAGATAGCAGTGACATTATTTTAGCTACTGTGGTGGTGGTCGTGGTAGTAGTTGTACTGGTACTTGAAGCATGATATGGTAAATATTACACTAGCCCCATTCACTACCTATTACAATTCCTGCTCCTCATTTTAGTTCGGATGGACAGGGATGTCAATGTCAGTTACAGCAACAACAAAATATCGCCAGGTAATGATTTTCAAATATTTCGAAGAGGAAGAGAGCAGTAGTCGGTGGAAGAGGGGAGGGGGTAATGACTTAAATTTAAGAAAACTTAAAGAGCTTTACACGTGATTTTCAAGTTCTCATTGCCTAATTTTTTTCATATTTTACTAATTCTACCTCCGCTTTTCTATGTTTTACGACTTACTTTGTTATTTACAAGTACAGTTGTAGCTTTACTTACGTCTCCTATAAAAATACAAACAGCTTTAGCATGTGATAACCAAATGACCACTTTTGTTATTGTGCTAATAGCACCATTTAAACGACCACTAATATAAAGACACAATTATATGGTGCGTGTTCTAAAGTTGGAAAACCAGACTATATATAAATGTGCAGAGAATGATTGCGACATTAACTATATTAGACAGGTGCGATTTCCATTGTCTTTCTTTTCCAAAAACCTTTGATGAGGGAGAGGGTAGTAGGTGGATTTAGTTGTGGGGGGGGGGGTGGTGGGGTGGGGATCAAAGACTATCTCTATATCTGAGCAGACAATGATTGTATTAGACACGTGCGATTTCTATTTTCTTTCATTTTCATTCAGCCAAACTATGCCACAGCAACGCGTAGCCGGGTACAGCTAGTACACTCATAAATTTCCCTTATAAGTTTCGGAGCCTTACTGTGCGGGGGGGGGGGGGGGGGGGGGGGGTAAACCCACTGCCTCCCCAACAAGCTATCTTTAGTGCATCTATCTGAGAGGCAAAGAACTGATAGTCTGCCTACAAATAAGCCAATCGTTAAACCCGATGAGTACGCAACAGTTAGGTTCTGGAACAAAATTAAAGCCCAGAGGTGGACCCCCCAAAAAAAAAAAAAACCAGAGCTTTCTGCCAGAGCCCCGTGAACGCCTAGAAGAAGAAGAAGAAGAAGAAGAAGAAGAAGAAGAAGAAGAAGAAGAAGAAGAAGAAGAAGAAGAAGAAGAAGAAGAAGAAGAAGAAGAAGAAGATTCATAATTGACATAAAGGCAGATATGAATGTAACGTTGCCTTCTCAGAACTTTATGTCGCTCCAGTTTTTTTTTTTTTTTTGTAGCCGTTGCGTTGCAGTCATCCCAGTTATAATTTGTTTGACGTTTAACGGTTTATCAAGAATTTTCCTCTGACGGATTGCATCCAGGATGATCTCCGAGCTCTCTGGGCACCCCACACTGGGGTGATCCACTGCCTTCTCTAATACTGGAGCTGGCCGTGGGTGATCAAACCTTTACTATCCTGGAGGAGAGCACGGACGGATGGAGAGAGATGTAGAGAGCAGTGTTGCCACTTTGGATCTTTTATATCCAAATTTAGATCTTTTTCATTGCATTTAGATACTGTTTTTGACGTTTAGATCGTAAATATTTTTCTAGATTCTTTTCATGTGAAGTTAGATATTTTATAGATTTTGTAGAAAGTATAGTTCAGGAACTGAAGAACCTTTTAATCAGCAAACATTTAGGCTTGAAGAATTTGGCTGTAATTGGTACTGATAATGACACAGTGATGGTTGGTATAAACAATGGCGTTTATGCCAAGTTGAAGGAAGCTAACCCATCGTTAATACTTATAAAATGTATGCGTCATTCGTTGCAGCTAGCATTATCACATGCTTCATCTAAAAATTTCCCAAGCAATTTGGAATACCTTATTGCTGAAACACTTTACTGGTTTTCCAAATCATTTGTCAGAAAACAGCAATACAATACATTATATACGGCCTTGAATGATGGTTTCCACACCACCGAAAATTCTGTCGGATTGCAAAAACTAGATGGTTTATCAATTTAAACCAGCTGTTGAAAGAATTATGAAGCAATGGCTGAAGTTGAAACACACACACTTTGAAATGAACAAATCTACAAAAGTGAAAAAATGGCTACAAACACTAGCTGAATACTGTATGGAAAATGTACAGTGATGAAAAAAAAATGTCATTCATACTCCTTTTATAACCTATTCTAATGGAAGTGCAAAAAGTTAATAAACTGTTCGAAATCTAAACTTGTTGATAAAGTTGAATTAACTTGATGATCTCACACTTGCTATTTCACTCAGTAAAAGGACTGGTGTTGGCCAACTTCTAAAAGCTGATTTTGCTCACTTTCACTATAGAGAGCTATTTGGCTTCTAAGCCACACCTTGGATATTAAAATCGAATCAAAAATCGATGATTTAAAACAAAAGGTCTGTTAACAACAGAGAATGAAGAGAACAACTTAAGAAAACGCTGGCCAAGATTTCCTTATCTCATTATTTAAAGCAATTGAAGCAGAGACTTCCTGAAAATCTAGATGTTTTGAAAAATAGTTTCACTTTTTTTCTGTGAGCACATACTTTCAGCCAATAAATAAGGACATACCTAAATATTTGTAAAGTTATGAAATTTTTAAGGGGCTTCTTCTGATAATAGTGTCGCGGAAGAAGAATATCAGTTAACCAAAATAAAGTTAGCTGAATGGACAAACAAAACAGAAACTGAAGCGTTTTGGAGTGAAGTTAGACAATTTAAAGATGCCTCATCAAACAGTCCATTATGTAAGCTCTTTAAAGTGCCATGTCTGCCATGATACTACTACCCCACTCAAATTTTGGATCTGAAGCTTCAACTTCATTATCCAAGCTAAGTTTATCCTGTGGATCCTGTGGGGCAGACATCAATGAAGGTGAGAAGATGATTATGTAGAGTAAGTCATAACAAAACCTATGTAATTTTTGACTTTTTAAATTTGGATGTTTTTTCTAGATCTTTTCCACGCAGAGTTAGATCTTTTTAGATATTTTTTGACACCGTTTTGGATATTTTTTGTCAAAGAAAAGTGGCAACACTGGTAGAGAGTCAGTCCTTGACAGTCTTGATAGACATAAACAAAATGGCAGCGTCCATAAACGGGGCCTGCGATAAGCAGTAAACGTTCATATAAAATCACAACAAATATAGACACCACACCAAAACCAGCAGACTATTGTTTAGTTTTTATCATCGTTTGGATAAACTGTATATAATTAGAAACTCACACAAATGTTGACCACAGTGAAGCCCAAACAAGTAAGTTCCTGTTTTCTAACAAAAATATGATGCAATTTAATTTCACTGACTTTGACTTTGGTCCATCCATCCAGTAGAGTACTTTTAGTCAAATTTTCCAAAATGCCCTCTACACCAATAAAAACCAGCACAGTTAGATAGCTGTAAACAATCTCTTTTCCAACGGTAAACCTACCCAAAGTTCATTTAGGCTTGTATAGTCTTTCTGAGCTGAGAAATATGTAGGTTTTTGTGTGGAGATGAGATGTAGAAAGCAGCTGCTAAAAAAAAAAACTTGCCTCCCCAGAAAACAAGAGGTCTTCCTCTGGCGCAAAACCAAACTGCGCAAAACTTACTTTCGTTTTGGCCTTTGTTTACATTGGACTGTTATTGTCCGCTCGTTGTTTTCAATGCGGCAAAGGGAGAGAACTCCCACTAATCCACTAAGCCAACCGAAGCCATCCCACTTTGCGTACAAATTGCTAACAAATGTGCTAGGAGAAGCCTAGCATTGCTTTTCTTTTTTCTGCAGCAGCACAAGGTGCAAAAGGGAGGTCGCCGTGCCGGAGCGGCTAGACGCTTGCCGCTGTGCCGCAGATAGGAAGGTCATGGGTTCGCTCCCTGGTGGACCCAGACTTTTACAAAAAAAAGGAAGACCTCGGCTCCACTAGGTCGAGCCCTGAGCTTGAGTGGGGTACCGTGTGCAGAGTCCCAGGAAGTTAAAGCTGGCTAAGCGTGATGCTGACTACATCACCCCTTCTTGTGCCGATTGGTCTAT